>SMSO01000025.1:3287101-3747101 GCA_004764695.1 Schizochytrium sp. TIO01 | reverse complement strand
TGCAGAGAATCTAATCGAAAAGGTGCCTAACTCTAAGGTAGCAGGTAATCTCAAAAATGTAATTCAAGACGTAGGCATTTCAACAACACAGTATACAAATTGTTATAAATAAAAAGGTGCACTGACCTGAGACTGATTGATTGATACCTCCAGCTTCGAATGCTCCTCGCCTTCGCAGTGCAGTGAGCTCCTTGCGAGCATGAAACATACATTGCGGCTCAAGAAACGTCGCTCACTTTCGAAAAAGTCTGAAAAGGTGAGTCGCTCTCCATCCCCGGCTTCGTTTGGGTAGGCAGTGCATAACAAGAAAGGAGAACATGGAGAACCGGGCGAGAACAAGCTCGAGTGAGAAAGGCAATCTCTCGCGAGTTTGCCAATCCATTGCAATGCGCACCTCTTCTTCTTCTCTGCACCAACCAGCCTCTGAGTGGCACGAGACTAGCCACCTCCCTGCCCATTGGTGGCGAGCTCGAGTAGCAAGAGTTTGGTTGGCCGGGCGCCTCTTGCGTCGCCTCCATTCTTGCAAGTGCTTTCCTTTTTGAAATCAATCGCAAATTCGCCCAACTCCAAGTTCTCTTCCTCGGCTGCCACGATGCCTTTAGGCTCGCGGTTTCAGGCAGCCCGCGATGCAACCAGGGCCTGCAGGAGACAAGCAAGCGTACGCGCACTCCATCGCAGAAGAAGTGGAGTTCCTCGCGCTCCTCTCGTCGCCCCTTTGGGTTCTTGCTTTGCTCTGCTTTGCTCTGCTTTGCTCTGCTTTGCTCTGCTTTGACTGCTTCCGCGTAGAGCCTTAGGCAGCCCCCTAGCTACCCCTACCGATGGTTAGCAGCCAATGCTCCATACTTCATCCCTGGAGCCCATAATAGGACAGATGGAGGAAAAGGAAGACGGTGAATTTCAAACGAAGAACTTTATGGCGGAAGTTGGAAACGAGACACCAACCTGACGGGACGGGTTCCCTATGTCCCGCAGTCACTCGTGAGTGAACACGCGAATGAGCGTTCTCGTTTCGTTCGTTCTCTGGGCTAACTTGAAAGTTTTATCATTAAAATCGAAAATGAGTAATATTGATTCCCTTTTTGCTTTTACTTCTTTTTGCTGTTTTTGTTAAAAAGAAAAGAAAACGAAGTAGTGTATTCATTGTATGAGCACGAAGAAACAGGTTTTGGCTGCTCCTCTAAAGTTTCCTAGTAGTTGCTGCTAGAAGCGCGTTCTTTCTTTCCTTCAGGATGTCACGGAAGATGGCGGCGAGGAAGAACGCTTGGAACGCCGCGCGGCGGCAGTTAGCTAGCTAGCTCTAGAGTTTCTCAGTTAGATAGTCAATCGATGCCGGCAGGATTGCTTGGGTGCCTGACGAGGCCTCGCAGCACTGGCTGAGGCGCAGCGGTGGCCGGAGAGGAGCTACGGAAAGAGGCTCTGCGGCGGTCTTTGCGTCTGTGAATCGAGATAATCAACCATTTCACCTGAAGACTTGAAGGGATAAACCCACTCGGTTTCACTCGCTCCCTCACGCTCACTGAAGGCCAGTTCATAGTGGTCAGTAAGAAATTATAACTATAGCTCTAGCTCATATCAACCTAGAAGTAGTGCGGTAGTGTTAGTGGGAGGCGTAGACGGACTTATTTATTTCTAAGGAGTTCATTCATTCCTTCAATCATTCATTCATTCCTTCAATCATTCAATTATTCTAGTTTTCAACTTTATAAAATAAAAAAAAGGATTGATTGAAAACTTTACGAATTCTCTCTTCTCTTAGGTAAGGTCTAGCGCTATGCTGAATCGTCGATTCACGAAGAGCGAGCCCGTAAAAACAGCCTCACGTTTGATTATTTTCTTTCTGTTGAACCTGCGTGTGTTCCGGTCACTCGATCCGTAACCAGTTTTGATCGTGTTTACCCGTGAAGAATTGAAAGAAGAACGAAGGCTCAGTCTTCTTTTTCTTTTTTTCGAACTATTTTATTTTCTTCGAACTCTTTGAAAGGGAAAGGAAAAGGAAAGGAAAAGGAAACGACAACGAATTAAAAGCATTGTTTTAATTTTAAAAGAGTGAAAAGGGAGGCAACAAGGCGCCTCCCTCTCTTCTCCTCTCTACGCATCGAGGCTTCCAACAGACCTTTGGCGCGTACCGAAAAGCTTATAATGAGAAGGGAAAGAGACCTCCTTTCTTTCTTCGCCTTGCTGCTACATCTTCTCAATCATTCAATTTTCGTAGTGTTTTACATAACCAGGCCCTTACAGGCGCCTGAGGTTGTGCCTGTTTGAAGATGAATTTGATAGTTCTTACTCTTAACAAAATCTAATTTTAAAGAGGCATCCTATATAGAGGTATTCGAAGCACTCGTGTGGTTGGCCTTGCTTGCTGACTGACTGACTGACTGACTGACTGACTTTGTCTGTTAGTTTGATTTATTCACTCATTCTCTTGGTTGATTGTTTCTTTGTTTGTTTGTTTGTTTGTTTGTTTGTATGTTTATTTGTGTACTCTTTTATTTGGCTGAAGGTGCCTCGGTCTGTCGCTTCGCTGTAGGTAGAGCGAGAGGGCAGCTAAGGCTAAGGAAGCCCTGAAGTTTCTCTCTCTCTCACTCGTCTTGGACCTCTCTGGTTCGTTGAAGACCCTCTCGCAGCGCTGGATACAACGCCCGAGTCAGTCAATCGATCCACCAGGATCAAGTTGTTGAAGCTGATTTGAATGATGACTCATGTTCACTCAGTTATTTTAGTTTTGTTTTGTAAAATCTTCGAAGAAGAAGAAGAAGAAAACTATTTGTTGTTATGAGTCCAACATATAAATTAAAAACAAACTTATAAAATAATAATAATAAAGGAGAATGGCAAAAATGACGGGAAACTAGCAGCAGCACAATTAGGCAAAATCGAGCGGAGAAACAGTCGAGCTCCGTGTCAGAGAGCGCAACGATCGCGCGTTGAGACAAAGTAAGCAAAGGCTGAGTCCGCCAGAGAGAGAGACAGAACCAACCCGCATCATCGTCGTCACCAATGTACTATTTTTTTTATTCTATTCTATTCTTATCTTTTCTTTTCTTTTCTTTTTGAGAAAAGAAAAGAAGGAAAAGGGCAATGAATGAAAAGGGAAGCAGGGCACCTCCACAGTGCATCTTTTTCCTTTTCTCTTATCTTTTTAAAATTATCATCATCATGGCAGGGAATTGATGAGCTAATAGATTGTGATGCTTCGTTTAAAGGACAACCTACTACTACCTAGTACCTAAAGTCCACTCCCTCTGGCCAAAGCCATAAATGAAGTGAAGTTGAAGGAAACCTTGGACCATCACTATTATCGCCACACTAGGTTGGTAGGTAGGTGCCTTCTACCCTTGTTTCTCTCAATGTTTCGCATGTTCTGTTTTTTTGTTTGTTTTTTAAGAGTAACCAGCATCACGTTTTTATTCCATTCATCTGATTTTTAATTTTAACAACACAACAACAACAACAACAACAACAACAAGAAATGTACTTTTCTTTTCCTTTTCCTTTTTCTTTTCCTTTCGTTCATTCAGACAGCAGAAGGAAGAAAGGCCGAAAGGAGGGAAGAAAGAAGAGCAAAAGGAGCAGCAGAACGACAACTCATCTCGCGGCGCATCTGTTGCGGCAGCCGCACAGAGCATCTCGGCGCGCAGCGAGGAGCGCGGGGCAGAGCACGCCCTCGCAGACGACACGCACACGCAGGGAGGGAGGGAGGCAGGCGGCGAGCTCGTCGGTGTCCCACGGCGGCGACGAACCCTCGCGACCTCCTCGGAAAGACGGAAACGGCGGCAATCCGTTCACAGCGAGTGCATCGTCATCACAGGAGGCATCATCCTATTGCTGTATACACACATACATATATACATATATATATATATATATATATATATATATACGCTCATTCTCACGTAGATTGAATTGAATCCATCAAAGCCGCAAGAACCAGCGGCGTCGAGCGCAGGAAGCGGCCGCGGTTGGCTGCAGCGAAGAGCGAAGGCGGGCTGTCCTTGGAGCGGGGCTTGTTCGAGCTGAGTCTTTGTGGTGGATTCGTTTGCTTCGCATTGATTCATTCATTGACTCACTCAATTCAAATTCCATCAGCTCTTCGAAATTCAAATTCGAGGAGGAATATTCAAGCAAGACCCTCGCCGACCCGGCGCCAAAGCAGCAGCCAGCGGCCAGCGGCCAGCGGCGGCGAGAGGCAGGGAGAGAAGCGAGGCCGCGGCGGCTCGCGAACGAGGCCGCGGCGTCTCAGGAGGCGGCTCGGGACAGGCGAGATCTCCCTGAGAACCAAGCTCATCTTCATCCAGGCAAGGAAGGAGGCCTGTCCTTCCCTGCTCTGCATACGACTGCGCGGTAGATAGGACCTAGCTAGCGAATTCGCTAAGAGTAGCCTCCAGAGGCTCGCTCGCTGAAGCGGCTCTGCAGCAGAAGGAGAAGGACAATCACTACATACACAGCTGCCTGCCGAGGGCAGAGTCGCTGGGAGGGAGCTGCGGCAGCCACGGTCTGCTTGGCAACGAGGCGACGCCGGTGCTCTTTGCCCCGAGGAGGAGCTAGCTAGCTAGCAGGCTGGCTGGTCGATCGATCGATCGATCGATTCATTCATTCATTCATTCATTCATAAGCAACAACAGCGGCATCCTTTTGTTGCCTTTGGAGATTCGCGAGCCGCTCGTTGTCTTTGGGTGGCACTGTTTTGATCGATCGGTCCAACTATCTGTCTGTCATTGGCTGCGACGCCTGGGATTGCTTCACGTTGATTGCGAGCAGCAGCTAATCGATCTATCTTTTTGATTGATTGATTGATCGATTGATTGATTGACCTCGCACTCTTTCGCATCCTCCTGCCTTCTTCCTTCTAGGCCGCTTGGCATATCGTGTCTTTCTTTCTTTCTTTTCTTTCTTTCTTTCTTTCTTCTTTCTTCGCCCCTCTTCCCAAGCGGTGAGAGCAGTCTCATAGATATTACTTACATCTGATTGCCTTCCTTCCCGTTGTTGGATTAGGAAGGAAAGAAAGAAAGAAAGAAAGATTTTCTCTCTCTCTCTCTCTCTCTCTCTCTGTCTGTTTCTTTTCACCTCCTTCTTTACTCTGTTGTTCCAGTAAGCAGTAAGTAGGTAGGTACCTGTTACGGAGAAAAGGGAGGATCCTGGAAGAAAGCAGAGGCAAACAGACGCAGCCAAGAGAAAGATAATCGACCGTCCATCGCTCTCTTTCTTTCACTCTCGCGCATTGGAGTGGCAAGGCGAAAGAACACAGACAGAGTCAGAGTGGCCAACAGACCGTCGATCTATCGTAAATAGATCGATCGATACCTAGCCAGCCAGCTATATAACAACAACAACAGCTAACAAGGCGAACAAACCAAGCCAACAGGGGCTAGACAGAGAGAGATCCCGATCCAGTTCTCAATCGCAGGACTCCAATCCGCCGCCTCGCGCCCACTGAGCGCCCGCTACGGCATACGAACGAGCGACGGGGAGGAGGAGGAGGAGAGCAGTGGCGCTGGCGACTTCCTTCGCGACCAGGACAAGCCGGACCCCTGTCGGCTGCGGCTGCGGCGGCTTTTTGCGCTGCTGCTGGTGCACTGGCTGGCTGGTCGGAGACTCGATTTCCACTGAGTGGCCGTGGGCTCTGTAGAGTTCTTGCCTGCAGTAGTGGTGGTGAGGGCTTCGCTCGATCATCGCTCGATCAATCAATCAATCGATCAAACAAACAAACAAACAAACAATCCTCGCGACAACGAACGACCTCTGGGCACTACTTGTCGTGAGACAGGAAAGAGGTTTCAATTGGCACTTGGTTGTCTTCGTCGTTAGTTAGATTTCTTTCGGGTCGAGGGGCTGACGATTCGTGCGGCTACGCGGCTGTGTTTGATTGATTTTGTTGTGGTTGTGGTTTCTTTCCTGAAGCAACTTGAAGAAAGCGATCGATCATAGAAAGGAGAAGAAGGTGAGTCGGCGAGGAGTGAGTACGTGCCACACAGCGGTATCCACAGGCTTCGGTTGAATCCCTGAGAGAGACTCTTGCTCCTATTTCGCTCTTGAGTTTCCCTTCCTCTGGTTGACCACTGCCTGACCGCCCTGATTTTGGTCCTGTCTGGCGATAGCGAGCTCACTAAAAGAGAAATCGAAAAGAGAGGAGAAAGAAAAGAAGGAAGAAACAAGAGGAAGAGAAGAAGTGAAAAAAGAAATCGGAAAAGGCTTTCTTTCTTTCTTTCTTTTTCATCCAGTCTTTCTTTTACTTTTCTTTTTAGCTCTTTTTTACCTCTTTCTTTCTTTCTTTCTTTCTTTCTTTCGTCAACTCACTTCCATTTTAGTTCTTTGGTTCATCGCATTTCATTTCACTTCGCCAGAGCGCCTACAGCGCGGGCAGCAAATCGGAAATCAATCGATCGTCAGCACGGCGGTTTGATTATCACGCGCTCATTCGATCTTCAGGAGGGCGTGGAGGGGATATTGACGGAGTCAATATCCTCAGGCAACCAGGTCGGTTGATATATCATTGGCTGGTCATAAATTTTCAAAGGACCCTCGACTCAATTACTGTCTAAGCTCTCGCTTGAGTGGAGGTCGCGCGAGTCTTCTTTCTCTGGTAGAAGGGTAGAAGTGCCTACAACAACCCCTAATCAATCCGCGGAAGAAAGAAAAAAATAATAAAAAAGAGAAAACAAAGAAATACAAAAGCATAACTGAGGAAAGAGCAGTGACGCAGTGCTGCGCATTGCAGCGCAGCAAACCAACAAGACGACAGCACCAGAAGCAACTGCAGGAGCGGCGGCAAGGCGGCTGCCGCATCGCAACAAAATGTGCAAGGCTGCGAAAGACATGCGCCATGAAGTCCTCATGGCAGCCGTGGACGACTCGGGTCCCGCTAGTGAAAACCCCAACCTCAGACCAGAACGCCTTGCCATGCACCAACGACGAAACCTTCAAGTTGTAGTAAGAGCGGCACACGAGGACCAGCACCACCAACAACCACAGAGACAGCAGGACCAGAGACGCAAATCAAACAAGAACATTGGAGATGGACACTCTAGAGCCGAACATCAGGCACAACGGAGGCGGCGCCGAGGCAACCTCCCGCACGAACAACAGCATCAACAGCAAGATGTTAATGCACCGGAACTTACGCCGGAGGAGACCGTAGGCCACGAAAATCTGGATTTTAATTTCAACATTAAACCCGATGTCGGCAAGGGCGAGTTCCTCCGCACCCCAAACAACAGCAACGGCATCCGAAACCTCAAAGGCAAGAACCACTGCATTATTACGGAATGTGTCCCATCCGTCGAGAAAAGGAGGGAGGCGCGCAAACCACATCTCACTCTCATTGCAGCACCACAGGACAACCAAACAGCTACGCGACTTCCCCCGAAGGCCGCCCTTGCGGCAGCCACAACAGACGGCGGCTACAATGCGGACCCTGAGTGCCATGATGAAAGTAGTGATGATGGCAAAGTCGTCACCGAAGAAAAATCTCCGTCTCGCCGAACCATGTTTGTTGAAGACGTCACCGTCATCGAATATGATCTTAGTTCTGAGGAACGCGAGGATAAACGCCAAGCATTTCGCGCCATCGGTAGGCGGCGGCACATGAAGCGCCTTCGCCCTGACCTCAAGTGCATTGCACACGACGAGTTTGGAGAAATGATGTTCGCGAGCAACTCTTGGCGCACTGCTGAAAGCTCTGACGCCCGAGGAGATTCATCACACTTTAACGTGCCCCCCACGCCAATGAGTGTTCACTATGCCTCGGCATCGTCCTCCGCTCCGATGTCCTCACACGGCCCAAACAATACAACGTTCCCATCTTACATGTCGCCTTCCTCGTGCGTACCGGGCAGACGTCGTGCTGGTGTAAGGGTTAAGCAAGCGTCGGATAGCATGGACCCTGCCTCTTCTGCTGCATCTGTTGCGCATGCGCAGCATCCGCATTACCCTCAGATTCGACGTGCAACCAATGTCACCAGATCTAACCAACCGCTTGCTAAGCGCAACCTTAACAAGCGTGCTGCCAGCGATGTTACATACTGGGATATGTTTCTTGCCACAATTCTTTTCATCAAGTTGCTCGCCACAGTCGTGTTGTCCGCGTCTGGACGTAGCACATCCGATGAACCCCCTCGCAAGGTTGTCACTTACTCTTAAAATTTCTTGCAGATTTTATCCCGTTGCCGCGGTGCTTTACCTGCAATATTGTCTCCTACCAAGTCACCCCGCTTTCCGTTTTGTTTTGTCTTTTCTGTAAGTACCCTTTTTGCATTTATAAATCGGACATTTGCTCGCAACAACCAAAACATTTTGTACTTTCCTCTCTGCAACCATAACACTCTCTTTCAACTTTACTAATTTCATGTTCTGTGATGATATATATTCTATTCATTCTTTCTTCTACAAAAAAAAATACCAGCTCTTGCTTGCAATGGTTTTAAAACATGTGTGCTTTCTCCTTGAACCATGTCGGTGACTTCTTCTTGGTTGTCCACTCAACTGCGTTTGTTGAGTGCCAACGAAGAGAAACAAAAATATAGAATGTTGAACTCCAGCCAGGTCCCTGCAGCAGGTGCCTCTCCATCAACCAAAAATAATGCAGACTAGTAAATTATCTTCAACTAGAAAAACAGAGATCAGCATAAATATATTTGCTGCCAAGTACCGCAAGCTGTGGTTTGCTCGTCGCATCATATACCAAGAAAGAATCATTTTTCCTCTTCGCGATAGTTTTCGCCAGGTAAAGGAAGATTTACTCTAGTGTAGCCTCCCTCCTCTTTGCATCCAAGTGATTCATACTTAACTGTCCGAACTAAAATAGCCGGCTCCATTTATCTCGCGCAAGGTTTATTAGAACCTCATCATGCGACTTGGAGCATTGGCAAAGAAATCTCATGCGCTGAAAACTCCACTAAAGAGTATCCTCCACCGTAAGCACGGCTCATTCCTGTATCTGCCAGAACCAAACGCCCACTGCAGCGAATCGTTGGTTGTCCAGTTTGCTGCACTGTGTGACCAACGAGCATGCGGTCTGCGCTGAGATGGCCCAACGTACGATCCAATTCGCGACAGACTTCTTGTTCATTCCTTTCTGCATATTTACGTGTCCAAAGAGGCCCTTGGCCAAGGAACAGTTTACTTGTTACTGATAAGCGTTGTACTGTGCGCTCGTCAGCATCAATCAAAGCATCATAGAATTTGGCATTGATTTCCGCAACCGAGCTTGACTCGGCCAGCCATGAAGGGATTCCAGCATGTGCAAACACTGTAGTAAACTCCTTCGCTGGATCTTCTTCATCGCGATAGGTTACACGAGCCACCACCGGGAGTTTGCGCAAGTAACTCCCGAGTTTTGAATTGACATTAAGTTTTGACCTCCTTGCACTCTGCCCACCAAAGTTTTCCGTTTCCTGAGGGTGCGCATACCGCATATCGCCCGCGAGGTTCATCAGCTCATGATTTCCCAACAGATGTACGACGCAGCCACCAGCATCTGAAGCCTCGCGCCGCAATCGCTTCAAAAACTTGAAAATTCGAAATGTGTCAGGACCACGATCCATGATGTCTCCCGTTTGTACCAGCACTGTGTTACCGCCAGTCCAGTGTCTGTCCTCGGCCCTGGAGGCCTCGTTGACAAGTTTAGCCCTCTCCAAAGCCGTCTCGAGCCTCTCTAAGTCCCCATGTACATCTGCAATCGCCACTACGCGAGAAGATGTGATCACATGGTCTGGGTCGCAAACCACTGCCGTTGGAGACGCTGGATTTTCCTCCATTCCTGGGCTGGCTGGCTCGCTTTCCAGGGAACTCACATCGTAACCAGGACTATCCGGATCAAGACAGCTTCCTTCTGCGGTCATCTGCGAGTCTTCGCAGTGCTCCAGTCTGGCGAAAACCAGGCCCAGGCCCACGAGGCTCATGAGCGCCATGAGCACCAGCGCAGAGAGCTTGGCGCTCTTCAGGCAAAAAGCCATTGTGTGGCAGTTGCGGCAACAGAATTTGAACACGCCGGTTGGCCTGGGTTTGACAACACTCTCGCGAGGAATCCAACGACACACCGTCGGATCTCGCGAGGTATTGTTTCCACGCTTGGAAAGGATCTGGTGTGGTCTGTCCTCGGTTCTCTTTTATACTAGTCGTTTGTATAGACAGTATGACTTAGAGATCGAGAGACGAAACTAAACTGTATCAGATAAAGCTATAGTCATAGCTTTAAAGTTGTCTGTCTGCCTGCCTGCCCGTATGTATGTATGTATGTATGCCTAGGCTGCAAGACGGCAAGGGATCGCTAAGCGACCAACTAGAAAATGGCAAGCCATACATAATAATGAACAAGATTAGAGACGGTTGATTTTCACAAGGACCGGAATTCAAGAAACTAAAAGAAAAATTAGAAACAAAGAACTGACGTGATCTGGAAGGAGTTCTTCGTAGGTATCATGGTCTAGGAGATTTCGATGAAGCCCAAACTGATAAATCCTTAATTTGCGCCAGAGGGAATGAAATTGATTGTGGTTCTTTCGGGCCTGGCATTCTTACATGCATTCTGATATTCAAGGCCAGAAATGAGCTCTTGCAAAACTCTTTGCATGCATAGGCAACATGTTGAAAAGAGGCAGCTGGGAAGGCAATAACTTCGATTAAATTAGCTTGTTCTATATCTAGCTTCATTGAACTGATATTTAAATTATACATGTGCGGATGAAGGACAGTAACTGGAATCTAGATAAGTTCTGATTTATATGTAAATGAAAGGAATGTTTTAATGTCTCTTCTTCTCTTTTTTTTTTTTGCGAATGTATGGCAGGTAAGTATGGCTAGATAAGTTCACTCAAAGACGAAAAGCCCGCAGAAAGAGATCAGGCTGAACCCAGTTGTATGCACTACGATTTAGATACTTTTCAGACAGACTTGTTTGTACTTCAGCCAAAGCTTCGTGCTCGTCTTGGGAGAGAGCTGGTGGTGGGGTGACCTTATTATGTCCATGACTGTAATGTTTCTTGAGATCCTCCAAAGCATGTGGTGCATTAACAAGGCTCTCTAGATAACGGAGCTGGGTATACAGTGTTGATGCGCGATACTCGGGAACGAGCTGTACACGACGACCATTCATAGTAAAGGAACGTCCAATAACAGATTGCTGGCGAGTGCGCAAATCAGCCGAAGGATCGTCTGCAAGTAGCCAGCCCTCGTAGTACTTCTTAACAGCCGCGCGTGCCGTTAAGTGCAGTACATTTGCCAAGTAGGCAAGGTCGATGGGATGCTCACACTTGGGGCAATGCAGACCACTTTGTGCAGCATTGCTTTGTTGTTGCTTCTCAGGAATAATTTTAGACAGCTCCTGGGGAAGAGCAACCACGCCAAGGAACGGGTGCTCCAATTCGCAATTATCGCAAGTGACCATCACGCGGTCACAAGCCTTAAAGCGATCAGCATCAGGCATGTCCACAATATTAAGGAGGTCTTCGTCCTCGGCAGAGAGAGTATGACTTGAGCCACCTTGGAATGCCGCAGGATCGAGGCCGAGGTGTTCAGCAATTTGTCCAGGAGATGTGCCCTCGATGGGCTCACACAAACGCCGCGTGGGAGGAACAATCTGCATCTTCAAGTACCACTCAACATCCACCTTGAGAACACCAGATGGATCTTCCTTCACTTCGTCAGGATGAAATGCACGTTGCGCATATGAGCTGTTTGATGACGAAGGAGAAGAGCGAAGAGGATCCTCGTCCTCTGCATCTGCCATTTCGCCACCCTCTTCAGTCTTTATCTTGTTTCCACTTGCTTCAAATGCTGCGAGCTTTGTCTTGTAATCATCCCTTGTCATGGTACAAATGACATAAGGAATATGGTCGCCGACACTAACAGGTTTGTTGCGCTCGATCATTGCAAGAGCAACTTGAAGGTGAGGTTGACTCTTCACATCAGGGTAATCACGAGGGTTTTTGTTAAGTCCCTTTGTAATAACAAACTTTTCGAGAGGGATGGAGTTAGCCTTGATCTCTTCGTGCACAGTGTCTAAGCACTTGTATATACCATCAACAACTTCGTCGTATGGTTTACCGGAGAGCACGTGATCTAGCACAGCGTGACCAATGTCCTTTGAGAGCTGACACCAATCACGACGCACAAGATCAAGACCCTTGGTTTCTTTCTCCTCGATAATTTGTTTCTCGCCGTTCGGTCCCTTGACCTCCTTGATTGTCAAAGCAGCATACTTCTTCTTCTTGAGAAGTAGCATCGACTTGAACACACCATCTTGCTCAATTTCGAGCAAGTTATAGAGCTTGTTGATTTCCTGCTTCACGCGCTGACCGATGCGGTTCACAGCCTCAAGATCCGTGGTTCCCGTGTTGATCATAATGGAATCAGTATCACCATAAATGACCTCCAGACCGAGTTTATCCTGAGTGATATCGACAGTGTTTTGAAGAATGGAACGACCCTGCGAGGTGACTAATGCAGCGACAGGGCGAGCAAAGAAGCGGAAGCCCTTGAAACCAAGGCAACCATACATAGAGTTAGCAGTGAGCTTCAGGGCCTTCTGCCGGACGTCAAGCTGCTTGAGCTTGCTAGGGTCACGCTCAGACTTTAGGGCTTGCTTCACAAGACGACGGCGATCCACCAACGTTTTGATCAAAGATGGTAGAATTGCCAAGTCTGGATAACGGGCGCGATCGGGCAGCTCAGGAATAGCATCAAGATCGTCCAAGTTCACATCTACACCATGGTTCTCTTCGTCATCATCCATGTGCTCTTGTACATCAGCAGGATCATCTTCCAGACCAGAGCTGCGAGATCGTTCTACCGTTGTATAACAAATGTTGTACTCCTGAATAATTGAAGGGTACAGAGAGTTGAAATCCAACAGTAGGATGTATTTGTCGTAAAGTCCCTTCTTGGGCTCCAAGACTAGACCACCATCATACTTAGGTTTCCGCATAGAAGAACGGGACTTGTTGTTCTTCTTTGCCTCATTGTCATCGTCATCGTCAAGCCCCCCGGATTTATTACCACCCTTTGCACCACCCTTGGGCTTGTTCTTTTTGTCGTTATCGCCATAAACCTTATCCGGCAATACGTAACCTTGACGGTGAAATTCATGCAGAAGTAGATGTTCAATTCGCTCAGCACGTCCACCAGATAATGTCCGTGACCAAAGGTTACCACCCAGGTTACTCAGTTGTAAAGTCAAAGGCACAGCTTCGAGCTTGAAGGCGAGAAGGAGCGTGAGCCAGGCATCAGCCTCATTACGCTGCACCAGACGGAAGAGCCATTCCTTATCCTGGTAAAATTGGGGCACTTGAATAGGCGTTACTTCGTGGCGCTCCTTATTAAGCTGCGTACGGCAGAGTTCTTGCAATGTGTAGCTACGTTGGCCAAGCAAAAGCTCGCGCGCAGTTGTGTAAGTATCAAGCAAGAGACGCCCAGGGGTCAAATTTGCACTTGAGAAAAAACCACCACCATCAGATCGTCGACCAGGCATCTTGGACATCTTCAAACGACCAATCTTAGACCAAGGCAATCCAATATTCAGCTTCGACAGACGAGAAAGCAAAACATCCATCTCGAAGTTTCTAATGTTGTGTCCAATGATCATATCAGGATCGTGTTTGTGAAATTGCACCATGAGGAAACTCAAGAGAGCACGCTCGCTCGGCTGAACTGAGATCTGAGGTCCACGACGCTTGACTGCATCCTTAAAGCCTGCCGGAAATGCTGCGCCACCATTCTCACCCCGGAGAATAGTAAATGCACGTGCTTTTGAGGGATCATCACATTTCGGAGTTTCACTGACAAGGTCTACATTGTCACGCAAAAGACCACTTACGACCATAATCTGGTGTTCGTGGCTCTTCTCATCCACCTTTGTTTTCAGTGACAAAGAAAGTACACGCAAGGGTGGAGGAGGCGGCAAGTCAATGGGTGCTGCATCGGTGCCCTTCTCTTCAGCTTCAGCCGCAGCTTCGCGAACGAGCACATCCTTCAGCGGATGGACAGCTTTCTCGCTTTCGACGACAAAATTGTATTTGCACCATGATGCAACACGATCGCTAGGCGTCTCTACACCGTAAATACGAACCCAGCAAGGTCCCATAAGATCACGGGAAAGCAAGAATTGTTCGACACCCGTTTGGTGCGTGCCGAAAATTCGCGAAAATGTTTTACCCTCAGTGTCAAAGGGCAAACGGTCTTTCTCCGCGCACATGGGGTACTGCACCTCAAGATATTCGGTTTCCTCACGAGGAACATCTGGAAGCTCGAAAGCGTACTTAAGTAAGGTTTTACGGCAGCGAAAAAGACGGCCAGCATCGCGATCAAGAGGAAGGACCTTGTTCACCACACCTTGAACCTCATCGAGAACATCAGGAAATTCAACCTCCTTTGACTCACCATCATCGGTTGTGTAACGTTCGCGAGGTAATACAAAGAGTACACGATTGATGTTTCTTACCTCGACGTAGCAACTGACGAATTGCTTAGTACGCTTGCACCAAGTCTTGCCAAACATGTGAAGTCTGCCCTTCATTGTAAAGTAATTCTCATAAATGTCGAGCCAGAATAAATCAATATACTTCTGGCCATCCTTTTCAGGCAAGTCATCCATGACGTTGTATGCTGCGGAAGGCGCAGTAGAACCTTGAGATGAGGAGTTAGAGTCCTCTTCGGCATCTACAGCACGCGCCTTGGTAGAGGTCCATCCCGATGTATCATCATCGTCAGCGCCAGGGGGCTTACGCATACCTACTGGTGGTGTTGTCATGAATGTGACACCAGCTTCGCCACGAGGGTTCGGAGGTGGTGTGGTGGGCTCAACGCGCTTTGGAGCACTACGCACGGGTTTCTTGCGGGCAGCAGCCAAAAGAGCAGACTTAGACCTGGGTTTGCTAGATTCAATTGCTTCGGTCTTTACATCAACTTCGCTGCTTGATGCAGCTTCGACAGCTGTACTGGAAGAAACAACCTTGGTGTTGTTTTCTGCATCATCGGCATCCTGCTTTTCAGTTTCAGCCAATCCATCTTCTTCTTCCATGTCCTCGCTTTTCACGTCAACGTTGTTGGTCGCACCCTGAACCTTAACCTTGATTTCGCTATGATCCTTTTGTTCCTTGTGGATATCATTATTATTATCTTCGTCGCTGTCGTTGTCCATTGCCATTCCGTGAAGGTTGTCGTCATCATCGTCGCTGTCTTGACCTGCACCATAAGTGTCTCCATTGTACACAGGGCTATCACCGTCCTCGTTATCTTCATCATGGGCTGCATGATGCTTAACACGTTGTTTCTTCTTGCCACGCTTGAGCTTCTTCTCACTCTTTTTCTTGCGCTTCTTTGCGGAACTTCCGCCTGCAGACTGCATGAGATCGCTGACAATGGAGTCCATAAAAGAGTCGCCGTTAAGTGCGCGTTCGGCAGCTTCTTCTGAAGCTGCCTGGGCAGAAGTCGATGTTGAATTGCCCACAACGTTTGCCCTCTTGCCTATCTTGGTAAACATGCTTGTGAGCTTGTGTGTTGTGCCATTAACCTCCTGTGCATCTAGCTCGTCTTTGCGCCGAGCCTTCATGCTTTTGCGTTGCTTGTTTTTGACATCTTCTGGGTCTTCGGGAACCAAGATGTCATCTTCGTCACCATAGTCCTTGTACCCTGTGCCATCATCATCTACAACAAAATCTCCAATGTCGTTATCCACTCCACGAATGTCATCATGGCCGTCATCATCCTCTTCTTCACTGCTTTCGTCCAGATCTGCATTTCGCAGTCCCAGCTCACGCATGCGTCGCTGCTTCTCAAACGCCTCGCGCTGCGCACGAGCGCTCTTGGACTCGCGAGACCGACTCGGTCTCTGCATCTTTGCACACCAACCCTACTAGACCCCGCTCGCTCCTACCGTCGTTGAGCGAGCTGCAATCGAAGTTTGGATTCTAGTATGAAGTTCTCGCAAACTCTGCGCCTTGGTCAACGACCAAAGGACTGTTGAGTAACTACATTCGATACCATCACCTTTGATTGACTTTCATTATCATGAGTCAACGATGGTCGTTAGGTTTGCTGCACTCTAACTACCGCCTTAATACACCGCGTCTTATACGCAATACGATAATTTTCAAACCTAACCTAACCTAACCAAGTGGTGTTTTGAAACCGAACTAGGGGAGAGTGTGTGTTAGTTTGATCACAGTGTTCGTAGACTATTATTCTTATTCCTGCAGCCTTGCGTGTGTTGACGATTGCTTGAGACGGGTGATTGGGGTGAAGGTAGAGAGTTACTTCCATCATGGCTGCCTCTATGGGTGAGATGTGGGCCTCTATCTTATGACTGTGGCTTTCGTAGCTGGTTGGTTGTCCGTTCGTACTGCAATAATGAAAGAGACATATAAAAAACAATTCATCCCACATGCCGAGTACTACTAGCGTTAATCATAATTGGCTGGTCCCATCTTCACATGGTCTCGCTGTTGCGCATTTCTTGGTATTCTTCTTCAGGATCTCGGGTGATGTCTACAGCGACAGCAATGTGCTTGGCAAGTTTTCTCCAAGGTTGTAGAATGTGCTCAAGCATATCAGACCAATCTTGCTAACCCTCACGTACGCCAGTCTGTCTCGGGACCTAGCAAGGAAACAGAAGTGTTGCCCCCGAGTCGATTATTCGTCCAAGAACAAGGAGTCCTCTTGTTTGCCGGAAAGAGCGCACCAAACTCCGAGAAGTCTTCGACTCGACCCATATAGCTTAGCAAACCCAAATCGCGCAAGCAGGTACGCAAACTGGGACAACTCAGAGCCTGATTGTTGGTTGCGGCGCCGTTCGTTGCGAGTGAGAGCAAACAGTGTGTATTGAGGTGGAGTCCGCCAGCAAAGTTCAAGCCTGGACGACACACACAGTAAAACAAAACCTTCTCCAGAGCATATAGCTTTGCAATTGTATCGAGTTGAGAAAGCTGGAAACTAGTGAGTAACGGGAGCGAATAAGATCCAGCAAGTGGACGCTTTGGGCGTTCTTTAGGAAATTTATTTCTGTACACTGAGCAAGGTAGACTAAAAGGTTATCATTTATTTGCAAACAGACAGTCTCAAATTAGGTTCTCGAGTCTTCGCAAAATCAATGCAGCACAAGAGCAAAGACCTTCGAAAGACATTTACACGATTGACAGACAAGCTGGGCAGTATGGCAAGTCTCAAGGTGTCCTCGACACCTGCGGCATCGGCATCAGCGACGCCCGAACCTCGAGACCTCAGTGATGTGCGTAGCGCCTTACGGCGCATCATGTGGTCTCCAGGCCATGATGACGGCAGTTATGCACCATTGTTTATTCGCTTCTCATGGCATATGTGCGGAACGTATTGCAAGGATTCTGGCAATGGCGGCAGCTGGGGCGGTACCTATCGATTTGAGAATGAAGTCAATGATCCAGAGAACGCTGGCCTCACCAAAGCGCGTGATTTGTTGGACCAAATTAAACGTCGCTTTGAATGGCTTTCTTACGCAGATCTTTACGTTCTCGCTGGCACGGTTGCCATCGAATACGCTGGAGGGCCTTATATCCCTCTCAAAACCGGAAGACCTGATTATGATGATGCAGCTGCAGAGAAAGTCTATGGAACGGGCAAATGCCCTTTTGGATATGGTGATATTAACCCAAACACGTCCAGACTTCCAGCTGCAGACCTTGGCCCGGACCCTAACGTGCCTTCAGACGCTCCTGTACAGGAGCGCGAGGCTCCTACAATCGATGCTGTTCGTCGAACGTTTCATCGCATGGGTTTCTCAGATAAGGAGGCTGTTTGTCTTATTCTACTTGGTCACCAGTTTGGGCGTTGCCATTTAGAAAATAGCGGATATCAGCATGCATGGTATGCTTTCGCTCCACATGAATGGAATGCTTATGAGAGTGGTCTGGGCTATATGTCTTTGTACGGGAATGCAATTAATCGATTTAAGGAGGTCACAACACCTGCTGGCAAGCGACAGTTTGAGCTCTTTTTTGCTGGTCGTCGGTGGATGATGTTACCTGCTGACATGGCCTTGTATTGGGACCCAGAGTTTTATGAGCATGTAATGTTTTATGACGAGAATCGTCGAACCTTCAAAGAAGATGCTATCGCTGCATGGACCAAACTTATGGAGCTTGGTTGTGATCAATCAAAGCTTATCCCAGAGCTTGAACCTGTTGCACCTCAACCCCCAGTTCGCCGGTATTATCATTAAATAAATGCCAGCATATAAGGAAATAATTATGTCATGTTATAAAACAATCTTTCTGTTGCCATTAACTTTATATCGACAGTGTTTCTGACGAGTAACCTGAAAAAGCGATATCTTGTTTATATTTTAAAATGCTCAGAATAGGAGAGAAGTCTATCGACTGAAATTGAAGATTTATTCCACTGATTTAACGCTGGTTATAGATTGCAATGTTCGTGTTGTGAGAACCGGCATGATTTAATACAGTGTTGAGGTTCGAGTTTAGACGAGAGAAGATAAACTTTGATATAATCATATGTTCTTTGCTCAAATAGAGTCACTACCTATTAGTCAACATGAGCTTTGGGCAAGCTTGCCCTTTCAAGATGTGGTTTGCTTACATGGGAGTACAAATCTATGCTACAGAAGCTGTAGTATTTCCTGGAAAGTCCCACTGCGAGATTCCTGTTCGTAAATTATGCCAAAACTTTTCACCAGACTCCGTATAAGCCTCCACCCAATCACTTTTCCGGAGAGTTTTCAGGCCAACATCCTCTTGCATGAGAACAGTGACACGTTGCCAACGGCCCTTCAACATTACCCATTTTGATGCACCAGCACCATCATCGTCATCTACATCAATCTGATAGGAAAGACGCTCATTGTATGAATGATGAAATGTCTCTTTTTGAATTCGAGGAATGGAATTATTCATACACCGTTGAGGAGGTAAGTGGTTTGTATCAGGTTCTTCTGAGGGAGCCCATTTTGTTTCCTTAGTATCCACGTGCCAAAGATAAATTTTACCCTCGGGGGTCATTGCAGTGCGCCATTTATTATCAACATCAGGTGGAGGCGGCACCATTCCATCTTCAGGATGAAGTTGCTGCGCAACATAGGCTGCTGTGCGATCACGAGCCGCTTGGATTGACTCTTCCGAAGAAAAACTGCGACCACTTGAGCTACCAAAGTCGTCCATTGTAGAACCATTCGTTGGATCTCCAAAGTCAGAGAATATTCCCTGAGATTTACCGCTTCCCTGTGAACCGAAATGTCCATCTGTGGGAGAATGTTCGGCCCGAAGTTGCTTCGACGCTCGCATGTTATCACGTTGGCTGATACAAGCCTTTGCCACATCTTTCATGTTTATCTGAATCACAGGCACATGAGAGGAAGTCCTAGAGTGTTCGGCTTTGTGCTTTGATTTGCGCGACACCACAACAGAAGCGAGCGCTTTTGCAGGATTTGTACGTGTCTTCTGAGCATGCTTAGGGACTTCTGGATGCGTACTTGTAGCTTTTGGAGATTTTGCCTGTGGTGAAGTGGCAGCTGGGACTGGCCTCTGCGGGCCAGTTGTCCACCCTTTGGGGCGTTTTGGGAGCTGCGGTGGAAGTCCATTCGAGACTGTATCGATTGCAGAAACCACATGAATTCGCGAAAGGTGTTTTCGGGTGGTCGAGTACGATTCGGGATTCAGCTGCATCCAGCGGTAGCGAAGCCAAAGCGGAGAGCCTGCGAACGTTCGAGCAAGCTTGTCTGAAGCTGTCTTTGCGGTTTTGGATCTTTTTAGAAAAGAGCTCTTTGGTTTAGAGCGCCAAAGCTGAACAGAGCGAAGACGCAAGCGAGAACTGTCAGATTCATGCATAGCTTCTGTAGATAGAGTGCTTGAGGCATCAGAGGCAGAGTGCCCATGCACAGGAAGGGCCCTTGTGGAGCCTTCCTCCTTAGAGCGCTTTGCTTGTCTTTCAAGCTCGATTTCTCGCACAGAGTCGAGAAAATCTTGCGTATAAGTAGCAAATTCGAAGCGAACCCAGTCTTCATCACGCTTACCATTCTCAATGCCGTCTAAAACACGATTGATAAAAGCAAGGTCGCCCCCTTGAACCTTTAGCAAATTGCGGTCAATTGTAGAAGTATTGCTCACCATAGTCTTGCCTGTTTTTGGATCTACAACAATATCATACCAGTCCTCTTTCGTCGCGAAAAGTCCATTTGTGGTGCCACACACATAACTCGAATGAGTTGTCACTGGTTCAACATTGGCCAGTGTGGCATATGGTATGAGATTGGGAATGATGAGTGCTCCGAGGGGGCCTAACAGTAGCGGCGTTGCTAGCACAAGAGAGCCTACACTCTCTGCTTGGGATTCTGGACCACATACTAGTATTCGCCGCAGGCTAATCAAGGCAGTCCATAAAGCCATTGTTTGTACGCGAAATTTCAGAACAACTTCTTTAAGGGAGATCCCCCCAAATTCGTTGCTCCGTAAGGTTATCAGAGGCTGCATAACAAACATGCGACCCCAGAGGTGCATCGTATATGTGCAGGAGCTTGACAATACACCTAAATGGTCGAGATGGCGTCCATTCTGCACTTTGCTAAGTTTTCCAAAGTAAATGCTGTTTCGCCTTACCCCATTTTCAATAATACCATCATCAAAAGCTTCCTGCGATGATGGCAAGATTTCATCATGATCAATTTCACTTTGAGTTTCGAGCATCTGCGCTGTCGCATGTGAGTTTAGCGAAAGACGATTACCTGCATTAAGACCATCTACAAGGGCCTCGCCACCAATTGAAGTAAGTTCTTCATCGTAATCTTCAATGGGCTCGCCAAAGGTGAGGCTCTCCAGGTCCACACGCGAAATAATTGATGCGGTAGACCGGCGGCAGACAGAATATTGCGCACTTGGAGGCCGTGTCCTAGGTTGGGTCGTCACTTCATGAGCATCTTCTTCATCACTACTTTCCAGTATAAGATCTGCACTATCATACGATTTATGACGCGCCGCAGCGAGACGTCGGGTTCGGCGGTAAGACTTTTCCAAGGCTCCATAAAGTTGATGAATCACAGTTTTAGATTGATTGCAGTCGAGGTATTCCTCAATAGCAACAGTCAGAAAGGGGCGGAAGCGATCGAAATAGGGAGAAGTAGCTACAACTAGTAGAGCGAGTTGCTTTGCGCCCCGCTTTTCCTCAGCACTGGAACGATTACGAAAGTAGGCAAAACCATATAAGGGAATATTATGCTCAGCTGTCAGCAAGATGAAAATACAGTCACTGCTGCGTTTGTGGCCACCATCAGGTAAACATAGCTCTGCAATGTCTTCATGACGATGACTTACAATTGCAGGGGTTGCATCTTGAGGATAAACATAACTCAAGGTGTTGCCCTGGAGCTCATCGAATTCGGCAACTATGCGGGGTGTGAGTACACGCTAGGTTAGTTTCACTCGCCACGCTTAATTGCAACCAGAAAAATAGGATATGAGAATAACTTACTTGCTACAGAGTGAATGAGTCGTTTAGGCATTCTGGGTGAGCGCCAAACTTTCTTGTTTTAGAATGTTATATCCGCCTATTTGAAGGTCTGTCTCCAAATCTATTATTTAATCTTGATATAAAACAGGTGAGTTCTTGCTTTATATAAAGTGCCGAGCTGACTCCTCTTCTTTGAGAGCTTCAGACAAAACCCTCCACTGTGCAATGATGCTGTGAGCCTTACCTTCTTTGACACGGATTTGAAGAATTTAACTTTCTGCACAATCGCCAGGTAGGCGATTCCCTCTGCCCGTTGAATGAAACGATGAAGCACTCTTTCCTTGTGGCGTACAGCTGCTTCGTGAAAAGTTGTGATTTGCTCGTATGCTCCTTAAGGGAGCGATGCGGATGTGGAGATGAGTTGCCGCCTGCACCTGCAAGTCTCTGCTACAAAACCGTAGACTAGGTATCAAGAACAAGCCTCTACGTCTCACGCAGAGCTCACCCTAACTCGTCTGAAAGCACTGCCCAGTGGGCGACCGGAATGCCCTGGTGCAGGCCGAGCAAATGTTACTGCTTTCGTGACTCACCCAGCACAGCGTTAGTTAGACCAGACGTTCGAGAATTTGGCGTCCTAGACTTGTCTGGTTTTGACATTTATGTCTACCCGTATAAAACTCGTAGTACCCGCTCTGCAAGTCCCAAAGGTAAGGGGCAGACCGGGGAGCAATCGAATAGTTTTCTACAGTTTCTTATATATGGTTTTCTTCCCGTTTCCCTGTAACTTAAAAAGTCAGCATCTGCGCGTCCTATTCGAATATTGATCACACGTAAGCCGTGTCGTACAATTCTTCGCTGGCCGAAGCAAGCTTGCCACCATGGTTTTAGCAGTCCATAGGATGCTGAAAATAGTATATATAGAAACTAACGCTGAGGAGCGATGCGAAGAATTTGTGAGTATGTATACTTTGTTTTCAATACTCTGAACCGCTAGCTCTGCTGCTACTGCTGCTGCTGCATCTTATGCAGCGGCAAATGGCCTTTACTTGTCACCGCGACCCACCCGAGGGTGTGCACCCCAACATAGGGCTATTATAGTACAAACTATAGGGGTCAGCATGTGTGGGGGTCTTGGGACTTTTCCGGTTTGGTCCGCCTACGGTCGCACGGGGAGGCAAGGCGGGTAACATTCCATAGCATTGAGGCTAAGAAGATTAAAGGAAAATTGTAAATAGAGAAGCCAGCATTTTTTTCATGTTTCATTGAAGTAATTTTAGCCGATGTCTCTCGTTGTGGATGCCTATGATATATTTTGATCTTCCCTTCGGGCCAAGATTTTATAAAGTAAAATCAATCTTCAAGTATACTAGATTCCTCCCACGTGGACTGCTGGCCCAGGCTCACAGCATTGAGCTATGCCCTGAATCCAAGATAAGATGAAAATGAAAATCTTACACCGCGATGCCAGTTTAAAGGCTCGAACATTACCATGCTTAGAAAGTCAAACATGAACTTCCCTATTTGCTGGTATGCAAGATCTCATCCATCGATTTCCATACTCATTCCGTTTATTCTTCCTATTTCATAAAGTTGAAGTTAACCGACGTTGGCTAAACGTATCGGTAAAGGTAAAAGAAGGGTTACTCTTTAATCTTTGCTTATAATGTGTAAAATACAGAACCATACGTCCCATACACTTCGTACTGGGAATCTGGGACATTCCAGTGAGAATAAAAGGAACTTCGTCGATTCATTATATACTTAGAGAATCAGCGTATACTTTCTTGAAATTGCAACCTTTGCAATTCAAATATCTGGTGAATGTGAACAACTAGTAAATAACTTACTTCCAGACGGGAAACTTGCACAGCATTATGTTGTTGCACGTGGCTTTGGTAGAAGCGTTAGGTTCTAGGTAATTTGGAACTCAAAATATGTCCGTATTCGAATATGGAAGATTAGAATGGTGGTTCAATCTACTCGTGTGGCCACGTTGTATCAGGAAGTGAAACTTGCAAGGAGCTTGGGGTGGTTCAACTTGCGATTCTAAAGTCTGCACTGAGGACATTTTTGCGAAAGTTGATTCGGCAATCGTGAGCTAATTGGTTATTTATTTTATTTTATCAGCGGTGTTGCAATGCTTGCTCACGAAGACATCTGTGTTTTCGAATTCTAGTTCAATTGTAAAATGTGAGTCCGATTCTGGTATGAATGATGGGAGAATATTTTGCTGGTTATAGTTTCCTTTAGTCCTCAATTCGTGCCTAAACTTCCCGCGTACAATCATGTCAGTCTTACTCCCGGGGTTGTAGATAATCCTTTTCGTGGATAATCATTTATTGAGGAACAAGCAGTTCTTAAATTTCTAGCTATTAGTGTACATCAGCTTTGAACTTGTATCATTGAAATAACTTTGTTTAAATGTGTTTACGCGGGGGGGAGGAACGTTTGATAGTTCTATCAGATGGAATTGGGGATTCTTCACTCTCGTCACTGGCGCACAGAAGTAAATAAAGATACTTGCTATTTTCAGCTGACTAGTTATTATGAAACAAACAATGAACGTTAACGAAGGTCTCCTTTTTAGATAAAATAATTCACTTGAACATATATATTGAGTTCTTTTTAAAGTATGTGTAAGAGTTCTAAAATTTGCAGTACGAAGAGCAAGGCGAGGGAATGTGGAACCATGACAAGGTAACCGTTGAATCATTTTCTTCAGAGAGCAACATATGCTGTAGGAATATGCTGAAGGTCGTATATCTGACAGAATGAACAACAAAACTCAAATAACGAATGGGGAAAAAAAGAGGAATTGGTGTGTTACTATCACGAGCGGATAATGTGAATTTTATTTCAAAAATAATCCAACAATGTGTAGTAAATACAAAAGAAGAGTTGATGCACGCAAGACAGGTTGAAGCGTACGTGCCTCACTAATAGCTTATCCTAGCTCGCTGAAGCTATCGTTTGAGATTCTCTCGTGTTGTGTGTTTTAGGTGGTGGTGTATAGCCGCCAGGAGGTGTTTGCAACTACTTCAGAGTAGCCAGTCAAAACCCCCCATCAAACTTGTAGAGAAGCACAATGAAGCCATACGAAAGTCTGTCCCAAATCCTTACATTTTCTTTTCTTCTCCCTGTGCGACTGGCAGTATGCCGACCCTTCAAAAAAAAACTGCATAAATTTCCCATGGGTTCGGCATGTGTGCGGGCTGATGCGACAAAGAGAAGGAAAAAAAGAAAAGAAAAGTAAGGGGCGAGACTTGATCACTCAATCAATATGGCTATGTTCCTTTAGAAGTAGGGGTTTTCCTGACGTTCACCTGGTCAAACCAACAAAGGGAATCTAGTTTGTGGTTGGTTGACTGCAGAGGCAGTGGATATAGGCGTTGTAGACGACATATAAAGATGTGGGATGGACATGGGCATGCAGTTGTAGATTGTAGAGTCTCCATGCCATTGAAATGCCATAGGAGGGGGGGGTTGGAATGTGAGAGCGACCTTCTTATAGTGGAAGTAGCGGCGCGTGGAAGCAGTCGTTGGATAAGGCGTTGTTGTGGGGTTCGAAGACAAACGTGCAGTGCGGAGAGGAGTTTATTCGTGTTTGTACCGGCGCACAGCAGATGGGTTTGTTTGCCATCAAAGACGTACGACTGCTTTCTTTAGGTTTTACGATCGCGTGAGAGAAGGCAAGGTGATGCAAGCTTGGTTGGCAGTGATAATGTTTGGTTTTTGATCATCACCATCCCAACCATGATCACCCAGAATGATCACGGCCGTAAAGTTTTATTTGCTGATAATTCGCATGTGTATGAAAGTCGTTTAAAAGAGGCGCTTCTCGTAGGAGTAGAGGCCGTGGACAGAGCCCTCACGCTGGGCAGCGTGAGTACGGAGCTCGAAGCGCACGGAGCCCTTGTAGAGGCTGTCGTGGAGCTCAGAGATATCCTTGACACCGGCATCCTGGAATCCGTGGCGCACACCCTGGGCAACGTACGGGAGGAAGCGGGACACAGATCCCTTGTCAACGACGGCTCCGGAAACACCCTGAGCGACCTTGACGATACCCTTCTTGTCAGCAAAGTAGCGCTTGGAGGATCCCTTCTCCATGGCTTCGACGGATCCCATACCACGGTACTTCTTGAGGCGAATGCCGTCCTGGAAGTAGTACTGTCCAGGGCTCTCTTCACAACCGGCAAGCATGGATCCCATCATGACAGTCGAGGCACCGAGGGCAAGAGCCTTGGTGATCTGACCAGAGGAGGAGATACCTCCGTCAGCAATGATGGGCACACCGTGCACGGCAGCAGTGCGGGCAGTGTGGTAGACGGCGGTGGCCTGAGCACGTCCGACAGCGCAGACCTCCTGTGTGGTACAAATGGAACCCACACCCATACCGATGCGGAGACCATCGACACCGGCCTTGATGAGGTGGAGGCACTGAGAGGAGGTGACAACGTTGCCACCGATGACCTGAAGGTCGTCACCGAACTCCTTCTTGATCCAGTTGACGAGTTCGAGCTGGTAGATGGAGTCACCCTGGGAAGAGTCAATGACGATGCAGTCAACACCCTGGGCAACGAGGGCCTTGAGGCGCTCGCGGTCGTTGGGGCGGGTTCCGATGGCGGCACCGACGAGGAGCTGCTTGCTGACGGGGGACTTGGAGGCGAGGGGGAAGTCACGGTTCTTCTTGAGGTCGTTACGGCTGCAGAGGCTGATGAGCTCGTAGTTGTCGTTGACAATGGGAAGCTTACCCTTCTTGGACTCGCGGAGAATGAGGTTGGCCTCGTTGAGGGTGCAGCGCTCCTGGCCAACGACGAGGTCAGTGGTCATAACCTCGGAAAGCTTGCGGGAGCGGTCCTCGAGGAAGTCAACGTCGCGGTTGGAGACGAAACCCACAAGGCGGGAGCCCATCTTGCCGTCGATGGTGATGGGGATGCCGGAGAAGCCACTCTCAGCCTTGATGCGGTCCACATCGGCGATGGTGTGGTTGGGGGAGAGCACGATGGGGTCGGTGATGAAGCCGTTCTTGTACCTCTTGACGGTGCGCACGAGAGCGGCCTGCTCCTCAACGGTGTTGTTGTAGTGGATGATGCCGATACCACCCTGGAGAGCCATGTTGATGGCCATCTCGCTCTCGGTCACGGTGTCCATGGGGGAGGACACGAAGGGCAGGCGAAGGTTGATCTTCTTGGTGAGCTTGGTGTCGAGCGACACCTCGCCAACGCTGAAGCCCACGTGGCCAGGCATGAGGATCACATCATCGTAAGTGTACGCAGTGCCCTTGCCGAGCTTGCAGAAGAGGTCCTCTGCGGAGTAGCCGTCGCCACCGAGGTGGTCGAGGTCGGTGAAGGACTGCATGGTCTTTTTAGGTTGGCTCTGCAGCACAGACGGCCGAATTTCAGAATTGTTTGTTTGATTGATCGATTGATCAGAAAAGCCCGCTCGCTCAGAGGAGGAGACGAGGAGCACGCAAGGCAACTAACTACTAACTAGCCGGCCTTCGGGTTTGTGGTTCTGAGGCGACCAACTATTTATTGCTGGCCAGCCACCTTCTCCTTTTCTATTCTTCCTTGCTATATACGAAATAGAAAGGATCTCTACCAACTGCTAAGCGTCTCCTACTCTCCTGCTATCCTTTCTCTTTTCTCTTTTTCTTTTTCTTCCTTCTCTATAGAAAAGAAAAGAAAGAAATTGAACTTACCTACTTCTTCAACCCTTTATTTTTTGAATAAACAATCTTTCCTGTAAGCACTTATTATGTTGTAGTAAGTAATAGGTACCTACCTATTTTCCTCCTTCCTTCCTTTCTTTCTTTCTTTTATACTTTTACTTTTTCTTTCATTCTTTCATTCTGAATTCCATTTTACTATGGTGCTTATACCTGCCTATATCACAATTCTTTTTTCATAAATTTCCTCCATTCTCTACTAACAGTTACCTAAGTGCTTGCTATGTCTGTAGGAAGACAGCCCGTTGAAGGAGGGTCTTAGGACTACCTAACACCTGGCTAGCCCCGATGCCAGAAAGTGAATGTTGTGATCTCTAAGGAATGCTCCATTCATTCATTCATTCATTCATTCATTCATTCATTCATCCATTCCTTGTGGCTATTGTTTGAGCGAATCGACGGATCGCTCGCTAGGCGCGACGCTCCTGAAGATCAGCGTCATCTGCGTAGGAGCGATCTCTTTTCCCTGCTCGTGCCGCTACAGCTTCCGCAGCTTTCGCCAGGCCGCCTTCGAGAGCTGCAACTAAACGAATTCTTCGAGTCATCCATACAAACTAAATGAATGAATGAATGAATGAATGAATGAATGAATGAATGAATGAATGAATGAATGAATGAATGAATGAATGAATGAATGAATGAATGAATGAATGAATGAATGAATGACTCAAGAAATCCTTTCTTCTCTCTTTCTCTCTTTCTCTCTTTCTTTCTCTCTTCCTTATTCCTTTCTTTGCCTCAATTCTCCCCTTATAGACCAATAGCGAGAGAGAGAAAGAGATGCAGGAGAAAGGATCTGCGGATATCCACCTGATACGGGAATAAGCAGGCTCCCCACTCCTACCCAGTTCCTAGCCAGGTGCTATCCGCTCAGAAGGCCTTCTCCGTCGCATAGAAATCAATCAATCAATCATCGATCGATCCATCGCCTTAGAGCCCTCCTCGCGGGGCCTCAGTCTGCGGAGCCGCTCAGGACCACGCCGAAAGGCCGAGCGCGGAAGGCGCCTGCAACCTTCCTGGCTCGGCCGGCGCTGGAAGCAAGCAAGCTAGCTAGCTAGCTCAGGCGGAGACGAGCTTGTCTTCCGCCCAAAGGCGGCTGAGTGAGAGGGCGGAAAATGGGTGGCTCTGTCTGTGCTCTCTTAACTCGCTTACACAGTTCCTTCACAGCCGCCAAACGGAGAATATTTATTGGTTAGTTCAAGACAGACAATCTTCAGAACCATCGTGGAGAAAGCGGACTCTGCCTGCCGAAGCGAGTCTGTCTGCTGTAAACCCAGCAGAAGCGCGTCAACCTTGGACGATCTCCAACCTTGCATTGCATTGCATTGCATTCCATTCCATTCCATTGCATTGCATTGCATTACATCGCCATCCTCGAATTCCAAGATATTGGTATTCTTATTCTTATTGTTATGTGTACGCTCACTCTTTGGGACACTCACTTTCTTTCAAGCTCAATGAACTGAATGAACTCAACGAATGAGTGAAAGCTTTTTAAAAGAAAGAAGAAAAAGCACAGGGAAAAAGGAGAGAAATTGACTTGCCGCCGCCTCTGTGTGCCTACTAACGAATTCCCTAGGCCTGCGCGCCTTCCGGTACCCTCCTTAAGCTCGTATCAGTCAGCTGGCCCAACCACGTGCGCGGAGGAGTCGCTCACCTCACTAACTGAGGTCATCAGCCTCGACCGAAATTTCGGCCGTCCAAGATCACGCCGAAGGCTACCACCTTCCAAAGCCCTTCAAGCAACGAGAAAATAGCAATCCTGCACACAAAGATCCACAGCCAACCCAAATTAACGCAAATCAATTCAACCTTCGGCGAAGGACCTTCTTTTTCGATCATTGATTGCTAGCATTGCTCAACTCACTGTTAAAATACGCCGTCCAAAATTCGCCCGCCGTCCGAAACCCACCGCACCTTAACTTGCGGCTATGCTAACCTCCTTAAAGCAGCCTTCATTATCATATGATTATTATTATAATTAATAACAAAGAAAATAACTAAGAAAATAATAGCGTAAAAAGGCTTAAA
Source organism: Schizochytrium sp. TIO01 (assembly GCA_004764695.1). Classification (NCBI taxonomy): domain Eukaryota; class Bigyra; order Thraustochytrida; family Thraustochytriidae; genus Schizochytrium; species Schizochytrium sp. TIO01. The sequence goes on along the minus strand of SMSO01000025.1, from coordinate 3,717,925 downwards.
CTGAATATTCTGCAGTTTGTTCTATAGTAGAGCACTGTAGAGTATAGTGGTTAGTTCTGTTCTAACCTAAGCCCAACTTTGGTTTGAAAATATGGGCATGAGGGCCATTCAAAATAGGCACTCGTTCCCCTGCTTTTCTGTATAAGATGAGTGGAAGGCGTAGATCTACGAGAACTTGAACTCTAGAGCGACGGCGAGAACTCCTGTTCAGGAGCATTGCCAGAGCCTAGCTCGTTGCTTGCTTCGTCGGCTCCATAGGTGGGTTGCTGCGGACGCTGCGAGTAAAACTTCAGTTCACGTTTGCGTACTCAGGTTTGAAGATCTCTCTGAGTTTGAGCACTTTCACAGGCAGGCAGGCAGGCAAATCTTGTGCTTTGGTGAAGGATGGCGGCTGCTGCAGAAGATGCCAAAGGCAAGAAACGCGGCCGCGCACCCTCTGGAGGACCCGGAGGCCGCGCGAAGGTAGACCGCGCCGACAAACGGCAGAAGCGCGATAAGCGGGTCAAAGAGGATGCTGAGCGACGCAAGGCCAACGAGGAGGCCCGCAAGGCTGCCGCGGCTCGTGAGGCAGAGGCAGCACGGAAGCGTCAGTTGAAGAAAGCCCGTGCCGCGGAGGCATACCTGCAGCAATGGCGTGACGACCGTGAATCGTGGAAGTTCAAGAAGCAGCAACAAATTTGGATCCTCTCCAACCTCCTTGATCGCAAGGCTGTCGGCAAGACCATGTTCTCTTCCCTAGTCGTTGATTACCTCAAGACTGTTCAGGGACAGGCTCAACAACGAGTCCGCGACGAAGCTGCCAAAATCGTCCACGATGTTGAAGTCAACGGCAACACGCTCGCAGACCGCATTTCCAAGCTTGAAAAGAAGCTTGAGAAGTCCTCCGACGAACAACGCGCGAATGTTGAGTACAAGATTAAATCGCTCAGGGCAAAGTACAAGCGCGCTAAGCAAATCGTTGCTGCTATTGACAGCGTCAAGGAGGACGAATAAGCTTGATTTCATGACTCGGTTTCTAATCAAGACCAACCTCCCTTTTTCATCTTCGAAAAGTTGAGATCCATCCAAACAAAATAAATTCGACGTTGAAGATGGGTGGGATGTTTCTGCTTCCGTTCTGTGGGATCAGAATAAACTTGCGCAAACTAAACAAACGCAACGCAACCCTCAAGCCTCGACTTTGTCAAGCGGGAAAGATAATCTCCTTGTCTCAAGTCTTCCATATCATTTTCTCTTATTCTTTTGGTTAGTTGCTATCTTTTTTAAAGGAGCACCCTCCTGCAAAAGAAATAACCAGGGAAATATGAGTGATGCAAGTTCTGGGACAAGAGAGGCTGCATACTTCTTCAATCAATCAAACAAACAAAACATCGAATCCGACGTCCCATCGTGTAGCACTGTGCCGCAGCACATTGTTTTTATTCCTACCCTAGCCAGACCTTTGAGGCCACTAGATATATCGCTAGGCCGAGGCGGAGCAAGCATCACTAACCAAGATGAGCAAGCAAGCCTTGATACCATGTTCTCGGTGCATGCGCGCTCACACACAATTATTACTTGTTCGTGATCTCTTATTAGTCCTATAACACAGTGAATCCCTCTAATTTTGTCTTTTTATTCCTCATCCCCTCCTTCAATGACTGTGTTCGCTATTATTTCCGCCCTCTCTCTCCACATTGCCCAGATCAATGTTGTAGCTTTACATTAAGAGCATGGGGTTGGCTCATGTCTCTCTCTCTCCAGATCAGTGCTGTAACTTTACATTTTGAGCGTAAGGTTGGCTGATGTTTTCTTCTTAGGATATATGCCAATAATATTCAATATTCCGCCCTCTGATACCTAATACAATACCTCTGAGGCGATTGCTCAGCTCTTCACGAACCCAATTCGCCACCCTATGAGACCAATATTATGGAGGTTATTCATCATTTACCTGTGTCAAACAGAGTTTGTGGCTGCTTGCGTATTTCCCCCCTTGTTGAGCCGTAGGTAGGTAGTTATCTTCCACTGTACAAGAGCAGCAATTTCAAGAGAGTCAGCGTGCTTGCAAACACGCAAATTGCTCGAGCTTGGTAGTTTCGAGCATTACAAGGATCTGCATCGTCTTGATCAAATGCTCCGCCCTTTCAAACTTCCTGTTCTTTTTCTTTTTTTCTTTTTTCTTTTAAGTTATGAGGTATGAACAAAGTAGCACATAGCGGGTACCTATTGCTTATGGGATGGTAGAGAATAGTGTGCGGGGTAGGAAAAGACAGGGAGTACCGTTTGACCAGCGCGTGTCTATCACCGACAAAAAAAATGCAAAGAAAAAAACAAAACATTATTGGCCAAGAAGACGTTTGTCTCTCTTATGATGGAGAAAGTCGTAGGCACTTCGTTTAATAGGCCTAGGTATATGAAAGTATGATTGTGATGCAAAGTACAGGGTCAAGCTTTACAAACGAGGAGATGGCGTTGACAGGGAATAGCAAATGAGTTAAATTCTTCAAGCTTGGAAACGTGAGTCGACGTATGATATTCTAGGAGAAAGCAATAAAAGATTTGATTTGGTGAAATGGTCAAAGGCAAAAAATGATTGGTTTTGTCGGGGCGGTGTGAGCAAACAGACACACAACCTACACAGATGCTACTACTGGATGCGACAGAGATGCAAAGTTGAGACTGCCTCGTCACAGGAAATGTGCGAGACATGTTTCAAATCTCAACACAGCAAGTTTTTAAGGTTTTTCTTTCTTTCTTTTATTTGCTTGAATGCAGAGGAGGGTTCGCTCTCACGTCGTAAGTTTATGAAAGCGCGTACGATGCGCTGACGCAGAGCTAGCCACGTGGACAACGAAGTTTGGCGTTTATGCCCAAGACTTGTACATGGCGTCCTTGACGTTAAAGACAGCACAGAAGATGGCAGCGTTGACAGGCACGGCACGGGTAAGAGACGGGATGTAGCCCTTGAAGAAAGCACCAACACCACCCTCGGCCTGTAGATTTCAAAAAGAGCACAAATAAGCAAATTGCACCCATGAACGAATGGTGAATTTATTCCAGGATAAAAGGGAGTTAGTATGGAACGATAAGTGCAAAAAAGAGAAAACACTGGGATCTAATAATGAGAAGCATGAAACCATAAATATGACACAATATGCACTCCTTCATTGGATGGATGATAACTTACGTAGGTCTTTTGGGCGCAGTCAAGAACGCTAGAGTAGAGACGCTTCTCCTTAAGGATGTGGTCGCTCTGCATGCGGGTCTTGATAGTCTCAAGGGGGTAGAGCACACCCCAGAAAAGACCACCAGCGCAGGCACCACCGACAAGACCACCAATGAAGACCTGCTTCGGGGTTGTCGGCTCACCCGGAGTGTTGATGAGACGGAAGCCAAACTCAGAGCCGAAAAAGTAGAGACCAAAGCAAGGAATGTTACGGAGCATGGTGGCACCGAAGCCCTGGTAGAGACCGGCAACACCGTGAGCACGGCCCAACTTTCCGGCAGCATCAAAGACACCAGCGTACTCACCTGTAAATTACAAGAACAACGAAAAACGAATTTGTTAGTCTCTCATCCAGATTATCACAAACGTCGTGTTTATCATCAAATGGAATCCAATAATAACCACGATGTAGAGCGAATCTCTACGTTGTTGGATGGATCGATCGACTGATGATCCCTTTGCATGAGACTTACCCTCACCAACCTGGGCCTGAAGCTTAATCTTGAGCAAGTCGACAGGAGTCTCAACAAGAGTAATAGGGATGGCAGAAATAGCGCCAGCAAGGAAGTACTTGTAGAGGTCAGCACCGACCTCGTTGGCACCAGTCAAAGCCTTAGCCTGACCGTAGGAGAAGAAGACACCAGCATTGTGAGCCATGGCGCCGACGAGGGGGGAAGCGGCACCCTTGTAAAGGCCCTTCACACCCTCCTTGGCGAAGGTCTTCTTAGCACAGTCAGCCATGCCAGCGAAGGGGAACTTGCCATCAGGGCCAGGCTTCTGGGTCTGCAAGCGAACCTTGATGGTGTCCAAGGGGTGGCCTGCCACGACCTGAGCAAAACCACCGGCAGTGCCGGAGGCAATGTCAATCACGGTGTTCTTGCCGGAGCCCATTTTGTTTTCTAGTGTGATTAGCTAAAAATAAACTGGATGACCTGTGTAGTTCATGAAAAAGATAAAACGTATGCAGCAAGTACATATCATACACGGACGGAGGAGATGCAGTATTTAAAATAGCGCAACCAGGACGGCAGCAGGTTAATCAAATTCACCATATTGGTTCGTTCACACAGTACATTGGTCATCACAACAACGCAATCGCTTGCAGCAAATATCTTGGTTAGTTCTCCCATTCCCTAATTTATCTATAGGCCACAATAACAGGCTGGCAAGATGCCCAAAAGGGTACACAGCAACAACTGCTGCACCCTGCGAGCATCCATCCTCGCTTCGCATCCCGTCAGGTCATCCGGCGTCGCAACTATCAACGCTGCTGAGTAAACCCATGCAACGCCAGAAGGCCGACCCCCTGCGATCTAAACGCCACCACCCCAAAGGAGTTCCCTTCGCCGCTTGTCACCACGCACCCAGAATGCTCAGCAAGTCGATGAGCTCTTGCTCGCTTGCGGGTTTGCAAAGAGGGGGAGGAGGTCTTGACCGGAGAAAGTAAACGCAGCCAAAGTAAAAGAAACAGGGGAAAAAGTCCTACCGTATCAAGTAGGATCTTATTAGGCTATTGCAGACTCAAAGACCAAAGTTAAAAAAAATGAAGAAGATTTGCTCGCTCACTAATGGCGCACGGCAATGAACGCTCCGAAGTTGACAAAAGCTGTTTTGAGGAACAACGATATCTAAGTGACAGGTCTCGAGGCCGACTTATGAACCAATTGACGAATCGCTTCTTGAATTAACAGGTAAGCAATCCAAATGCGATGATCTCTTCTTCTTTTTTATGTCTTCTTCTGCTCCTCCTTTTAAGTCCTAATGTACATCACTTTTCCATCTTCTTTTTATTTTCTCTTTCAATCGATCGATCGTGGTTTTACATTCTTCACCTCGCAAGCTCCAAGGCGCTTGAGGCGTGGCGAGTAAGGGGAGAGGGAGAGGGGGGAGGGGGGGGAGCGCTGCTGGCCCTTCCTCCTGGCCTGAGTGTGGCCACGACGTACCTGCCGGTGTGCTGTTTCCCCCTTTCTGCACGAGGCGCCGCCACGATTGACGGTCTGTCTTGGCTTTGCTTTGGTCGCTCGGTTTTCTCTCCATTTTTTCTTTCTTTTTCCTCTTCTCTTTCCTTTCAAGACATAGTACCTAATAATACTAAATATGGTTTCTTTTTCTTTCCTTTCTTTTCTCAGCTGTTGCTTAGAGCAAGCAGCAAGTTTAGTTTTCTTTCCAGCTTTCTTGCTTTGCAGCAATTCTTGGCCTTCGCTGCAAACCAAAGCGGCTTCCACGGCATCTTCTTCAACCCGCTCACAAGCAGGCCCCAAAGCCCTCACCAGAGACGGCACATCGCGCAATTGCGGAGACTCTTGACACAGGATCGATTGTAATACGCGGGAGGAGGCTCTTCATGTGAAGACCTCCTCGCCTACAGGCGCCTAAGAGTGCCTACGGACCCTCTTATTTCTTCTTTCTGCTGCTGCTGCTTTCCCTCTTTTGAGAGTTTAGTCCTTTCTTTCTTTAAAAGTTCTTTCTTTCTTTCTTTCTTTCTTTCTTTCTTTCTTTCTTTCTTTCTTTCTTTCTTTCTTTCTTTCTTTAAAGCCCTTTCTTTCGAAGTTCTTTCAATAATAATAACTACAGTCTCTCTCTGTCTCTCTCTCTTCGGCTCCAATAAAGAAAGAAATAGAAGCAATTGCCTACCGCTCATTACTACCAATTCGTGAGTGAGTGGGTTTCCCGCCTCGCTCAATGACGCCTCCTCGCACTCGATGACGCCGCCTTGTGATCGATCAGAGCCGCTCTTCGCCGCCGCGAGAAGGCCGCTCAGGCAGGCAGGCAGGCAGGCAGGCTCGCCCGCAAGGGCTGAGCGTATCTGAGCTGGGCTGAGCTGTCTGTCTGTCTGTCTGTCTGCCTGTGCGGCTTTCTCGCCAGTACCGCGCTTGCCTGGCCATCCAAACGGAGTCCAACTCATCGTTATAACGATTTATTTATTATTCTCTTTGTGAATGGAGGAGAAGAAAGAAAGAGAGAGAAAGCATATGAGACGTCTAAATTTGGAAATATAGTGAAGTTCAAAGATGTCTTCGCGAGAAATGATGAAAATTTGATTGTTGAAAGGAAGGAAGGAGCTATTACTAGTGCGATTGGTAAGGTTCAAGGTAGCTGGGTGCTGGTCGAAGGGCTTTTGAGTCTGCATGATCCACGGCTACGTGGCTAGCTAGCTAGCTATCCTATAGTGTATACTGTAGTGCACATGAGACTAACGATACCAAGATCCAAAGTTGCCCTAGCTTTTTATGTATTTATCTATCTATCATCTATTCATTTGCTTATTTATACTATGAGAGAAGGTGATGGCGCTATCTATTTTTTTAGATCTTCCTTGGAAAGGGAAGAACATGCTTGCGTTTGTGCTTGAAGACCTCCTCGAGTTCATTCTTGATGGGGCTCTGCGGAGAGCGTGGAGCTTGCCCAAAGCTGGGGACAAGATGCACGCGGAAGAAGAGCTGTAGAAGGGGCTACAAAGGGGGAAATGCGGCAGAATGGATTGATTGTTTGATTGATTAATAGATTGGGTCAATTCGAATTCTTGAGAGATCATTCGAAAGCGTTTACATTTATATAAAATTTTCAACTTCTTCAAGTTTTTTTTCTTCTTCTTCTTCTTCTTCTCTTAATTTTATGACGAAAACCTTCTTTCCTTTTAAAAAAAAAACACATAAGTAATTTCAGACTCGTACGAAACCCTTCCGCCTGACCGAAGAGGCGCCACAGCAGAATGCCGTGCGCAATAAGCCCGGCTTTCAAGTACTCATAGCTAGCTCGCCGACGGCTCGGGCCTGCTTAGCGATGGATGGACGATGAATATCTGACGACTGATCAACCCTTTTCAAGTCCAGCCAGGAATTTCAAATCCACATGTAACATTCCCCATAGTTCCCATTGCTACTGATTATTTTTAAAGTCGCTCACTCACTCTCACTCAGTCAGGCACTCCTAATTTTTGAATTGAAAGTCAATAAACTTGAAAGAAATAGCAGCAATTTGCTTTTCAAGAACCCTCGACGAAGACGTAAAACCAACAAATAAAAAGCACGCTAGCTACCTTCTAGTACGCGCCACCGCTCCCACGAGCATTACTATAGAGGCCTCGGCTGTTCAAAACTGCAATTTATGGTCCAGATTTTTACATCTCCGCTTCTTTCCCTCACTCATCGTGTTTGTTTCTTTCTTTCTTTCTTTCTTTCTTTCTTTCTTTCTTTCTTTCTTTCTTTCTTTCTTTCTTTCTTTCTTTCTTTCTTTCTTTCTTTCTTTCTTTCTTTCTTTCTTTCTTTCTTTCTTTCTTTCTTTCTTTCTTTCTTTCTTTCTTTCTTTCTTTCTTTCTTTCTTTCTTTCTTTCTTTCTTTCTTTCTTTCTTTCTTTCTTTCTTCTTTCTTTCAAATGTAGGCACCTGATGAAACAATTTTATGAACAGACGCCGCTGCAATGATTCTATAGCTGTCAATCAATCAAAGCGCGGCGCCCTTTCTCCGCTAAGCAAGCAGGCAGGCAAGTGAGCCAGCGAGCTCTGCGCCTCTTCTTCGCCAGAGCCACACGTCCTCGGAGAGGCCTCTCGCCGGCTAGCGAGAAGGGCGGGCAGCTCAGCTACGAGGTTTAGCTAGCACGCGCGCGTTGCGGAAAGCCGGCACCGCCCTTGGCCTGCCACTCATTCAAAAGCTCGTTTGCCCCATTTGGTACCCACCCACCTCTCTGAGAGAGGCTTCTTTGTTTGTAGTTTGTTTGTTTGTAGTTTGTTTGTTTGTTTGTTTGTTTGTTTGTTTGTAGTTTGTTTGTTTGTTTGTTTCTTCATGGATCGATTGAATTTTCAAGTTGTAAAAGCTGTTCTCAGGCTGTCTTCTTCATTGGACAAGGTGGAAACAAAGACTCAGGGCGTTGTAGGGAAACCGGTAAGGGCAGGAGTAGTCGTTCTGTTTAAAAGTGGCGACTTGCAGAGGGAGAACAAGCAGAGAAAGCAAGCGTAGAAGGGCACGCATAGGGGTTCGGGTAGGAGTATGGTAAGAGTGTTTGAGATAGACAGACAGCCAGAAGAGGCGTTCTCAGAAATTTGAAAATGAAAATTTGAATTTGTATTCGAATTTGAATTTGAATGTTGGAGGGATCTTAGTTCGGATCCATCTGAGTTTGAATTGGAAAGGTTTGGGGCAGAATGGGATAGCTTACGCAGGGTTAGGACCTGCTGGATGCCTTCAACCAAAGTCGCAAAGGCAGGGGTCCCGCGAGGTGCGGGCATCTTGGCTGCCGTGCTCTGAGGGTTGCTGCAGCGAGCGGGGTGGATGGATCTTGGCCTTGTTTCAAGAAAAAGCTTCTGTGAGATTGCACAGACCTGATCGGCACTTCCTCGGAGGGAATGGAACTTTGGGCGGGCAACGCTTCTAACAGTAGGATGGGAGATAACATTCACAGAACTCATCGATGGCAAGCTGGGCGCCTCGCAGAGCACATCGTGGCACAGGTCTATGCTCTGCCTGGTTCCTTCTCGATCGAGCTACTCCCGCGATTCCGTCACTTTGCCCTGCGCCTTGGAACCTTGCCGGAAGCGATGGAGCTACTTGTGATTGCCACGCTGCTTCTTTACGAAAAGCTTCTTGCTTCTTACGAAGGTGTGCTTGCGCTGTGGAAATCCTTAAAGCTCGACTACTACCGAGACTGCGCAGGAACGTGCTCTTGTCGCAGCTGGGCGACAGCAGAATTCCCGGCACGGCAGCCGAGTTGACCTAGCTAGCCCAGGAACACCGTGACCAGTGATGTGACCAGTGATGGATTGGAGGTGAGCCTGCCTGCTCTCCGTCCACATTGAACTTGTACGGATCAATGACTCAGCGGCGAACCAAGACCTAATTCCTCTCTATGGTGCCTCTGCTTGCATGCATGAAGATGTCCGCGAGACTCAACAACTTCGATGATCGTGCTCCCTGCCAGATTGATTTAGTTGCTCGTCGTCGAATTTCGATGGAATCTGGCTGTGTTTTCTTACCTCCACCACAGGTTCACAACGACTCCCGCGACGTGCCAAGGTACCTTACCTACCTGGGCAGCAGCATTGAGCAGAGAACTACCACGTACTACCACTACTTAGCTGGCTAGCTACGAACTTCTTCTTGGACGTGCACTTCCTACGAGGGGCCTGAAACCACCATCGTCATTGCAGCTGCTTCGGCAGATCTCCATTCCCAGCAGAGGCAGCACGATGCCCTAACAATTTTCAAGAATTATCTCATGAAAGACGTGCAGTTCTCTGCGTCTGCGCTCAGCTCAGCTCAGCTCAGCGGTGTTTCTTGCCGCTCCAATTCACGCCTGATCCTCTTCAAGAGATGGCTGGCTGCGGTGAGACAGGGAGTGCCACGCCACAATATGCTAGGTCTACGAGATACATAGGAAGGTAACCTTTTTTGGTGAAATGCTTTGCTTCCGTGGAAACGAAATAGCCACTGGCTTCGCATGATGGAACCAAAGCCAAGCACCTGCACCGTGTCGGACTTGGCTGTCCGGCCTTTGACTGCAGATTCAACTGACTGAGTGGCTGGCGTTCGCTCGCCGCTCCAGAACTCTGGATGTACAAAAACCATCTTCATGCCGCAGCGAGGGCATGATCCTTTGTTGTTTGGCTTGTTTCTTATTTCTCTTGAAAACCCTCCAAGTCTTGAAAGAAATGAAAAAGAAAGAACTCTTTGGACCCTCCAATCCTCTCTTCAGAGTTCTTAGATTGTTGCTTTCTCTGTTGACAAAACAGGCACATATAGTTTTTATTTGTTGTACATTTTTAAAATTAAAATTTTTAATTTGCTAAAAAATAAAAATACTTTTTTTTTTGCTTTCTGTAAGCATAATTTTAATTAAATAAATAAATATATATTTTATTTTTTTTCACGATGATGATTTGCAACTTTTAAAAGGTTTTACAAAGATGAAAAAAATTAAGTACTATGCACCCTATCTACTACTACTAGCTACATTCAATGGGGCTTTGGCGCGTCATGGACTCATAGTAGTGCATGAGAGCTCGCTTTTCAACAGCACATGCCTATACCCTGATTACTACGCATTTATACAGATGCTATTGAGCGTGACAGGAAGGAAACCAACACATGCACTACGCATTCTTTACAGATTGTTTCGGTCACAGAGATAGCCCCGCGCTGCGACTACTCCTTTCTTTTCTGCCTGTGTTGGTGGGCTAACGGAGCTGCCTGAATATGGGTTCTGCAAACAAAACAGCGATATGCGTGGGTGTGTACTCACCTAACTACCTACTGCCCCGCGCTGGGGAACGCGGGGCCTAGGTGTTCTCTTCTCGTTCCTTATGGCAAAGATGAACGCCCAATAGCGAATGAATGACTCCAGTGGGCGATTTAACTCCCACAGTTGGTCATGTGATGATACCTACGTAGCTCGATCATTAATTGCAACATCGTAAAGTTTATGAATCGCGACCTTGGATGCATGTTTGGCATGTATAGTATATTCATACGCAAGCAGAGCCCGGTCTGCGTAGATAATGGCACTGGGACAAAGAGTTTGCACCGGCAGATGTGCTCGCGAACCAAGAATCACCAGGTAGTAGTGTACTGTTGCTGCTGCGGAGAAAGTCCCTGCCTGTATACCCGTGAGAATTCCCCGCTTTTTGTTATACTCTTCTGAGCTGCCGGAATATTGCAGTAACGTTAAGCCAGCCATTGCCATCTTCAATAACCCCTCCATCATCTTGACGAAACTTGGATCGCAACCTTTGCAAATTGTGGAGAAACTTGAACAATACCTATCCTAAAACCAAAAACTAGCTAGATATGCGATGGACAAAGTACACACCTCATGTGCATACCATGCCGTAGGCATCATCATCAGTAGCTGCAGCAGCAAGGGTTGTAGCAAGCAAAACAAACCACAAAGGAGCCTAGGCGGACGAAAGAGGCATCGCCCGATTCTCACGGGATCACGTTTACAGGCGGCTAGAAGAGTATCTCAGTTAGCTAGCCCTGTTTGAAGACTGTGTTTTCGAAGTCGCCACACATGTGTCGGTGAGAAGACAACTACGACACACCTTATAGCATTTACCTATGCCTAACTAGTACTATTAGTTATGTGAGAACTTGAAATAGAGAAAACTTTTTGAGGTCAAGCTGTGACAGAATGCTGCTAGTGGACTCTGCAGCAACCTCTTTTCAAAAAAATGGACTCCTCCGTTTTGCATTAAACAAAGAAAAGAAAACTCCAGGCAGCAGGGAGCATCGGATTTTGCTCACTCCCAGCAGGAAACAACAGGCCTAGCAAGAACTGGAGTACTAGGGACTAAAGAATGCTCCTGATGTTGGACCTGAGAAGAAACAGGTTTGGGACATAAGGAAACAAAGAAAATGGTTACCAGGGGAGTCTTTAAGGGAAACAAATTCACGGTGGCTCAAAAGGCAAGGAAATACCAGGTTGTGTGGTTTTAATTCAACTTTAAATGTGGCCATACAAGTTTCTAGAGAACCAGCTCTGCCCTCGTTTGCTTCATGGAGTAGCATTGAGTCAAGATTTCCCAGTACCTGTCTCCTCCAAGTTGCTCCAAATTGTATATAAACCCGAATGAAAAGAAGGCATACCCACCCAAGGCGAGCAGTTTGACCACCGGGACGAAGATTTGGTTGCGGGACAAGGCAGACTCCTTGAAGTGAGCCGCGCCACACCCAGCATCCATAAAGGTGCTGTTCTCGTCACACTAAGTATTGTCTGCAGAGCTCTAAAGCACCAACGGTGGTCTTCTGCATACAACCGAGCTGCAAGCGGCATTTTGTCATCGGCAGACTAAAGCCAAACCACCAAACCACCAAACAAACGCACAAACGACCAAATTCCTTTCGTCTTCAGCAGCACCTAGCACGAGCGCACCTTCGGAACTTCAGCTGGAGAAGAACAAGCTTGTGCACAAACGACTAGTCCTTCTCAATAGAAGAAATAATAAGAGTCACTAAGGTAGCTTTTGTAAAGCACCCACGCGCCTCACGCAACTATAGAATATAAAAATTTATTTATTCCAGCAATCAAAGCGCCTCACGAACTCTGCGACGTACGTAGCGAGGCAGAATCCTGTGGACATCCAAGCCTGACCTGCCGAGTGGCTGGCGAAGGCTTTAAACCTGCTGCAGAGCTTGGCCGCCGTTTTTATTTGGCACGAAGTCAAAACTGCTGCCTCTTAGGGGGCATGGCAGCCGCCATGGACTATGCCACGACAAACTTTACTTCAGAAAAACTTAGAACATATACGACAGAGTCTTCATCGGCGTCGTCATCATCAGCTACAGCAGCAGTATTCTCCTCATCAACTCAGGTCAACGCAAAGAATAATGAATCCAATCGGAACAGTATAAGATTGGACTCTCTAAATTCGCATAACCAAGGCAAACAACAGTTTTTTGATGACACTGCGAGCGCAGCAAGTCCTCGAAGTTATAGTAGCGCCTTTCCAGATGTCCAAGCATCGAGATGGCACGAGTGGCTTGATGTTGATTGGAAAAAACTGGGATCGTGTCAGTCTATATGGGAACTCTTTGTCTCAAATCCATATCAGATGCCCTTTGCAGAAGGTGGCGTAAGCCCTGTAGATCAACTTGCACACCGCGTCTATGTCATGCAAGGCAGTGGTCCTCATAAAGCCGAAGACGCCATCTACTTTATCAGCCTTGTTCTCTTTGATGAACATTGTTCTTTTGATTTTATCTCTGGTTTGAATTCAAGTGAAGTTCGATTCCTCTTGGACATGCTCATTGATCTCATGAGCGACACGAATCCTACTGTGCGCTATTGGGCTTTCAAGGCTGCATGGCGAGCGCTGCATGTATATAGTGATTGCATAGCGGGTGCACCAACCTCGATTTTATCAAATCAGCGCTGGAAGATGGCATCTTGTCGTTCATGGTTCGATAGCGAGTTCTTTGACTTAAAACACAAAACTTTCAAGAAACAGATGGTCCAGACTCCAGTTGAACTCCGTAGATCAGTCTCAGAAGCCAAAGATATCGATGATCATGGATTGATGTCTCCACGCTTTGGAGTGAATCACTCTCAGCAAGACCCTGTGCTTTGTGGGCTTCAGCTTGCATTTGCCAACTTTGCACTCTGGTCAATTATTGCTCTGACTGGAAAAACTTTAGGTGGCAATGGAATTGGCATAGAAGCGTGGGTCGCTGCTTCCGACACTCAAGCACTTTGGGAAATTATGCTCGATCAAATGCAGGAGCCTGAGGAAGCTTCACTAATGTGCCAACAACACTTGCAGATCGAAGCCTGCAAGGTTGAGCCTTTCGGCTCACCAATTGCCGCGCCACACCTTATTGTACCAGTGCTGTCAAGTATTGCATTACTCCGAGATGATGCGTCCATGCGTGTATTTTATCTTCGAAGCTTTAATTTGCTAACTGTCCAAAGCCCTAATAACCTCAACGCACTCGTTGCGACTGAAAACTGGCATGCGCTCATCTTTTTTGTGCTGGTATCTACGGGTCAGCAGCAAGCGAAAATCTCTTCTTCAGAGGATCAAGACTTGGTTAAATTTTGTCTGAATCTCATATCTTGTGGCTTATCGCACTGCTTTCATCAATACAGGAACCTTGGAACACAGCTTATAACCCTGACCTCCCACGCAATGCAGGTCTCGCAGTGGGATGATCAATCGCGTGGACTCATGCGCCAAATTATTCTAAGCGTTATTCGCCAGATGCAGGCATCTGGCTTCTGGCGAACAGAAGATAACCCGGGATGGGAAGCTTGTATTGAACTTGCGCGATTTGTCATTGGCTTTGTATTTTTTACTCCATTTGACAATACAAATGCTGAACCGACTAAGAAAAATAGTCATTCTATCAAGAATAGCCTCTCATCGTCTTCTGCATCAAGCTCGTCTTCAGGAAAATCGCACAAAGAGCGATCTAACCTGTCGAAGCAAGACGCGGCGGCAACACTAAGATCAGACGATGCTTTATGGTTTGAATACCGTGCACAGTTGGCAACTTGGTCCGCGTCCGCTTTCGGAACAAGTTCAGCAAGCGATTGGTTAGGACTCGCGACAAGCACTGACACGTGGGCAGATGATATTGATGGTATTCGTATTATTGATGCGGACTCTGATGACGAATATTCTCATGTTGAGGATGCTGGAACCGATGATGGAGACGATGATGACCTCTTTGATAGTGAAAGCGATACTGGCGCTCATTCTATGCGGATGAACTCGCTTATGAAGCAAAATCTTATTCCAGTGTCCGACATGCAAGCTGGGTCTTTCCGTCTCTCCCGTCATCAATCTTTTGGAAATATGCGTCGGAAATCTTCACATAGCTCATTCTCTCTGTCTCGGCTCCACAAAACTAGTTCTTTGGAGAGCGCAACATTTCGTAGTTTGCATAGTGTGGGTTCACAACCGAAACTTCTTAAAAAGTCATCGTCTTTTGGTTTTGGTAGCCTACAAGTTGACAATACTAGCTGTTTAGAAACAATCGCCATGTCGATCAAGCTTTTACAACACCTGAACCAAATGCCACAAGTAAACACCGTTCTCGCCCTTGACTATACTAAAGGTGACTTTGGAAGATTCACTATGTCGTTATTTCGCCCAGAGCACCTTTTCGTGCATGTTGATCCAAACGGTCAATGCGTTGATCTTGACCTTATTGAGTGTATGTTAGGTTTGTTTCATGCCATGGGTCTTCGTGGTAATGAGAAGGATGTGGAGAAGCTTCAGGACATGCTTTTTGCTAAGAAGGAGCGTGAACAGTTTGTGCGGACCTCTGAGTTATGTAAAGGATTTGATCAAATCCAGCATATGTTCCATGAACAGACAACCATGTCAAGCAATGAGAAGAATTCTCAGGATAACAGCTTCATGCGGAGTTCGGTCAAAGAAAAGCAGCTCAAGAAAACTCTAAAAGCAGCAGCACATTTCATCGGCACATTTTGCTCGAGAGATGCTCACCATTTGACAAAAAAGTCTGTTAGTCGCTCCATTGTATCTCGCTTTCGCATAAGCTTTTCGATGGAAGAAACTGATTCTACCACGAGTGACCACGAATTCGAAGACAAGAACATATCTTTGGAAGCAATCAACCTCGCGACTCCTCCTCCAAAGCCATATAAGACTGGATCAAAGCTCGGCCGCTTCATTCGTAGAAGCGCTGGATTGTCAGATCTTCACCAGCACCAAAACAAATGAACGACAACCACAATGTACTATATATTGGACCCCTCTCTTACATGAGTGGGTTGTTTAGAAGCTTTTCCAAGCAGATATAGTCTTCCCTTGTGTTGGTGTACCTGCAGTGGGTGCTTTTCAAGAAGTTAAAAATCAAACCATGTAGATTTGCGCAACAATATGACTAGTTTTGAACATTTGTATATTAAAGAAGCATTTTCATGCAATCATCTTTATTTATATGAAAAAGCAAATCAAAATTGCTTCCTCCACAGCGCAAGCTATAGTGAAATGATGTGTTTGTCTTGATTATTTTTCTTTGTTGGAACCTCCTTTGTGTATTTCTTTAAAAGTGGAAATAAAATTAAGTTTTGAAATCCATTGATTTTAATTGCAATGAACTCGCTTACTTATTTTTAATCCGTCAAGATCTGTACCTCTACTCATGTTAGTAATCTTACGATGATGGTACACATATCTGTTGTGATAGTCCTTATATATTCACAGTTACTATTGTTACGTATTGGGCACAATCTGCAAGTACCACTCTCATACAACACCTTTCGACAGATCTGAAAAGATTACGTTGTAACCTTATAAATCCTCTACGCACTGTTAATTGTCAGTACTTTTCGTTAAAAGGCACGTCAGATATATACTACTACATTGAGAATGGAATGAGAAAAAACAAAATAAAAATTAATACTGTTGCATCGACGGGCGAGTTCTGATTGGAAATCTCCTTCAGAACTGCCTTTCTTCCTTCGTCGTTCGAAAAAAATATCACATTTTGTTAACACAACCATTGTTCTGTCTCCATCCGGATCTGCTTCGTTAGCAAGTCTGACTGCAGCTGCCCGATCTGGATCCAAATCAGCCTCTCTTGTTATCACAATCAGTGTCGAGACGGGATTGATATATTTCCTCGCCATCTTTTCGATGTCGTCTACAAACGGACCTGCTTGGATTAATCCGGGAAGGTCAACTAGAACTAAATCTTGTACATCAGGAGCACTGTATTCAACCGTGATTTCTTCTTTACTGACATGAATCGGAGGTTGTCCTGTACCTTCACTACTAGTACTGTATCCGTCTTCATATTCACTGTCAGAGCTACTCGTGACTTTTTTCATGAGTTCCTCAAGCGCTGTCCGAGCAGTTTTCTGCCAATCTGTTGTATCGGTCTGGATTGTTTGCTCAGTGTTACGAATAACGACATGTCTACTTTCGCCACACCTGACATGCACTACAATAGGGCAAAGTGTTACCGTACCACGGCCAGCTGGGAGTACTCCTTTGAGACCAGAAACGACAGACGATAGCCATGTGGATTTTCCACTACTTTGGTCACCAAGGACACAAATTTGAGGAATTTCGAGCTCACCACCGGCCTGCTTGCGTATGTGCTGGATGGCCTCAAGCACCTTTGCATATTCATTCTTAGCAGTATCCATGGCTCCCTTCTTGAGCTAATGCCTACAGTCCTTTGTAGAATGAGTTTGGAATTCGGGGTTTGAAGTTTTAGATTCTTCAAGATTTTAAATAGTAATAGTTACTTAATACTTATTCAAAAACCATTGTAAGTAGGTGAGTTAGTGAGTGAGGAAGTGAGTGAGAGAGAAAGTGAGTGAGTGAGTGAAGGAATGAGTGACTGAGAGAAGGAGTGGATGCACTCTCTTATTTGATTTTCTTTTCGACCAATATTAGATTTATTTTTTCAAAAATGATATAATTTCTGATTAAATCAACACTACTGTAGGTGTGTAAATAAGTGAGTGAGTGAGTGATACCTTATTGAAATGTGTAAATAGGCGTATGTGAGAGTAAGAAATCATTTTCATGTATTGCTATAGTTTATTATAGTCAACTTGTTATAGTGTTAAAATAATAAAAATTCAAAAATTTTCATTGTTCACGATGCAACAACAAGGTTGGGCAAACACAAACTAGCTGGCAAGTCATCAGTCGCAAACCAGTTGCAAGGCAAGCTAGCAAGCCATCACTCGGAAGGCAACAAGGCACTAGCGACATCCCTGTCCCCTTTGGAGTGAAAGCTAGCCCAAACGTGCCATGGCTCAGCCACTTGGCGCTGGTTTGGTCGATGCTGAAGCTCTTCTAGCCGAACTGGCGAATACCCCGCTAAATGAACTGGGGAACCGATTTCGAGAAATACCCCTCAAGGCCTTTTATACTTTCTCCAATGAGAATTTGGAGGAGTTGAACACATATCGTCGTTACATGAGCATAGATCAGCGAAATTATGGACGTGCCGTGTATCTTTGGACAGGACTGGGGATGCGTCTAATTAATGATCTGACGAGCTCACCTGTTGACTCGCACACTGCAACTCGTCCGGGTACAGCAATATCGCCTTGGGCTCTTCCGTTTCTCGAACTTTGTGAATGGCCTTTTGCAGCCTTTCGAGAAGAGATCTTTAATAAGGTGATCAGTACGGGGGTTACCTCCCTCGATGACGAATCTCTTCTAGTTGGTCGGAGTAACTTTAAAATGCCACGGTCTCTGAATATTCAATCCAAAGAACCTACCATCCGAAGGAACTTCGACAAGTTCTGCTGCACACCCATTGAGAGCATTTGTGAAGAAGTTACTGAAATTGACATGTCTAATATTAATGATGATGTTGAGCGAACAAACGGAGTCGGGTCTCGCAGCGACGTTACAATTTTTTTTGGGGAAATCGCTTATTTGGTTATTGAAGCCAAGAAGCCTCTCGACGTTGTAACGATCTTCCAGTCACCGGATCTGTCTTCCCGTGCCGCAACTGCCTCCATGTCGAATCGAAATGATTTAAAAGCACCTGCTCTTGCTGGACTTCAACAACTCTTCAGCTACATGGTAACGCGCGGCCTCAGATTTGGGGTTTATACAACCCACGAATTTACTTACTTACTTAAGCGAGACAACAAAGGCACTCTTTTTATTACTCCACCAATAAGTGGTTTCGCAAGGGGCGAGTCTCGTCCAGATGATGAAACAATTACAACTAATCGGGCATTGTTTGCACTCTTGTTCTGTCTAAAACATGGACTCGTCGAGGATGCCATTGAGTATTTTCCATCATTAGATGGTGACGAAGCTAATTTTTTCATCCACTGTGCAGAAACTTACGGTGACAATCTAGATAGCGATGACAAAGTCAATGCATCAGCAGGTCAGGCCGCAAGAGAATTTTTTGAGAAAATTAGGGATTACCATAGGCATGCGTCACTGGAATTCCCTAAGGATCTCGAGATTAAACGCAGAAGATTTTTAGATCTGCTTCCCCTTGATGAGAATCATTTTAGTATGCCACTACCATGGAAATCTACATTCCAATTTGTACGTGCAGGAAATTTGGCAGACACTGCACGTATTACCACAAACGCAATTGGTGGTGTGCGTGATGTGTACGTCAAAACTTTTGTTATTCACACCTCTCACGATGTTGACGAAATCAATCGTCAGTTGCAGCATTTCCTGAAGGAGATTGACTTTTATAATGGTCCTTTGCGTGCTCTCCAAGGAATTGCAGTCCCTTTTCTTGTTTATGGCGGGCACTTTCATCAACGACCAATGATCGCTACGACGAGTTCGGGTATACATCCAACTAGTCTCATGCTTGATAGGCATCCGTGGATTATAGATCGGGCTGTGGAGTCGCTTCAACTTATCCATGCAGCTGGCGTTTTACATGGAGACATTGCAGACCGAAATATTGCTTTTGATGCAGATGCAGGCATGGTTCACTTCATTGATTTTGGCGAAGCAAAGAAGATGCCAGGTACTGCTTCTTTGGCTGAAGTTGAAAAGGAAAGAGAGTTAGCAACCCTTATAGAGGTTTTTGAAATGATGGGCTCAACCCAATCTAATGCATAAGTAACGGAGAGTTGAACAATCAGATGGTAAGTATTAGCATATAGCAGTGCTATCACTAAATCCATTGTTGATAATTTCCTTGAGAACTGTCTTATACGTTGATACAATACTAGAGTGGGAACTAGCAATATTGTTTTGCTCGTAAGGATCTGCAGAAATGTTGTAAAGTTCCCACTTACTACTCGAGGTTGGAATCAATTTCAGGTCTCCGCAACGCAATGATCGACCAAGACCCCCACCATCACTTCCACTAGGTTGTTCGTTTACCATCGGTTGGTTGGAGCGAATGTCAGACTGTATCACGTTTGAGGCATCACAAATAGCCCGCCAGGAACTAAAACTGTCACGGGCAGAACCATCGGGAATGGTCGCACCTGTCATTTCAGCAATTGTTGAAAGTAGGTCAACCTGACCAACATAAACATCAGTGATGTTCAGACCAGCGGGCATTACCCGAGGCCACGAAACAATGAAAGGAACACGATGGCCACCTTCATAAAGGGACCGTTTACCAGCACGAAGACCAGCCGCAGGGAGCAAATTGTGTTTGGTGTAAGAACTCTTAGTTTCAGGACCATTGTCACTTGTTGCAACTATAAATGTGTCTTCGGTGATATTCCAACGGTCAAGAGTGTCTAGAATCTCACCAAGCCGGTAGTCAAGCTCTTCCATCACTGAAACGTAGGCTCCAAAGTCATTGTCATCAAAGTCAGGGTGGTGGTAATGAGGCAGATGCGGGGTTGTCCAAGCCATATGCACAAGAAAAGGTTGATCTGGAGCTGATTCCATGTGCGTGTCAATGTAAGAAATGGCCCGCTTCGTGAGATCTTGCAGCATGAAACGGTGATCAAAACTTGGACCAATGCTTCGACTATAACCATTATTACTGGATGATTTGAAGGCGCCCACTGCCTCACAGGTAGAAGAAGTGCTCGTGCAACGGGCCCAACCATACTTCTTTTGACTAGGGGTATCTTGAATACCAAACGTATTTGAATCACGCTTGGTGTAATGGTCCGGGGGTTCAGGATAATAATCATCTTCCAAATAGGTCATAAGCCCATTGAAGGCATAGAATGCTAGGCAGTGGTCAAAACCAAATTCAAGGGGTCCACCTTTTACAGGGAGTGACCAGTCTCGTTTTCCTGCAGAGTTCACTGGCAATTCAAGTCCCAAGTGCCACTTGCCCAGAAAGTAGGTACCATAGCCGATTGACTGAAGCAGAGAAGCAATAGTTGTAACTGTTCCATTGCTATTACTTGGAGCATCACGGAGCGCAGGGGCAGAATTGCTGTTCAAAACGCCACGATCACTACGATAACGATACCAATGCTCACCTGTCATGATTGAAAAACGGGACGGGGAGCACACACTTGAATGCGAATGTCCATCTCGAAAGTCAACTCCAGAGGCAGCTAGACGCTCAAAATTTGGCATACGGTAGGACTGGATGTAGGTACCAAAGCAAATTGTTTCAAAATCGATACACCAGTGATGAGTTTTTAACACCTGTCATCGTCTCGTCATTCCATATTATCACCAACTCGTATAATTTAAGGCCAGGTAAAGCTTTGAGCGAAATTATTTAAATTATGACTATTACACATAGAGTGGGGGGATACAGAATGGTTGTTTCCAATTATTCACACTCAAATCATTGTTGAAATTTTTTCCTGAGCTAAGGAAAGTCTAACGAAAGTTCTTTTCTAACGACATTTTGCAGCTTGAAATGCTTCTTAACTATCAACGTACGATTGGAAACTAATTCTCCCTTGTACGCCTGAGCTAGCGCAGAAATAATTTTCGTGGCTGAATATATGTGGGCACTAGGGTGTAGGAGGTCACTATAAATTGTCCCATATTATTGTTGAAGTCATCCCAGTATACTTCTACTAAGCTAATAGCTTATTTTACGCACAATTTCTGTAACAGCAGTATACCCAGCTGAAGTAGAAAGTGCCTTAGAGGCACTCCAAACCTCGATTACGTTACCTGGGATTCCACTAACCTCGCGTCCTTGCAACCAGTGTTCCAAAGTCGTGTTCAAGTGTGCTCTTCCTAATTCTGCTCTTGGTTTTTTGTCAGAGGCTTGTACAACAAAGCGGAGTTGGCCGGGTGCAACGCCTAACGTTTCTTGCATATAGTTTGCGATATCTTGGGCAGAGTGCTGGTATAAATCCACATGGATGACCAATGCTGTTTCTCTGGAGGGAAATGCGAGACCGGGCATGAGGAGGATTCGGAGTGCATGTGGTTTCTGTGGTGGAAACTCTTCGAGTGGAAGTGTTACGCCACAAGCCCACGTGGCCTTCTGTAAGTATGAAATCCATCCACGTACACTGCCAGACGCTTCGGCTCCAAACTCAAGCACATCCTCCCCAGGTTGCACAGTTCGAGCAGGAACCGGAAACTTGATACCTTGAGTGATGGTAGAGTTTGTTTTTGGAACCTTTCTAGCTGGTTGAGAATAGCGGCAGAAGCGAATCAATCGAAAGGCCAATGGCTTATCATTCTTTTTTCGAAGACGCATCTTTTCGATGCTTTCTTCGATTGTGTATGGTGTCATTTCTACAGCCAGACATTCTGCGAGACGGATTCTAATCAACGGAGTGAGCTGGCGCGCTCTGTCTTCAAGCGTACCTCCAGTCAACTCCTTCTCGAGCACCTCCGCTTTAACGCACCAAAATTCATCTTCATTCACAACACAAAACACTCGTTGCAGCTTGATCACCAAAGTTCCATCACGCTTGAAAGCCTCGCTTCGTAGCAGCAAGTACCCGCTACGCCCTGGCAAGCGTCTGCTCGCGGCAGCCTCCTCTTCTGGCTCCATGACGACTCCACCTTGATAGTAAACAGTCTTCAATTCTTCAACTGTTATCTGAATGTTTATTCTTGCAAGGCTTCTCCAAATCCCATGCACAGATCACAGTTCATCGTTAAACTCTACATGACACAGCCTACAATAACATTCATTCACTGTGGTTTCTACCAGCTTTTATATAGATATTTTTAAAACCTATCTGAGGTATCTCTTCTCTTCCCTTCTCTTCATCACCATAGTGCTACCCACTACCTCCTACTATTACTAGCAAGCAAACAATCTCGGTACACACCATGTTCCGCGCTGAGTGCAGAACCCATTACCCCTGGAGTTGCTGTCTGATGAAAGGTTAATGGTAGGAGCACGGTAAGTGATCTTATCTGCCTATGACTCTCCTATTAGCTCTTGTGGCGGCAGCAATAAAAAGACACGAGCGATTCGATGAAGATCTTTAGGTTGCGCAGACTTCCACAGCTTACACACGTGCACTCCCAAATTCAGCATATTCTGCAGCTCTGTCGTGTCCGCGACTTGCTCCAATACCTCCGAGTGGTGTTATTTCTACCTTTGTGTAATATCAACCACTCGACGAATCGCGAATTCACCACCCAAACTTCCTCGGGTGCTACCACTGCTACCGTAATCAATAGGATGCCCCTAGGCCTGCTTCTCTGCTTGCATCATCTTTCAGTCAGAGTTCCTTCGTTTATCCTCCAAAGCCCTGTCTCTTTAAATGCCTGGCTGGGTGCCTCGGTGCCCCTGCAAATCCAAACAATCAATCGATCAACACCCAGGCAGGTAGACAGATATATACCAACCGAGCAAACGACTCGGCAAATTCGCAAATGAGCTAATTCGCAAATAAGCTAATTCGCAAATCCACGGATACGCCAGCAACGAAATGATAGGACTGTGGAAACCTGCAGACGGCTAGCTAGCTCAACCAGCTAGCAGCTAGCTAGCCAGCCAGTAAGAGTACTTGTTAGCTAGCTAGCGGTCTTCGATTCTATGTCCTCTCTCGGCCCCTAATTCACTCAATGGCTCAGTCAATCAATCACTCGCTCACTCACTCACTCACTCACTCACTCACTCACTCACTTCGATGACCTCTCGTTTCTCGCTTCTTCTCATGCCTTGCTGGACATTCATCCCACTTCGTTGCAATGATTTCAGGAGCCTTTGCGCGAATTACTTTCTGTCTTCTACACCCCATCCAGATCAGCTCCGGCTGCACCTCCTCCTCCTCCTCCTCCTCTGCGAAGGCCGCGAAACCGACCTCGTTTCGTTTGGTCTCTTCCTTCGCCGCCTTTAAGGACTCTGGAGTCTGCGCTGCGTCTCATGAGAGAGATCATAATGACCAATTGAATGATCGATGAATGATCGATGAATGATCGATTGATTGATTGAATGATCGTGAATGAATGATCGAATGAATGATCCTGAATGAATGATCTTGAATGAGAGATGATCCCACCTCCACCGAGCCGGGCTTGGAGCAGGAGTGCGGATCGAACGCAGGTAGTGTGATGGATTGATTGATGGATAGATTTTCTCATGCACTTGTTGTTGTTGTTGTTGTTGTTGTGTGTTTGTGTATTTATGGAATTTGGGCATTTATGTCTTGGCCGAGACGAGCGAGCAAACTTACAACGAATCGACGTCGGTGATACGTTTGTCATAAATCAGCAACTGCGAATCGCGTAGGGCGCGGCTAAGGCCTGCTTAGCAATGGGGAGCGGAGCAGCAGAAACATCACTCGACCCAGTGAAAACGTCAAAGCCCGCATTGGCATGAACGTAGTACCTTGGCAGGTTTACGATGCCTGTGTAGTACCTGCGTGCCTACAATCTAGATGGACTACCGCTGTGCGTGAAGGTATGCATGTACGTCAAGGGACTCGAAGTTATATTCATGTGTCCATAAACATCTTGCTAGTATGAGGATGTAATGCGATAGCGCTCCTGGGGTTCTTCTACTGATAGCTAGCTAGGTGCCTACATCTTCATGATGCATTCCGTGCGGAGTCATTGAGGATGGTAGTAGCATACACAGGCACCACAAGCAAGTTGGAATGCGGCGTGGACGCCGCAAACTCAAGCGGGTGAACGAGAGAGCGAAGGGAAGGACGTGCCGGATAAAAAGCAACTGAGATCCTCGGCCTTTATCAGAAAGTCGGTAGCAGATTACCCTCCTTCCTGCCTTTGAGGAGGGTTAGTGAGCCAATATTACAGGACTGCCCTGAAGGCAATGTGTTGAGTAGCGAAATGATTCCGGGTCCGGTGGGGATGTGGCTGGGCGAATCCCACCGAAAGGCAAGATCCTGGAAAACGCTGAGAAGGAGAAAGAAGGATACTTAGTAGCTAGCTATCTAGTGCGTATAGCTGCTGGAGAGGAGAACCAAAGCAAACCCCAAACTCTTCCTCGGCTTCGCGCTGCAACAAACACCAAGAGACGGTGTAGTACGAAGAGTCTTGAGTGGCAGCTTCGCTCATCACGAGGGTATCCAGAGTCGGTTGAGAAACAATACAGCCAAAGATACTTTGCAGAGACGAAGAAAAGGAACTAGCTAGCACCATGGGCACCACCAACTCTTCCTCGACTAATGTCGTTGACACCAAGCAGGCCTGTCCTTTTCTGCAGGACAACCGCGGCGACCTGATGGAGTTCTCCGTCGTGTACACCGACCGCGCCATCAACCAGATGAGCGAGCCTTTCCAGAAGATGATGCGCGAAATTTCCGCTACTCTTAAGGAGGTCTACCACTGCCAGCACACCGCCATCATTCCTGGCTCCGGCAGCTACGCCATGGAATCTGTGGCCCGTCAGTTCGCCACTGACAAGAACGTCATGGTCCTTCGTCAAGGTTTCTTCAGCTTCCGCTGGAGCGACATCTTCAATGTCTGCAAGATCCCTCAGTCTGAGACAGTCCTCAAGGCTCGCGTGCAGAACTCCACCATGCAGCCCCCGATGGCCCCTACCCCTGTTGACGAGGTTGTCGAGAAGATCAAGGCCGAGAAGCCCGCTGTTGTCTTCGCACCTCACGTTGAGACCTCTACCGGTATTCTTCTTAACGATGAGTACATCAAGAAGGTCACTGCCGCTGTTCACGAGGTTGGAGGTCTCTTCGTCCTTGATGCTATCGCTGCTGGCACCCTTTGGGCCAACATGGAGGACCTCGGTGTGGATGTTCTCGTCACTGCTCCCCAGAAGGGTTGGTCTGGCCCTGCCTGCTGTGGTATCGTGTGCATGAACGATAAGGCTCGTCAGGTCGCCGAGTCCACTCAGAGCACCAGTTTCTGTGTCAGCCTTAACAAGTGGCTCACGTGCATGGACAAGTACGAGGCTGGTAGCTTCATGTACTACTGCACCATGCCGACTGACTCCATTGCCGGCTTCCACAAGGTCATGCTCGAGCTTCGTGACACCCTTGGTTTTGAGACTGCCACGGCTAACGCCCGTAAGCTCGGTGGCCTTGTTCGTGAGATCATGAAGAAGAACGGCCTCCCTTCGGCTGCTGCTGAGGGATTCGAGGCACCCACTGTTATTGTAAACTACTCTGAGTCTGATGCCATGGTCGCCAAGTTCAAGGAGCAGGGCGTGCAGATTGCTGGTGGTGTCCCCTTCATGTGTGATGAACCTGAGGGCCTTAAAACGTTCCGTATTGGCCTCTTCGGTATTGATAAGCTCCGTGATCCCGAGCGGACTGCCAAGATCTTCGAGGAGAAGCTCAACAAGGTCCTCGAGGCGCTCAAGTAAGCTTGTACCCATCGGCCTTCATTAATGCGTCGTGTACCTACTACTACAATATTTACTTTTACTTTTCAGCTACCACCACTGTTGCTAGTGCTTTTTTACCAAGCGTGGATAATTCACGTAAACCGAAATTCTCTCAGACCCTTTATTTTATAAAGGGTCCGGAGTCTTTAGTTTCTGGTGAGAAGCGCTTTTTAACAGGGTATCTCATTCAATACGGCCCCCATTTTAATACGCAAGAAACGCGCCCGAAATGGTAAACTAACCACGGTGACGCACAGAACAAGTTCCCGAAGTTTTCTTTGAGAAACGTGTTCTCGCGCTACATGCTTTTTTGCCTCAACGATGGGTGGCTCTGTGCTGGTGAATGATGAAGACTGATCACCTCTTCATTCACCCTCGCAGAACCATCTCTTGTCATGTCAGTTCAAATTTAAACTATGCAACAGTACAGACTTGTTTTATTGCTTCACATTCTTTGCTTCTTGCGAGGTAACATTTGCTTGCTGCGTGTGGCATCAAACGATTAAACCACTAGGGTTTTATGCGTTTTCTTCACATTTCTTCACAGGGTAGGGTTGTTAGAATTTCTTTTTTGTATCGTCAGTCAACACTATCACATGCTTTTTTCGTTAGATTTCTAGTTTTGGTGTTTTTCCAATTGGATAATGTGCAACTTCTTTCTTTCATTTGCTTCAATTCACTTACTTCTCTTTCCTTTTGTTTCTCGTTTCTTTTTATGGAAACGAAGATACTCTCCTACAATTGGGTGTTTTGTACTTTCGTTATTGAGCCAGTTTCAATCCACCCCTTTCTCCTATGTCTTGCATAGCACCCTATTAGGTACCTACTCAAGTGTGACATATAAATACTACGTACACCTTCTCTCACATGTCGGAGCAAGTATTTCTTTAAAAACAACAGAATACAAACATAAGTTTAGTCTTTGAAAAATATACCTTCATTTCAGGGCCTTGCAATGTTTTGCATTTAACGCAACGCGTACATGTTTAGTGAGTAAGAAACAATGACGCAACATGAAGTGTGCATCTCTTCTCTATAAATGCAATTAATCAAATATAACATACAACTCTTGATTACGAATCAGAGGCTTCGGGGAATCTCTGTGATAAATCCATAAGTGCAAGAGATTCTTTTGTCTGGGGACAGATTGCTTCATGTTCTCTATCCATTCAAAGAATACCTTGAGAAAAGCCAATACTTTAGGTTTAGCCTACTCTTCCGAGTCGTGCAGCTCTAACTCCATGGCAAACGTAGACGACAAAGTATCATCAAGATCTGAATTCATGTTGAAGAGATATACGTCCACGGACCCATCTTCCAAAGGCCCTTCAACACGAACTCCAAGGTGTAGTGCCGGAGCAATATAAATCCCCTTGTTTGTAATCAAAGCCCCTAAGGGGCTGATTCCGAGGGCTTCTCGAACAGATAAAGGACCAACTGTCTCAAGCTTGCTACAAGCTTGTTCTAAGGGCAGAGCATCTTCACTAAAGACAAAAGTATCCACCTCCCGCGCTTTCACAACAACTGATATATTTGCACCCAAGATCTTTCCAGTACCGGGGCTTGGGAACTCCACACGGATAAGTACCTCTGTACCAGTAATCAGGTCAAGGTCGTCAAAAAATACATTGAGATTTTTCTCCGAACCAAGGGCCTCAATCGACTTTTCTTGACAGTTTTGCTCAGACTCATCGCTATGATTGTGGTTATCTTCACTTCCGTTTTTTCCATTACTAGTTGTCAACTTTACACAGAGATTAAGCAGCGGAATTCGTGAAGTATTCAAGATGTTAACGCGGACTAGGTGGGCCTTGCCTTGAGAGCCAGGTTGTACCTTGGCTTTGATCCGCAGACCTCTTGTGACGTACTCCTCCATCATACCATTCATGCTCTCCATCATTGAGACGCTTTGTTGTAAACTTTGTCCCATCTTCGAGAACGCACTCCCCACTGAAGCTTCGAGAGCCTTGACGCTCGACTGCAAGATTGACACGACATCTGCAGACTGTGGTGCTTTCCCAGCCTCAGTTTCTTCGGAGTTTTCCTCCGTTGTAGCTCCAGTCTTCGACATCTCCTCTGTCACACGTTCCTGTGTCTTGCAAGCCTCGGTGTCTGGCTTCTCGTCCATGCTTGCAAGTCCTCCTCGCACAGTCAATTCCTGTCGTTCGCTTTTGCCTAATCGCTATCTTCCTTGCCTTCCTTCAAGTTCTCCTATCACTCTATCTTTCAACAGGTTAACATGAAGATCCCGTCGTTAGTTATCAGTAACCGCGGCTCTTGCCCGTGCACTAGCCACGGCCTAAGTAGTCCTACCTTGCATCTTTGCATCCTTACTACTTCTCACAATCCTATATACCAATAGCGAACTCCTATATTGATCTTCTCAGCCGTCCACCATGATCACTTCCAAAGCATGGCGAACTCGGAATTACTCTACTACTGCCTGAAGGTCGCAATAGTTGCAGTTAAGACAATTCCTAGCACCTGAAGAGCCCAGCGGATCTTTTCCAACGTAACTCAAGGGCAAGAGCTCCAAAGTAGCAAGCGCCACGAGTCAGAATTCCAAGGTCTCTTCGAAACCCCACTCCCATCAATGATGCCTACACTTCCTAGCACTTACCATCCTCTAAACTCCTACCCATCTGCCTAGCTCTGACCCTACCTGTATCGTGTGGCAGCGGAACCAATGGCACCCGTTCCGCACCCATTTAGAGAACCGGCGCATAACTGCGCCGTATAACCACACCGAGGTTAGGGTATGGTTCTTTTGCGTTCGACAGTAGTGATGACCAGCGGTAGCGGTGGCGGCGACGGGCTTAGGGATAGGCTATACTCTAAATAGGGAAAACTTGGGTCGCGGGAAAGAGGCGAAAACAAGGAGAGCGAAGGCGGCAACCAGAACAGAAGGACAGAGAGGCCAGACGAGGAGCTTGCGCAGGAGCGAGCTATCTTCGGGGCACGATGCAGGTAGGTGGTTTCGTGGAGGCTTGCGGGGGATCATGAAAGGCTTATGCGGCCAGGAACTGCTGTCAACGCCGCCTGGTGCAGACAACGCCGACCGCGATGAGGCTTCATGGCGCCATGCGGCCGCTGACTGGCTGTGGAGGAGGTCCTGCTTTGCTTTGCTGCGCTTGACTTTGCATTGGCTCGTGCTAATTGAACTTGCGTGCTCTGCAGAGAAGCGTGTAGATATAGGTTTGGAGACGCGAACATGATGACTGACGATGCGAATGACAACGACGGATTGGAATGGACGATTTCTATGGGTATTAATGATGCTGTGGCTGCCCCGGGTTCTCACATGAATGGCTTCTCTGGTTTTGGTTGATAACCTCGTGGATTGCTCAAATTGAATGAAATCAACTGCTGTGGACGCTTACTCTTTTGTGATACTCTGATGGACTCACTCTCACTCACCTGCATGAATACAACTCGGTCCGGACGGTCGGCCACCAATTTGTTTGTTTGATTTAACGCGGAGCACAGATCTTTGTAAAGACCCTCACGGGTAAGACCATCACCCTCGATGTGGAGCCTTCGGACACCATCGAGAACGTGAAGCAGAAGATCCAGGACAAGGAGGGCATCCCCCCTGATCAGCAGCGCCTCATCTTCGCTGGCAAGCAGCTCGAGGACGGCCGCACCCTCAGCGACTACAACATCCAGAAGGAGTCCACTCTTCACCTTGTGCTCCGTCTTCGTGGTGGTGTTATTGAGCCGACCCTTGCCGCCCTCGCCAAGAAGTACAACTGCGAGAAGCAGGTGTGCCGCAAGTGCTACGCACGGCTCCCGCCCCGTGCCAAGAACTGCCGTAAGAAGAAGTGCGGCCGCACATCCCAGATCCGCCCCAAGAAGAAGCTCAAGTAATTGATTAGCTTGCATGTTTGCTCACGCACTTCATCACCATTCACAATTTATTTTCCACTATCTCCTGGTGGAGAAGTGATGAAGAAGAGTTGCAAGCGTGGTGAAGGAGAGAGCGCAAGGTATATTTTGTCTTTCTTCAACATCTCGTTTTTTTTACTGTTTCTTTTTCATTTTCTCATCATTAGATTGGAGAGCTTGGGTCCGTCAATGCTAAGGCAGTTTGACGTGCACTACCTCGAACGCTTCTGACAGTCAACAACCCTGCTTCGCTTTGTGTGTGTGCAATGATCTTGCCGTTTTTTGCTTCTGTTAGCAATCGTTGCATGCCTGCGATTTCAGTTTGTTTTCGCCAGTGCTCTTGTAGATCCCGACGCGTCCTTTCGCGTTTCTTGGCTTGCTTGACGCGATCTGCGCGTAATAGCTTGACATTGCTATCGACTAAAAGTCGCTCCTCGGCAATGTTATTAGCGCGTTCTTCGCGCTGTCGTCTTGTCCTATCTCGAATTTGAGACCTTAGCGCATCCTTCAGCCGTGCCTTGGTGAGAGCAGCTCCGATGTAGTCCGGGTCTCCTTCTACAGGAAAGGCCTTCGGACCCTCGTCTGCGAAGATACGACCTGAGCCGCGGAGGTCTGCACGTTCTTTCCCTTCGCGATCTCGGCGTTCCTGCGCTTGCTTGATAAGGAATTCGTTCAAGTCCAGCTGATCGCGCTTCATCTGAAGTAACTTGTCGCGGTAGGCCATTTCACTAATTTCATTGCGACGGGCAATATCACGATCTTGTTGCTCCAAGCCACTTAGATCATCCTTAAGTTCTTCTGCAATTCTTTTGAACTCAGTTTCAAAGTATGATCGCAGGGCTTTGCTTCGTCGATTCTGGCGGTCCTCCACAAAGGTATGCAGTAGGTCAGTTCTGCGATCACGGTGAAGGAAAATTGGATGCACAATTGGGCCTGAAGCTTCTGTTGAAACATCCCAAGAGTCAGAGGATGCCACGGAGCCAGCATAGGCTGTTCTTGGGCGCTTGTCCATGCCCAGCTTGTCCATGAATTCAGATGCTAGACTGTGATTATCTTCGCTTTCAGAAAAGTCATACAAACCATCCGCAGCATCGTGGAAGCTCGTGTCTTCGTATTTGCTTTCCTGTAGTCTACCTAGCATGTCATTGGAACTGCTGCCTCCTATCAGATTAAGTTTGGGGACCGGGAGATCCGGAGCCTCACTTTCACCACCACGGGCGAATGTGCTAGACGAGGCTGAATCGGAGCTACTACTCCGTCCCGTCAAGCACAGTGTACGAGACGAAGCCAATGGCTCTCGCTGAAAGGATGCAACAGATCGTTCATCGTCTTCACCCTCAACAGATCGCTTATGCTGTCGAGCACGTGTCGATCTGCGAGATCCATAATCAAACCAAAGACGGCCATGGTCGCCTTGAAAACTACCGACCTCATTAAGCTCAACGTGGGCTGCCTGCTGACGATCCTCCAAGGCAATGCCGAGGCAGTGAAAAAGAGTAGTGATGATCGCCTTGACCTCATCCTTTGGGAGTCTCGTCTCAAGAGAGAGCTTCGTAAGGCTTAAATCCGTCATGGTGCCAAGCTGAACTGGCTTGCGACTACCTGCATCTACACCGTGCGCTCGAGCCCATGATTCAGCGATGACAAAGCACGGCCGGTTTTCATCAGCGCGGTTCAAGCCAAAACGCCCAATTTGAGGAACATGAACTCCCTTTTCAGTGCGTAGCGATTCTGCAATGGTGACGGCCAATCTTTGCCAGACCAGTTCAAGTTTGCCAAATGTGAGGCCTTGGAGCATTATTGTGCGTGCCTTACGAGCCGAGGCGCTTCCTTTGCATCCTCCCTTGGATTCGAGTAGAACTCGCTCGAACAGCCCTTCACGAGTTAGCGTTGTTTTTACCATTGCTTCTTGAAGTGCAAGATTGCGTGGTAGTGGCTTTTGCTGTCAAGAAGGCTCGAGCTTCTCCAGCGCACTGAGTGACTACTGTGTCAAACCCGAGTATGATTAAAGAAAAATGCAGATTGTTCCGATTTTGAGAAATGATCTGATTTCTACAAAGAGAAGCTACCTATGACTGCTGTTCTTTGTTTTGCTTTCTCTCTTGCTGGAGAAAGCTTTGCTTCAGATTTACCTCTTTGATATTATATCTAATCTTCCTAAGTTTATTGCTTGCTCTCTGCAATGTGGCCCCTTGCAAACTCAGCCTTTGATTTTGTACTCGTGCCTCTGCGTTGGCACAATCTTGTGACCAATGTCGTAGCTCACAGGCAGAGGCAAGTATGTAAACCTAGCTAACTAGCTATCAAACTATGTACCAAGCAAGCAAAGGGAATAGAACTCGAGCCAAAGTAATTACCTTAGAGAGCCATCCGTCGCGGAGTCAATGCCACCAGTCTTCACTGGACGCTCACAAAATGATCAGGGTAGATAGATCTAGGTTAAAGTATGACTTAGTCAGCTTCCGCGGTGCCATGTTCGTGCTATTCACGCCACCCATTGATATCCAGCTCGCTGTTCACAGGCACCGCGCTGTGCATGGTGTTCTCATTTGCGCAACGCTTTTCCCTTTTTTCCCTTTTTTTTTCCAACGCATCTCCTTATTGGTATTACTATGCACACCACGTATATGGAAAAAGCCTATAAAATACGGGAACGAGAACACAATTTTTAGATTTTCCCTTCATCTTCTCATAGTCCATCATCATAGGAAGATGAGCAATTGCCGATCATTGAAATAGAAATAGTTGATTAGGTAAATGTCGGAAGAAAATAGGTTGTGCGCATCATGTCACTTATTACAGCATCCCACACAAGTATGCAATTATCGCGGTGGTTACTAAGGCTGGGTTTTGACTATAGTGGCAATGAACTTGTGAGCTGATAGATCCTAAATTGATTTTTCCAGACGTTTCTCAGGTACCAAAAGATCAAACACGCATTCATTAAGTCTGTTCGAACTATTGCTTTACACGTGCCATCTCTCTTTTATTTAAAAAATAATATCTAAATTCATTCCTGAAAGTTGGTATTAGACAAACATCGGTCTAAGCAAGTTCAATTTTTTCTTCTAAACAAATGCTTTTAAAAAATACGTTCCTATGTGCCAAGTCCAACTTTTTGATAGAAACTATAAGCTCTAGGTTTGAAACGTTTCAAACAACTTTCCTTTTTGAAGCCGTATTTATTTGATGTCAGAAAACCAGCATTAGCCAAGCACCGGTCCAAACATATTCATGAAATAAATGCAATTTACGTAGTTTTAGAGACAAAAAGGTATACGAAGATGAAGATGACCACAAGCCTAAAGCTTAAGATTCTATTGAAAAAGTGAAACCAACTAATACCTAATTATAAAAACAGTGAAGGTAATTTGACAGCTAGATCGATGCCTCAGATACCCATTCCCAAAGGCGTAAACATATGAAAAGTACATTTCTATAGAGAGAAAGATGGTATAATAGATTCTAGACGTGGACTAAATCAAAGGAAAGATGAGACATCATAGAAAGAAATTGCGTCAAGCGTGATGGAGTGAAAATAAAAAAAGGGATAGAAAATCTATTACTTCTTGGCAATGTCGACAGCGCTCTGGGAAGGAGCAACGAGACCAAGCATGAGGTTCTCGGCGCTGAGGAAGGCGCGGTTGGCAGAGTGAGAGAGGGTCTCGGAAACCTCCTTGGCGGCCTCGATGCGGCGCAACTCGACGAAACCGGGGTTGTCCTGGATGGCCTTACCGATGAGCTCGGCAGACTTGGCCTCACCCTGAGCGCGGATAACAATGGAGCGCTTGTCCTGGAGGGCCTTGTCGACAAGGAAGCGAGCGCGCTCAGCCTCCTGCTGGGCAACTTGCTTGCGCTCGACGGCACTAGAGTACTCGCGACCGAACTTGAGCTCGGTGATGGACACATCCTCAAGGAGAATGTTGAAATGCTGGGCACGAACCATAAGGTTTCGTCGGATGAGCTGGGAAACCTGCTCACGCTGGGTGATAAGCTGGGAGGCGTTGAACTGGGCGACAACCTGCTTACAGACCTCGTTCACAATGGAGGGAAGAACACGCTCGTCGTAGTCAGTTCCGAGCTGGCGGTGGATGGATGGCAAGTGGCTGCTGTCCGGGCGGTGGAGCACACGGATGGCAATGTTGACCATCTGCAAATCGCGGGAGCCAGTGAGGGAGGAGATGTTGCGGGGGCGGGTACGCACATCGTAGATGGTGGGGTACTCAAACCAGGGCACGCGGGCGTGGATACCTTCACCGTATGTCTGCTCACGGAGACCAGTCACCCTGTTGAACATGACAGCCTTGTGACCAGAGGGCACATCGAAGCTGTGTAGATAAATTGTTATTCATTTCCGCAGCAAAATAGTCCATTTACATCCAGCAAAACAAAAACATAGAAACCAAACCAGTGTACAGCCAGTCATAGCAATGATTTTCATTTTCCCAAATATGATCCATCGTTTGCAATAATTCGAAGTAAATTCATTAGTCATTCTGTGCATGATAAACAAAACATAAGACTCAAATCCAGACCGCAGATCGATCCTCCCTCCCCCCCCCCCCAAAAAAAAAAGAATAATCCCGCCATCATAATTCCATCGTGAAAACAACAACAACAACACCATATAGTCGAAGGCACAGACTAATTAGCTAACTCTTTGTGTTGCTTTCCACCCCGTCCACTGTATCTATCCACCAGAGCGCATCCATTTTGCCTTGTCTTTGTCAACTGAGGTTGTCTCTATGGCACTTGAGATCACTTGGTTACTCTCTAGTAGCTTCTAACGAAAACAGTACAACTTATTAGCACGAAGGAAAGAAAAAAAGAAAGAAGAAAGACCAAAGCAAGCATCATCTCTTTTTCCTCGTTTCTCTGCTCATTGTCCTCCTCTACGCCCTCAGCGTTTCCGTGATCGACGTAAACTCTCCGCCGCAGTCCTCCCGTGTCTCCACCCTCCTACCCATTCTCCCTCAGGCTGGCTTGGGTCTTGCGCAGTCTCCGTGTGCCTACCTATCGCTCATTTAGGCGATAACTAGGCACCAATATGGCTGGATGCGGCATGATCCTTCTCGAGCGAGGCCCATCCCACGGAGTCTTCGCCTTCGCAAGCGCACCTTTCGACCAAGGCCAGTCTTTGTCCAGTGGCGTCGTGTTTCTTCTTGAACTTACAGTGAGCTGTATCCGAGGAAGGCGAGGGCGCCACCTCCGAAGATGAGCGCAGCGGCGCCACGAGCGATGCCGCCACCGCCTCCGGAGGGCACCTTCATGTTGCGCATGCGCTCCATGGTCTCCTTGGCCTTGTCCGCCATTCTGTTCGAGCGAGGGGCGCTTCCGCCTGTCTGCTGTCTGTGTGCTTCTTTGCGTGCGCTGCGGAGTTCGCTCGCGGGGCGTGGCTCGCGTCTGCTGCGAGTCCGTGCGGCTCTGCTGCCCTCCTTTTCTCCTTCTGACTTCGATTTCGATTTCGATTTCTTTTTCTTTACTTTATATATACTTATCCTCACAACACTGAGTGAGGAAAGAGTAAACTTTACCTACAGTAAACAAACAAACAAACAAACAAATAATACACTTATCAACTATTATACTTATCAACTTATTATACTTATCAACTTATTATACTTATCAACTTATTATACATCAATTGCTCTCTCTGCTTTCTCTCTATTCATATTCTCCATTTCCGTAGTCCCTCTTCATTCCCCTTTCTTTCTGTCTTTCTTTCTTTTCTTTCTTTTCTTTCTTTCTTTCTCTCTGTCTTTCTGCCTAACTAGATAGCCACTAGCCACCTAGTCAACTGCTAGTGTCGCCTACTGTGCTTCTATTCGTCTCTCCTTTTCTGGACTTTCCTTTCTCTCTCTCTCTTTTCTGTTTTTCTTTCGCTGTTTTCTTTCACTTCCTCTTCTTCTCCGCTTTCCTCATCGCAGTTGTGAGATGAGACTCTTCTTCTTCTGCTTCTGCTTCTGACTCTGACTCTGCTTCTGACTCTGACTCTGACTCTTCTGCGGCGTCTTCTGCGTCTTCTGTGCATCCTCGCTCCGCACTCTCTGCCACGGGAAGTGCCGCAAGGATTTCTCCATTCCTGCATTCGTTCTTCGTTCTTCAACTTGCGCTGCTCGTATCGATGTAGAAGACCGCATTCTTCACTTTGAGGTGAAGAATGCCATCAAAATTAAAAAAACAATCAATGAGTGAATGAGTGAATGAGTGAATGAGTGAATGAGTGAATGAATGAGTGAATGAATGAGTGAATGAATGAATGAACAGATAGACAGACCAAACTATCCGTAGTTCGCAGGCAAAGAAATAACTCCCTCCACAGACAGATTGACTATTCAATTGTTCAATTATAAAACCCAACATACTATCGTATACTATCGTATACTATCGTTTATAGCCTACCAAATATTAGATCAATGCAATGAGTGAGTGAGTCAACGAAGAACGCCAGTGCCATCCACAATTCGTCACTTGACCAATTCATTCGTTGAACATTGGTCTATTGCAATAAACTTGCGACAAGCGCAAGCTCTCGAAGGTGGCGCTCGCCCGAAGCTCCTCCGGAGCAGCATCGGTCTTGACGTGCTGGCTGTGCAGACTTTGTTTGATTGATGCATCGCGCTCACTTCAATCAATTGGATTCCTAGTCCTCATTCTCGTCTATCTTGAAAGCATTGCCACTGCTAGTGTTTTGCATAAGGGAGAGGCGCTATCCCTGCCAGCCACTAACTAAGCAGCTCCAGCCATAGTAGAGAAGGGCCTCTCTATAGGCTTGTAGTAAGTGCTGCAGAGCAAAGCAGAGGGGTAGGACTCTGATAAGGAGTGGTAGCAGGTGCGGCGGGGGGACGTCTTTTCTTTCTTGATGAGTTTGCTCTAGTGTGGAGTCTCTCTATAAGTCACTTTGGAGGGTATACCTCATTTGCAGTGCTGGTAAAGTCTACTGTGGCGAGAAGATCAGCCCGGTTTCTTTGAAGTTCTGTCAAGTTGATTACAGGGCAGGCAAAAAGAAAAGAAAAGGAAAAAATAGAAGCCATGAGAAAAAGAAAAGACAAAGAAATAGAGAAAGACATTGTGATCATCAGGTCTTCATTCAGTCAATAATTGGGTATCAAAAACCATCTCGATTCGCGAAGAAGGTCAGAACTTTTCTAGCAGGCAAACAGATGAAACCCAATATGACGATAACCTGCCACAGACTGAGGGTTCTGCGTAAGTTTACGATCGTCGTGTCAATTTCTGCAATTACAATGAATGACCGACAGAAAGAAAGCAATAACAAAGGAAAGAAAAAAAGAAAGCTTTTCCTTTTCTTTCCTTTTCTTTCCTTTTCTTTTCTTTTCCTTCTCACTGTCCTTTTCCATTATACTACACTATTCCTTAGCAGAGGGTTAGTGCTATTCTTCTTTCACTGTATTTTAATCGAAATTTAGTGCACTTCGCTCCTATAATGCAATAGAGAGTCTTAGCGCTCCGAAGTGTATTTAACTCAGGAGAGTGAGTAAGTGCGTGTTTTCCTTCTGCTTCTGTGGCTTTCTTGGAATTAAATCATTGTTTCTCTCTTTCTTGAAAACTCTCGAAGCCGCCTGAGGAGGGTTCCTGGGTGTCTCGAGGCCGCGCAGTATTGGGGTTTAAGGCACGTCGGCACCTGCTTACTCAAGCCGGAGGCTAGCTCAAAAGAAGCTACGCACCAAGGAGGCTTTCTCTAGATCAATCGACGCTGTTGCTTCTCAGGTTCTTCTGAGGTTTTCCTTTTTCCTTTTCTGCTTATCTATAGGCACCTAGGTTGAACCTATCTATACCTATCTATATGGGTGATGAGAACAATGTTCTCTGCAGCTCTGAGGAGACTATTTCTACTACAAGGCCATAAAGGCGGATTGGAGGAAGCGAGATAGTGAATTCGATTTGGGGTTCCGCAAACTGGACTGGTACTGGAAATAGTAGGATGGTACTAGCACTTTGTGGGAGCAGTAAGAAGAAGAAGAAGAGACACCATCGCGGTGCGGCAGAGTCTGAGTTTGTCAATTTCAGAAGAATCATTGGACTTTCGCTCGCTCTTTGATCAATTCGATTTGGGGAAGTTCTTCTGGGGCGTGGATTGTGTAGTTGAAAGGTGTTTTGAATGTTTCTTGATTGTGGGAGTCAAACTCGAAGGAACTCGCAAAGGCACGCTTTGCTTTCGTGAGGGTGTCGCGGTTCTTCGGACCTTTGCAACTTCGAGAAGAGCTGAGTTGAGTTCTATTCCTGAACTGTACTCTAGCTAGAGGAAACGATTAAGCATGGATAATCATTGATATTCTTGCTTTGTAGGGAAAAGGTAGTTTGCCTATTCTAAGGATTGCCACAAAAGACCATGTTGGAGTAAGAAAATTGCATGGTATCCAAATGCATCTACGAGTAGTAGCAAGTAGGTGGCCAGGCACTCTCAACTATTGAAATATATGTGTTGGTGGTAATCACCCTGGCCTACTCGAGATAGCTATTTATTGATTTCCTTGGAGACCTTGTGAAGCAGCGTGTGGAAAATTTATCTTTTCTAGGATGGTGGGGGGAAATCTCGAACTCGTGTAATTTGGAGGGTAAGAGACTGTCATTGAAAGACCTTCCGTCGAGCTTTGGGATGTGGATACCTTGCTCTAGATTTTCGGCACTTGAACTAGAATCTCCATCAAGTCAGTGCTCAAAGTATGACATCAAAGAGTTCAAGAAACCTTTCTATTGAGTGTATGAGAAAATAGGGAATTGGCACGATGGCAGAGCTCGATTACAATGACTGAAAGTAAAAAGTAAAGAAAATATTACTCTATCAAGCTTCTGACCCTACCTTGTGGATTGAATGAAGTAATACATTCATTAGGATTGAGCACTCCGTGGTGAGAGCGATTCTTATATCATTTAAAACTGTGGCTCGCTACATATAGGAAAGGAGCAGAGCACAACAGGCCTTCCTGGTTCAAAAGGTACGCATTCAAATTGAATATCAAACTTTGATATAAGTGCAAATTTAATTCTTTAGAGAATTCGAGAAATCAGAACCATTTTCACCTATGGATCTCGTACTGTCATAGGGTACATAGTTTTGTACACTTTAGAATATGATCGAGATGATGGATGAAAGGTTGTCACCCGAGAAATGATAGCAACACGACCAGTTTTACTAGTTATTTTCGTTTCAAAAGGCAGCACATGGGTTTCCAAAAGATGTAGCTGACAGGTTAGTTGTATTTTGGCACTGTTGAAGATAGATTACTTTTGGTTATTATTTGAATGGTTTCCTATTCAATGTTTACTTTAGTCATTGTGCCCAATCTACGCGACAGGAATAATGCAGATTGCTGCTTGGTGCGTTCTAAGTTAAAAAAAAGATTCATTCCATCACTTATAACATCTGTTGGTAAATCAGCGCAGCTAGGGTTGCATACTTGGTTGCCTGACGCTATGGAAGGTCCTACTCCCGTTTCTGCACTAATTCACGCTGCTACTATGGTTACCGCAGGTGTTTTTCTTCTCGCAAGGTGTTCTTCTTTTATTGAATTTTCTCCATTTGCGTTGCAAGTAATCACCGTTTTTGGTGCTTCTACTGCTTTTTTTGCAGCTATAACATGTCTTAATAAGCAATGCTGTCATCAGTTGGCGGTAAACTCACGTTTGAGAAGCATGGTAGCCTTCCAATGCAGCTCCGGTAGTTTGCTATGCTCACGGAATCGGCGAGAGCTTTGCTTATCAAACATAATTTAGGCATCTAGTAATAGATTCTCTTACTAAATATATTCAGCAACTCCGAATCGTGGTATATGATACCAAAAGCCTCCAGAAGACCACCACACACAATGGTGTCGTGATTGCCTGATTAGCAAACTTCTCTGGAAAGAATTGCAAGAAATAATACAGGTCGTGATGATGTGAACTCTGATAGATTCCTCATTCAAATGATTCAAAAGCGTCAGTCAGTCTACTACAATCCAGCGATGCGTAGCCAGAAAGCAGAGATTTGGTTTCCTTTAACCTTTGCTTAAGACGGAAATATTTTCTGAAATAAATTTGACCATTCATGACATACTTTCATCAGTGTTTTAAAATACGCTTCTTTTGGTTTGCTAAATTTGATGCCTTAATTTCTTTATCAAGTGTTAAAATAACTGGATTGAGCTCATGGAAATGGTTTTTGAAGGATAGAAGGCCCTCAGCTGTAAAATCTCTCGTTTTAGATTTTCTTTGAAATGAATAATAGAAAGTCTACGTTAATCCTTTTGAGGTGGGCATTACGAATTGCTTTGTCAAGTTGTTTCGCAGTTTCTTTCCTACTTTCACTTGTGTAATGTGACCTAAAATGTGCAGAAACGGGTTGAATAAAGTTGAAGTAGTGCTAGAGGCAAGCGAATAGAGAAGAAATACTTCCCATTCAAGACGCAATAGTTGATTTACGTGACTAACAATTAAATTTTGTTTTAATTGATTGATTTTCGGGGGAGCAAATTTAAGGGAGCAAATCGATAATACCTCTCCTGAATTATTCAGACGCATACATTACGCTTACAATAGCTAGCATTGATGTACTTGCAATAGAAGCTTAATTTACTTTCACCTACATAGCCTTGATTTTGGAACTCCCATTTGTAAGTCATTTACAAATTAAATTTAATTATTTCCAATAGCATGAAGAGAAAAGAGTTGATGCCTTTATTCTCTTGTCATCATGATCAACAAAAGATTCTTCAAATTCAACCCGTGCACATTATTGGTCATTAACGGTTATCGAAATGTTAGTTTACATTGTTTAAACAAATCACACTGATCGTGAAATATTGGGATTAAGTTCCACAATGCACAACCACAGAGATAAGGATGCTCGTTATCACTTTTACCATGATGGGTTTTCAAGCTGCTTTAATATATGACTGGATGCCATGGCTGCAACATCAAAATGCCAACTTTTGGTGAATATTCGTAATCACGACTTCAACGTAACAAGTAAGCAATACGCAGGTGCGTTTAGAGACCAAGGAAGACTAACCTATAAGCGCAACATGGTATCGTCCAGCTTCTTTCTTATCTTGTAACTAAGCGTGAGGCAAGGGAACAGAAATTACCAAGACTGCATATCGCCATGAATTTGTCAGAAGGCTTCAAAGATCTCAGGTTACATCAACTACACTCTAACCTCTCTGGACAAGAACAATATATACCTGGGCAAAAGTTTAGAAAGCATTATCACCCGATCCTACTTTTATGATCATGGTTGAATCTTACTCATTTTGTTCTGTACTTCAATGTTCTTCTCGCAGCAGGAAAACTCCACGGAGAATGTGTGATTTGTTTAAAGTGCCTGCCCTTCCAATTTTGCAGCTTGCTTAAGATCTGACCTCTCTTGTAGGCTCCATTTTTCTCTACAAGAATGTTTACCTCAAGTAGTCGCGAGTCCTGGTTGCCTGATGGTCAGCTGCACTTACCTGAATATTCTTCGAGCAACAAGGATTCAGGCAAACAAGACTATTATACCCTATCATTCCAATGGCTGGCCACAGGCGAAGTTGGAGCTCTTCACCATCATAAAACTTATAGGTGGGAGCCCGGACCTCTGGGTCCAGGTGAATCTTTTGCGGGTGCTTGATCTGGCAATCAGCATTTTCATTTGTTACCAAATTCATGTCATTATCACGCTCATTCTCGCTACTTCTCCAGCTATCATAAATAATAACAGTAGAAGTAACATACATGCTCATTAGTAACAAATGGTGCTGAGCCAAATGGACTCTGCAAGTTCAGGTGCTTGTCATATTACATGCGATCATTGAGGCAGTGGCCAAATGCTGCACGATCCTGATTGATGCTTGCTTGTAATTCACCTGAAGATCATGCTGCCAATCATGCTGAAAGAAGAAAGCAGAAGAAGAAGAAGGAAGTACTTCGCTAAGGGACTTCAGAAGCAAGAAATCCAAAGAAGCCTAAACTCAACAAAAAAAACGGTGAAAAGGGGGCTCTTACCAGTTTAGATTAAGTATAACCCCTCAGCTCCTAGTGCTTGAAAGACTTTTCCTTTATCAACCAAAAGAGAGGAAAAAGAAGGAAACAAAACAAAACAAAACAAAACTTTGGTAATAACAAATGCGCTGTACTCATTAAAAACGCAACTGCACTCTCATTCTCAAGCTACTTCTCCATCTCCTTTTCTGTGTTCACCGGGACCTTGGCCCAGCGAGGCTTACTTACAGTGGGTGCTGGCCAGGCAGGGCGTGGGCAGCGAGCGAGACACCTGGTATGTTCGTTCGTCAGTTGGTCTCCAGGTCGGTTTTGTTTAGCTAAGTCCTTCCTTCGGCACGGCTGAAGTGTAAGAAGTTCTGAACTTAGAAACAGAGAGAGAAAAGAAACTAAATCACTAAATCGGCAAAGTCCATCCCACCCAGATCCTTTTTGTGCGAGCGAGCGAGCGAACGAGCGAGCAAGCGAGCAAGCAGGCTGGCGGGCCGAGTGCTGCGTCGCTGCGGAGCATCGGGTGTGGACTGCAGAGGAAAATCTGACCAAACTCCCCCCGTTCACTGCCCTCTGGTGCAGGTTTGAGGCGGACTTTGGCAGCCTTAGTTCTTTAGGTTTTCCGACGCTCTTTCTTTCTTTCTTTCTTTCTTCTGCGAGTCTCTGCTGCTTCGTGTCCGCGCTCGTGCATTGCCTTGCCTTACCTTACCGTGCTTTGCCTTGCCACGACTGAGCCATACAACGATCTTGGTGCGGAGTTGGTGCAGTAAACTCGAGATCTCTGAACATTGATTGCATTGGAGACCTAGCAAGTGTGCTTAGGATACGATCAATTAGCAAGCCAAAAAGCAGATTGATATCATGGGCGCTCTCGTGAGCACGGCGGCCTCTTTAGCCTCCCTCGCGTGCAATACTGTAATCTGTGCGACAACATGTGCCAGCTGTTGTATGAACGCAGCAGGATCTCTCAGCCTGCAGACAGCGAAGACTTTTTACGTTGTACTTCTAGGCCTCGGAACGCTCCTGGCCTTGTTCTTTAGGTACAACGGAGACGATCTTGGTCTCGATTTTGGTGCCTGGGAGGTGCACTGTTCATCTAAAGATGACCGTCACAGCCTCGTGCCTGGTACTAGTTTTGCTGGCTTCGAGTTTACGAAGGACCAGGACTACTACGTCTACTGTAAGGGCGATGCCGCAGTTTACCGTATCAGCGCTGTTTTGGCAGGGTTCTTTGGTATTATGACATTCGTTTCCTTCTTTGACAACGGTCGCACGACACGCGGCTGGTGGGCTTTCAAGCTCTTCGGTCTCTTCTTTGCATTGCTGATTTCCTTCTTTGTCTCAAACTCCTTTTTTGACAACTCTGGATATGCATGGCTCGCACGCATTGGGTCTGTCGGATTCCTCTTGCTACAAATTCTTATTCTCATCGACTTTAGCTACCAGGTAAACGACCGCATGGTTGAGCTTGCTTTCCCTTCCGTCGGAGAGGAAAACCGCTTCTGGCTTTTCTCTATCCTTGGATCGGCCGCGGTTCTTTACCTTGTCTGCCTCGTCGGAATTCCATTACTGTTTACCTTCTATGGCGAATGTGCCCCTGGTGTGGTATTCTCCTCGTTGACCCTGCTCGGTATCATTGTTTTCACAGCTGTTACACTGTTCAGAGATCGCCTGGTGGGCGAGGAAGGAGCTATCCTTCCTGCTGCCGTTGTTGCAGCGTACTCGACCTACCTCGCCTGGTCCGCTTTGGCCTCCCACCCGGACCCAGTATGTGCCCCGGGCCACCAGACAAGCAGCAACCATGTCGCTAATCTTATCATTGGTATTATCGTAGCCACTGTTTCACTCATGTGGACCACAATGTCCGTCTCGAACTCAATTGAGGGCCTTGTCACAGGTTCGGAATCCATCAAGAACTCAGAAGCTGCCACACCTCTTTACACTGTTGAAGGTGATAATGGCAACGAGTCCCGCGTTGAAACAGGCACTTACGAGCATGCTGATGAGGAGTCAACTTCTGCAGAGAACA
This sequence comes from Schizochytrium sp. TIO01, assembly GCA_004764695.1. NCBI lineage: Eukaryota > Bigyra > Thraustochytrida > Thraustochytriidae > Schizochytrium > Schizochytrium sp. TIO01. The sequence continues at coordinate 3,674,202 of SMSO01000025.1, read as the reverse complement.
TCTGGATCTTCCACCTTGTCCTTATGGGCGCTTCGATGTATATGGGCATGCTTCTCACCAACTGGGGTGCCTCTGACAACGCTCATGGTAACGAAACTGGAACTATCGGCCTTGCTACCATGTGGGTTAAGATTGTCACTCAATGGCTCACCATGCTGCTCTACATCTGGACACTCATTGCACCTCGTGTGCTTGGTGAGTACCGTGACTTCGAATACTAAATCCACACCTGCTACTTACCTGTAAGATCATGACATACGCCTTTCTATGAAGAGTATCTCCGAATTTCATCATTTCATGGAAAAAAATGATCATGAAGGCGTTTAGCTTTACTATCCCAAATTATATGTAAACTGCACATTCTTTTTCATCGTTAAAAAAGTAAAACAAACAAACAAACAAACATTTTCCTATATCTAAGCCTTGTAATACCTTTAGTTTTCAATGATACTGTCGTTTACTTTATCAGAAGATTCTCCCTTTTCTCTGGTCGGCGTTCCGTCTCATCGCAATTTCTTATTCTGATCTTAATCTTCTCAATTTTAATTCCCCCCCCCCCCCAAAAAAAAAATGATGTTTTCAAACATAATTGCTTGAAATATGTCAAATGTGTTAGGCTCCTCCAGCGGTCTCTGCGCTGTTCAATAAACCATGTGAGCAGGCCTCTTCTGGTATTCTGGTAAATCAATCTCTATGTTCTGTTTTGCATTGTCAGACTTCCGAATTATTTCATGCTTACTCTCTATATTGCAGGAGAGGCTAGTTCAAGCTATAGGTAGGAGTTTATTAATGAGTCATACCAAATGCTTGGTCATCAAATAAATAAATCAAAGGCAGAGCAGCTGAGAGGCCAAAGCAAGGAAGTAGCTCCTCTATCGCAGGGAGGAGTTTTTCTCCACGACATCGTGTCGACTACCGAGCATCCAAGTAGGAAAGGAAGCTCAACAGCTCTAGTCATAACTGGCGTACGATAAACGCACTTGCGCACTTATACAGAGCAAAATGGAGGCCATCGCAGAACCACCAGCTGCCAGCACCAACGAGGTCGAGGTCGAGGTGGAGGTTGATGCTGCTCCTGAAACGTCAGCAGAGGTTGCGGCGGCAACAAGCGCTGTGCCTGAGGATATTACCAACCTTGGCCCCTTCGTGAGAGAAGGCGAAATCATCAAAGAAGGCGACGTCGTTATCATCTTTGAGAATCACACAAACATCAACAGAATTAAGGTCAAGAGCGGCGAGACTTTCGAGCACAGACTCGGCACCTTTCATATGGATCATTTCATTGGCAAAAGATATGGGTCGAGACTTCAACCAATGAGAAACAACATGAACCAGCGCAAACGAGGACGCACGTCTCGCAGCGAGCCTGCCCTTGTGCAGGTTGGAGGCTATGTTACTTTGCTGCCCATGACCCCGGAGCTGTGGTGTGATGCTGTACAGCGCCGCACAGCCATCATGTATCCGCTAGACAATGCTATGGTGGCTTCCCACCTGCACCTGCGCCCGGGAAGTATTGTCGTAGAGTCGGGAACTGGTTCAGGTTGTCTTACAAATTTCCTTGCTCGTGCTGTAGCACCTCATGGTCGTGTTCACACCTTTGAGTTTAACGAATCGCGTGTCAAGGCTGCAAAGCAGGATTTTGCGGAGGCTAAGCTTGACGATGTGATCAACTGCTCACATGCAAACGTGTATGAGAATGGCTTTGGTGAGGGGCTTGAGGGCAAGGTTGATGCGGTCTTCCTTGACTTGCCCGCGCCGTGGCTGGCCATCCCGCATGCGATGAAGGTCATTAAACCCTTTGGACGCATCTGCACATTCTCACCGTGTATTGAGCAGGTCCAGCGCTCCGTGTCAATGCTAGGTAAGCTTGGGTTTTCTGGCTTCATGACGCTAGAATGCCTTCCGCGAGAGTACCGAATCACAAAGATTAAAACCACTGTGCCAGTATGCTTTCAATCTGCCGAAGAAAAGGAGGAGCTCCAGCGTCTTTCGAGCCGTAACGACAAGGGTGGCGACGCAGATGCTAAGCGTCAGCGTCTTGAAGCAAAGAAACAAAAGGTTGACATGCGCCCGTTTCAAACATCTACTCTCGATTCATCAGTTGCTGAGATCATTGAAAAATGTGCTCGACCTCTGCAAGAAAAAGAGTATATTTGTGCTGACCGTGTAGTACTTCCATATGACCGCCAGAAGGGCCATACTGGATACCTCACCTTTGCTTATGCGCCCATGAAATAGAACAGTTAGTACTCCTTTTGTTTTGTAATGTTGATTTCATCTATCCTTTATGTTTTGTAACCAGTTTAGCTTCCCTTGAAAAAAAGTCAAGTAAGCAAGCATTCTTTAAAGTACAAATTAACATATACTTGCCTGTGCACACAAAGTACCAGGGCTTTGTATCAAGTAACCAATTGGCCAGGCATAAGGAGTGATGAAAAGGTTGGAGTGCTTCCAATAGCCCAATTCGTGATGGGGGGGGGGTAAGCAAAGTGAGACGACGTAGTAGATCTTAAAAAGTAAATGAAAAATACAGATAAAAAGGCAGTCCATAATTGAAAGTAGGTAACTAGTTTGTAGAATCATAGAAGTTAGACTAATAGACAAGGTCTCCAATAGGGTTGATATATTATTTGCAATAGCTTCCTGATATTGGGAGCAACAAGATAACAAAAAGAAAAGACAAATAAGAATCCGCAAGTATTAATAGCAAAGAGATGTAATAAGTCATTCTGTATTCTCAATAGGCTTGTTGCCAAAGTTTGTTAGTACAGAGTTTTGCAGGCGAATCATCGCTTCCTCAATAGCTATCAGGAGTTGTGAGTCTGCCTTGGAGCGGATACCTGCAAGACCACTCTGCAGATCTTCCACCTCGGTGACACGAGATTCGCAATGCTTTTCGTGTCGATCCGTGGATGTAAGTGCTTCTGTCTCTGCAGCATCCATATCATCCTCTAGGCGCTGGAAGCAGTCTTTTCGCTTTCGAATGACTTCAGTCATATTCTGTGCAGATTGTTTGACATGGGTAGCAAAACGTTGCTCAATTTTACTTTCGCGCTTCAGAAGTTTAGCATTATCAATCTCAAAGGTCTCTTGTGCTTTAATGAGGTGCCGGGTAACGCGGCCACTTTGGTTTTCGATAGTTTCCGGTACTGTTACGTGAACAAAGTGGTCAAAGTCAGCTTTCCACTCGTCAAGGCGTTGAGATGGTGGTGGTAGCCAATCTTCCTCAATGACAGCAACTGAGGCATTGATTTCTTCATCTACACATGTCCGCATATTTTCGAAATTATTCTCGAGTGACTCTTTCATCTCTTTATATTCCTCGTCGCGCAGATTCACCTCAGCCTCAAGTCTATTTCTAAAAGCCTCAATACGGGTTCGTAAATGAGATACATTACGTTTGAACTGGCGTTCTTTTTCGAGGGCTTGCTCACGCAAAAATTCCTTTTTGCGGTCCAAGTTCTGGGCATTCCCATCAAAATCGTCGTGCCGTTTTGAGCGATGCGCTTCTGTAGCAGGCGAAACACCAATCAACCTGGTTGGACCAGTACGGGGAGCAATGTATTTGCAATCTCGAATCAGTTTGACGTCTCTGTCATCAAGGTGGCGCATGTCGCGCTCTTGCTCCTCGTTTTGCTCTCCCTCTTGTGTTTTGCTCCTTAAACGTGAGGGTTGTTCCTCATCTTCCTTGTGCTCTTTAGACTCCACCATTTTCACAACACTCCTTGCGCTCGTCAACTTTGTCTTGTGCAGGACCTACGCTACCTCCGCTCAAGGAGAAAAGTGCCGATCGTGCAGTAGTGAATGGAGAGTTTTCACTCAAAATAGGGTAAGCTCATAGAACAAGTGTATGTACCAGTTCTGGCAGATAGGTACACACCCATCCGTTGTAGATTCTACCGGGAGGACATATGCTTGGGCCTGAATGAACACCCTGATCCTTAGCTATATTATAGAGTTGAATAGCTTGGAGCTACTTTTAAATAGTTTCACTGATGAGGTATCCCGAGGGAAATATCTTAAATTTCGTGCCGTTTAACCACGAGTTTAACATGAAAGAAGGGACATCTCTTCGGGACCTCATTATTCGAGGCGAAGGTAATTTTAGCATGAGAGTTGGAGAAAAGCGCCTTCTTCGATTATCAGAAAACAAAGTTGAATTGTGGCGGGGAGAGGCTGTGCGCACGATCTTTATGGACGGAGCCCTGGTCTTAGGTTTTTTGGCTGAGGCTGTTCAGGGGTTTGCAATAGAATGTATGGGCATACAAAAGTTCTCCCACACGATGAGCCTGGGCCAGGAGGTTACGAGGTTCCAGTTGTCCAGAGTGTATATCCAGATAGACAGAATAATGGAGTTCCTGTAGCTGAAGCGGTGCCGGTTCAAGGCTATGTAAATGGCGGCGCCCCTCCTGTCAACGAGATGAATGCAAATGGTTATTTTCAACAGCAGACAACACCTCTTGAGAATGGCGAGTCGTTAGTCACTACTACCGTTCGCGTAGGCGGGTGGTCCTCGATTGGCCAAACCAACCGTTTTCGTATCGAGCAACACCCTCAATTTGGCGAAGCTCTGAGCCAGATGTTTATAGCAAATTGTATTGAATTTGAGAACACATACTTTGTCAGTGATGCCGAGACAGGTACCCAACTTTTAGAGGTAAAAGAGCAGTCTGATTGTATGGGACGAATGTGTTGTGCCCCTCAGCACGAGCTTTTGTTACATGCGTATGATGCGAGGCCAGGAGTTCCTCCAAATACACTTGTATTTTCTGCCCACAAGCCTTTTAAATGCTTCAACTGCTTTAGTTGTTTCGATTTTTGTAGAGGTGATCTTGAGATATTTGATGCTCAAGGTGAGCAGCTTGGGCGTGCCTTGGAGCAAGGCTGTCTTGAAACATTGTGCCAACCTAAAGTCGAAATAATGGAACGAGAAGAGAAAGGTTCATTTTTACGAGCTGAAGGACCGGTTTGTTTAATTGGAGGATGCACAGAACTGTGTTACGAGACAATTTTTGCACTGTACGATGCGGGAGATCAGAGCAATAAGCCACAGCAAGTTGGTCAAATTATCAAAGAGATGCCAAACACTATGGAAGACACCTGCAATGAAGCCATTACCCAAGCAGATAACTTCCGCGTTGAGGTCCCGCACACCCATACAGGTCCGCAAAAGATACTGACTCTAGCAAGTGCAATTTTATTGGATTACATGTTCTTTGAAACAGGCAGTATCATCAGGCCTAAGCCTAATGGCGGAGTTAACATTCACTGTTGCAACATTTATTGTTGTGGTTGTCTCTGCCCAGTTAAGGGGTCCTGTGGCGGTGGCGGTGGCGGACATAGGTCCTACTAGTATATAGTTTCTCCAAATTATATTTACTCGAAAATCACAGAAAAATCATTTTGAAGGCAATTAATTACATTCTTCGTGTTCACAGTAAATACATCCACTCAGTAGATGTATGCTATTGTTTATCAAAAGTGCCTTGCTGCAATAATCCTGTAAGAGAGGCTGAGTATTTCCCCTTAAAAACAAAGTCAATGTTGATTTAAGTTGTCGAGGAAGAGGTTTGTGTGAAGTATTTTGCTCATTCTTCTCCAGGCAGAAGTCCAGAAGACTCCTTCTGAAAGACGGAGACACATATTATTCCTCTAAACCGAAAGCACATTTGGCCTAAGTACAAAATTGTTTATTTGTTCATAATAAGTTGTTTGTGATTACTTCATGTACGGTGAGAGCTACAGCAGAATATTAAACTTGTTCGTCATGAGTAAAACATACGACTGCAGATTACTTAGCGCTTGAAGCTTCCAATCGTAGCGACTAGGTCATGAAAAGCAGATTTGATCTTCTGCATGTCGTTTGCATCTGTGAATAAGAGTTCGCAATCATCAAATACTCGCGGAGGAGCACCCTGAGAATCATCAGGTCCACTCTTGCGATCATTCGCAAGAATAAGTACCTGTTCTGAACTAAGCCCCGCCTTGGTCACAAACCACTCGTACCATGTTTCTACCTCAGCTGAGTGGTTGGGATTTTCAGGATTGTACACAATGACAACACCGTCTGCCTTTTGCTGGATTGCAGGCCAGCAAGATTCATACTTTGTAGCACCTGATGTATCCCAGATCTCCACTTCGATGGAGCGGTCTCCACCCCAGTTTCGAGCCTGGGCAGAGCTAAGTTGTGCCTCAAACTCCACCACACGGACAGCTGCCGTTGGGCGATACGGTTGATTACGGAGAGAAGTGGCGGTATCGTCATCTTGGTCTTCGGGAGAAATAGCAGTGGCCACGCCTGCTAGCTTATTAGCGATGGTGGACTTTCCACTTTGCTCCGGCCCGACGAAGAGAATTTTAGCCGCCATGTCTCAAATTGGGCTATTCCTCGATCCCGGGGCGCCTCTCCTTCGAACCTTCAACCTAGGTATGTCTGCTTCTTTGCTCCCTTGCTTGCTGAGAGCTAGCTTTAGTCTTTGCTTTTTCGATAAATGAAACTTATTATTCACCAACACAAAAAGCTGTTTATTTACAAGCAGAGATGGAGACTGAGCGGGACCAGCGCATCAATCCAGGGCTTCATAAAGTAAATATAAGGAGTATATGTGGTTAGATGTCATCAAAAAGTTGTCTGTTTAATAGTCAATCAGTAAAGAGGCATATAGACCCTAGGTGGAACTCTGCGTCATCTCGTCTTGTTAAGAGTCCGCTGACCCCTCTCTTTAATGCTTGCAAGATGATGATGTTCTGCTACGGCCCTAATTCTTTTGGGCACTCGTTTCAACGGTCACCTTTATTTTTCTTCACAGCGAGTGCACACTCTCAGGACGGGGTACGCGGAGGGTCCCCGGTATGGTTGTGGTACAGTGTAGAGTGTGTACGAGCACCTTTAGTGGACGAGACAGGAAAGCGAGGAAAGTAACACTAAGATCTCAGAGTAGGGTAGGGTGCAGGCATTTATAGTAGGTAGTAGTGTATTGATCAGGTCAAAAGATGAAAGCGGTGCATTGTTTTGGACGGAGGCGCAAGAGGGACAACTGCTAGCTCGAAATTAGTTTGTCGTGTCTCCACGAATTTCACGGATAGCTTCCTCGTATGCCACAGCAGCAGCATTTTCATCCTTGAAGTAGCCCACGTGTCTCCTGACTCCGTTAATCTTAAGCTGCACAACCCAACGTTTCGTACGCTTATACCAGCATACACCGCGGAAGCGGGATGTTAACTCGCGTTGCGGAGGAGACCCTCTTCTGGATCTCACTCGCGATTTTGACTTTGACGAAGAACGGCGGGACTTGCGCTGAGAAGGAGAAGCCTGCTTCTTCTTCGTCTTCTTCTTTGCCGAAGATGGTGAACCACAGGGATCTTCCATTGCATTGAGGGGGGATGCGGGTTGTGAGCAATCGTCGGCAGGCGATGCGTCGGTGATATCAAAATTAAATGGCGGAGGTGGTGGTGGAGGAACCATAAGATCTTCATGATCGTTGTGGTCGAAGTTACTGAAGAAGTCCATTGCATCCGGGGCAAGCACGTTTGACACTTGATGGTACATGCTCGTATCAGAGGTCGGCGAGTGAAAATGGTTGGATTCTTGATGATATTGATGTTCGTACATTGGCATTTGGTACGCCATACTAATGTGATGGATGCTGTTGTCTTCCTGGTTGGGGGCCAAACTCTGGTTTTGATCCTCATATTGAAGGTGATTTGTCGTTTCGTATGACGGGGCAAAGTGCTGACTGTGTTGTTGTTGTTGTTGATGATGATGATGCACAAAATCGTAGTCGCTGGTTGCTGTATGGGTGCTGGAAAGTTCGTTGCGTACCTCGCCGTAGTGAGCTTGCCGCGACTTTGGAAGACGGAAACCGGTATGCGGCGCTGCGCAAGGATTAATACACTGCGTGTTGTCCATCATCAGTGGCGAGTCTGGCAGAAAGTCGTCGTCATGGAGATTCATCAAAGAGTCAGCATGGATTGGGTCTGAGTTCTCGGTGACATCTGAGCCAGTTTCTACAAGTGTCATTGTGGCTTGATCTGGGTTGGCCTTGGCACCAAAAACTTCTGACTCGGCTTTGGCGGCAGCAGCTTCTGTTGCAAAAGATGGACCTTCTATTGTTGCAGCTGCTCTGGTGACTTTGACACGGACGTGCCCTTTCCACTCCGATTGTTGTAGTGACTTGTTTTGCGCAAGAACTGATGATGTATCTAATGAATCAAGGTCCAGTGAATTATTTGTTGTGTTCTCTAGGACTTGTGCTGTAGGTGGTAACGACATAACGGGGTGGTATGCTTGAGCCAATTACTTCAGCTGGCTAACCGTTCTCTAAGGTGAAGGACCAAAATTGGTTCTGTGCTTGCTTTCCTGAGAATGGAGTTGTGTTTCGGATTTGCTGGAAGCGGGGATCTGTGTACAATTTCAATGAGCGTCCTCTCTTATTTTGGATTTGCCGGCCGCCTTGTTCTGGCTGCCTTGTGCCGGCTTGGATTCGCACGGTATCAAAGGACTCGATACAGGCCCTTTTTGTATGAAGGATCGTGGCGTAGCAGCAATTAAGGTTTTGATGTCGCCTAATTACCTGATCCGAAAGCTCATTATATTTAAAATAATAATAATAATAATTTAAAAAAAAAAAAAAGTGAGACTCAGCGAGGCAATCTTCGCCTACTATCGAACCTGAGCCTTTTCACATCCTGTATAAAGAAGAAAAAGTGGAAGCAGTAAACATTTTCTTTTTTGTTACTAGTTTCATCTCTTCGTTCCAAGGTTTTCTACTCTCTGCTTCCTCCGCTTTTGCCAATCTCATTTTCGACTGCCGTTCTTCGTTTGGTTGGAACATATGAATAAACTAGGTCCAACTCGGGGGCGGATGAAAGAAATCCTCTCCTCAAGTTTGCTCCAGCGAAGCGCCCGGTTCACGTCCGTCAGCTTGACACTGCGTCGGCGTATCTCGTCGCATGCATCGGCACTCACTCAGCAAGCGACGATTGGCCCGGCCGACCTTGCTTGCTTGCCTGCTATGAACTACTCTGTCTGTACACAGAAATCGAGCTTCAACTTGTTTTAACTCATGCTTTGATGATTTCTTTCAAATTAAATAATAATAATAAAATTAAAAATTAAAACTAAAATAAGAAAAGAAAAGAAAAGAAAAGGAACCTACTAATTAATTAATTAGTCAATCAATCAATCAATCAATCAATCAATCAATCAATCAATCAATCAATCAATCAATCAATCAATCAATCAATCAATCAATCAATCAATCAATCAATCAATCAATCAATTCACACAATAAAGGCAATCTTGGAGTGATTTGCCTAGTTAACCGGGTACATAGTCATAGGTATCTCGTGGGACCACGAAGAGTTGTGAACGTCAAGCAAAAACAATCTGGATTTCTCGCGCTTTTTTTCCACGAAGGTTTCAAAATTCATAAGGCTGCAGCCGCCATTTGCCATCGTACTTGAAGGGCAAGTCTTCCATCCTTGGCAAGAGTGAGTGCTTGAGACTTATTAACCAGTCGCTGCTTCAAACACACCACAAGGTCGCTCGCTTACCGCATTCTCTCTCCACAACCAAGGCCGAACCATTCCTTGCAACCAATCCACTCGCTTGAACAAAGCGCAGCGAAAGAAGCCAAAGCAGCTATCTATCTGTCTATCGATTATCTATCTATCTAGTCAGTTTTACTCTGCACATTTCATCAGCATTTTCAGCTATCCGCCTCTGCACGTGCCGGCGCCGCTGTCGCACGTATTTCTTTATTTCTTTATTCCATTGTTTGGATATCCAAAGGTTCGACTCGCCGCACGTGTCGATGGGGGCGAGTGAGATCAGCTTCCGCCCTTCGGCAAAGTCAAGCCCAATCCGCGGAGCAGCCCGCCTCGCCGCCACCACCAGCGCGGCTTCGCTCGCTCGCTCGTCGGCTGGCTGGCGGCTTCCTACAAAGGCCCGTCTTTCGTTCCTTTTATTAATTGAGTTATTAATTGATTGAGTTCATCGCTTTCAAGTTCTGTTCCATGGTCCATAGAACAGGGATGGAACAAGATCAGCTTTCCGCTTCTTCGCGCCTGTCTTACGAATGGCCGAAGCCCCTCCGCGCGAGGGAGACAAAGCTTACTTGAGAACTCGGGATAACTTCGCTTCGCTTGCGTGTCCCATGCTAAAGTGCCATTGGTTGCCGTTGGAGCCCTCAAATTCAACCCAGAAGTGAGCAAGCAAGAGCAAGGATTGATTGGAGCATTGAATTCAAGCTGTTCTTTCTTTACCTGCGAAATGTCTCTTCTCTTGGGATAACTATTTTAAGACTGACCGGCGATCTAATTGCACCTGAGGCTGCATATTGATCCAGAGCTCGATCGCAAAACGATAACTAAGGCACCTTTTGGGCCAGGCATATGTAATCTTGAGCATGCAGAGCGGCCTTGATCAGCGAGGCTATTCTGGCGTGCCATGCTGTAGGCTCTTATTTGAGGCACATATGGTCTCTATTTTCTGAAGGTGACTGAGATCGATTTTAAAGGATTTCGCAGAGAAAAGAGAAATTAAAACTTTCAAGAAGGGTGAGAACAGAGGGTAAATTACACGTCTAGTGTTTCGCTTAAGTATACGTCTTAGGCCCATGCCTGAAGAAGTGGCAGCCTTCCCTTTTAAACTCTTGAAATAAAACTGGTGTGCGATTGGTCGATCGCGGCGCAAAACCTGTCAAGATCTGCTTCTGTTACGCACTCAACCCCACTCAGACTACCCTTATGCTAGCCTCCTGGGACGGGTCCCAGTTAGTTGGACAGATCTGTTCCCACGTGTAACCAGAATTGTAAACTTCATCTTTTGTTTCTTCTTGAAGTATTAAAAGAACATCATCATGACTAGCCCCAAAAATAATGATGATGATAATTATAGATACCTAGATAAAAACTTTTATTCATTTTCAAAAGAAAGAAAGAAAAAATTGGAAGTAAAAGCAAAAGCAAATATTCATGAGGATTGATGGTTTACAAGATCTCAAGTTTGACTCTAACCAGAATTTCAAAGTTTGCTACAGGCGTCATCTCCCCGGGCTATTTGGCCAAACCAGATGGGCATCTCGCTTGCTTCATTTTTTGGAAATAAAATACCTGGCCTAGCGTTCCCGTTCTGACGGTTCTCGTTCCGCTTTCTCGCAGCCCGTTTCTTTCAACTCGAAGAGCCAATTGTCCTACAATCATGGTTATCATGGTACCAAAATCGTATCTTATTATGCGTTCTGCTGGCTGCTTCAGAATGGCGTCATAATGCGCCGTCCAGAGTGAAATCGTGAAATGTACACAGTTGCGTTGCACATGCTAGATTTCGACCGGCTGCGCTCCCTGGCGGAGTACGAGATGAAACGCAGCCAAAAGATACGCTTGTGCGGAGATTTTACGATCGCTTGATTCTTCTGCATTGGCCTTCGACACTTGGTTGCCAAGCAGCGGGTGATCTCCGAGAGAGACGTTGAGGAGCTTGAGTTCTCCAAGAGGACATGCCGAGTAGGAAATTCTGGTTCTCTTTGCATTTATCTTCATTTTATTATTATTATTATTATTATTATTATTATTATTATTATATTATGAATAAATATAATATACCAATTTTGAAAGAAAAATACCGCCTGGACACTAAATAGCGTTCTCGATGCCGTCCACCCTTGTATAAGGATGCTTGCTTTGGCGACAGGCTGAGGTAGTAGTACCCGTCTTCCGTCATCATTGTCTTGAATTCGTGGCTATGAATATGCCGGCCTTTAGCACATATAAACCAATACAAAGAAACCAGCAAAGTAAGCAAAGAAGAACTTACGCTTGAGAAGGAAAAAGATCTTGAAAAAAAAAGACAAGAAGAAACAGAAACACATCTATGGAGTGTAGGTGCAAAAACACACAGGCGACTTAGAGACTGACTGATTGCGAAGACATGTGTTAGGCCCAAGATACTCGCACATTATAAGCATCTTGAAAGAGCGACATATTCCATGAATGGCTGTAGCGTTTCGCGGAGCTTGGAAAGGTTCACGCTCTGCAGATGAAGTAAGCAGCACTACCGATTGCCCATTTCAACGGGGCAATGTCCCTGATTAGGTCCACCTTTGAAGCGCTCTTGAGACCAGTTATCAATCATCTAGCGACGCTGTGGTGCTACCCAGCCTTGTACATCGGGTCTAGCACTTGCACGATATGCGACAAAGCCTACGACGTGCGACGCCAATCACGAGGGAGCGGATACGAGTTCTGCAAGCTGCGAAGGATTGCATCATCAAGGTGTCGGGCCAAGTAGATCAACCATCACTGCCTCGGTACGTTGTTGCATGCATACAGTCTTTATCACGGGCATGTGTCTTCAAATCAAACATCGAGGATATTTCCTCACTCAACTCACATCAGCACGAATCATCAAACTCACGCTCGAGATCTGTGATGTTTAGGTCTCAAAAAGACCAGATTTGAACTGACCAGTAGTCTGGAGATATACCCTGCAAAGTGGATACCGAGCAATGTGAGCAGTGGCTTCGCTTCATCTAAATTCGAGGCAGAATATAAGGAGTGAAGAAGAAGAAGGACTTTCAATAGTTCATGTGACTCATTTGACACTTGCTACAACAGTTATAAGTTTTGGCCGATTCTAGTGAATTGCAGATTCGATGGGATCGTGTTTTAGTATGCTGTAGCGTATAGTCGTAAAGCGCCAGTGAACCAGCGACGGTGCACCTTCTTATCGCAAACGCATTGCACATCCAAGCTTTCAACGCATCAAATTTCTCTAAAGAACGCTATCTCGGTCGTTCCAAGATACCGTTTGTGGCTATGTCTGCCAAAACAAACATATCTTGGGAGCCTATGCCAGTGTGATAAATTAAATGTCTTTGTGCACGTTAGCACAGAGCCGATTTCAACGTCCGCTCTTGCCTTCGACCTTTTGGTGCTGCTAGTGTTGTAGTGAGCCAGTCTGTGGCTCTACTGAGGGAACGTTTTGACAGAGTGCAGAATCTCTGGCGAGTCTGTGAATAAACTGGAGGTTCCCAAGATCGCCAAATCGAGACGTACTAAATCACCAGGCCTGCTTGCTTGCTTGCTGGAAGCCTCTCTCCGAAATCTGTTTCATGTCACCGTAGTTGGTCCCGACTCGGCCTCAATCCGACACTGCTCAAAGCAAGACATATTTCACCCATTTCAATGAGGCTGTCTCTTGCGCGCACTTTTAGGGTGCCGTATGCGCGCGCGAGCATCATAAGTGTTTACATTAGAGCACTTTTTTACCGCTATCATTTCTCTTTCATCTTAGCTAAGAAGAATTATGTGAAAAGAATAAGAATTTACTTATTGGTACTATATCATGAGTTCCTTTTCGCATAGTAGGGAAGCCAATGCGCTTGCATTCACTGAGTTTACCGACACTACTCCTCTTTGGAGCTCTCCTTTTGCTTCAGAACTCCAGGTCCACCTCAGCCCTTGCAATGGGCCGGCGCCCGAGACTGCGAGGAAAGGAAGGTTCTCTCAGTACTCGTAAATCCGACTTGAAAATAAACGCGAATGAAGAAAAAGAGAGAAAAATGGGCTGTTCTGGAGAGAACGCAGCAATCTAAAATAATCGCTGTGAAAATAAATGGAATGTGTTTTCCTTCCTCCTCCTCCTGTTACATTTATCTGCTATCGTTCTGTTTTCGTTCTATTTCTTGTCTTGAAGTTCTTCCTGCAGATATGTACTTGAGAACATCAGCAAGCGATGCTACAAATACAGCGATAGTGCATTTCTTTGAGGCCACGTTTTGGCTGTCAAGCGACGCAGCGAGCATCGGCAGAGTTGCCGCGGTGCCACGCACGAGCCAAAGCATCCCAAAGAAAGCAGAAAGAACAGGCCATCGCTTTGGGAAAGCGGCGGCTTCGTTTTGTGGTTGAGGTGGGTGCAGGGGTGCAAGCAACTTGTGGCAGTTTATCAAATGTTCCACCACTAAACTCCCAAAACAGTGATTATCTTACAGCTCAACAGGGACTCAATCACTCACTCGCAAGCGGCAGCTCTCGTAATTCTTATGCTGCATCCATTCGCCTTCCGAATCTATAACTATAGCCATGGACGTCGTTGGTCTTTTCACGGCGCAGCCATCTCAAGCAGCCTAAGAGCATTTTGAGTGCTTCTCTGTTACCACCATCGTTTGAGGCTTGGCTTCTTCGTATTTGAGATATACGATAACGAGTCCAGTCGGCTCATCAAACAGCGACCAATCAGCCATCCATCCACTCGCGAAGGCCATGCATGCATTGCCTCCAAAGAAGCGCTCTGATCAAGGAAGTGGGAGAGGTGTACCCGAATCGTCACTACCCATGTTCGCATATCGACTCGCAAAGATCACGGCACCGCGATGATTTTAGAGACCCAAGGGCCCCAATTTCAAGCGTAGAGCAAGCACTCTGCGGCACAGACATTCCGAGCGTAGTTCATTCAACATTTCAAGATGTGGTTGAAAAACGAACGAACGACACTGCCACGAGTCGGAGTTTACAAAAACAAACAGCATTACATTCATTCCACCAATACGCTGTTGCGTGCTCCAAATGATTGGGTCGTCCAAGCAAGTGGTATGATGGGTGCCACTCATGGTCGCGAGCAGGGCAGTCCTGGCAGCAACCGCGATGGTGGCTGCACTAGTGCGCCTGGAGAACGGGCTCCTCGAGTTTCGACTACTTGGCTTTACAGAATGGAACACATTCATTGATAGATGGATGGATAGACAGCTCGTGAAGAGAACAAGGCTGGCTAGCTAGAACCAGCTACCCAAATACTTAATACTAACAGGGGTTGCAACCTTCCAGCCCTGGCAAGGAAGGGACGTAGCCCGAATGTCGCCTTCGCCACCTTTCTTTCAAACCGCTCCTTTAAGGACGTTGGTCATGGTCATATTATTTAGTTTCTTGAGAGTTAGTTTTAATGAGTGCTTAAAGGAAATTGCTCTTTCCTTTTTTTTTTTTTTTTTTTTTTTTTTAAATTAAGAAATAAAAATTGAATGAATAGATGATGTAAGAATGGGGTGAAAGCGATGGCCTTGGGCTCTCCCAGTTGTAGAGTTGAGCAGAAAATTGGACTTCGTCTGGCCCAAGATCTCTCTCTCTCTCTCTCTCTCGTGGCTGATTGTAGTTTCTGTTGTGTGTTGTGTTGATTTATATGGTAAGCTGGTGCCGTTTCGTTGCAGTCAAGGACTTCCTAGGAGAAGTGGCACCAGATTTTGGTCTAGGTCATTCTGTCTGCTTTCTTCAAGTGAAGAAAAGTCCGTGCTCTAAGAACATGTTGTTCTTTCGATTGTTACCCTAAGTTTTCTCGTCTCCCTCCTATAAGAATTATGGTTGTCCTGGTGTGATTTATTACTACTCTTTATTTTTATATAACAAATAAATAAAAGAAGGATAGTATGATGTTTTCAGATGTTTCAAATCATTTTGTTTAGGTTGTCGAGTAGTACACTCAAGGTACGAGGAGAGCTAACTTCCTACCAATACTAATAAAAAAGAAAGAAAAAAATTACAATCAAAAGGCCTTTCATTTCGAGAAGGAAGCCGAGCACATGAAAAGCAGCCTGGGCACACCTTGGATACATTCATTCCAGTGGTGGCAAGTAGAAATGTCTCTTCTTCGCCAACTGTGTAATTGAAATAAGGGACTAGCTTATCAACTTGACGAAAGGAAACGTGAAACGAAAAGGAGGAAATGCGAGAATTAGACGGGACCAATGATCGCATGCAAACAGGCTGCGATTACTGGGCGACTTGGAACTGACAGCACAGGCCAAGGATACCTACCATATTAGGATACTATGAAGGTGTGGAATACGAATTGAAGAAATAAAATTGCAGGACTTGAGTAGTACATACTTGGTAGGAACTGAGATAGTAATGTTCCCAAAAATGAGTGGGTACCTACTTACGTACTTATCTCATGGAGAAGCCCATGCAATGAATGAGTGATTCTTTTGGTTTTGAGGTTTTATATAGATTAAGTGTTGGAAGGACTTGCCTCTGAGTAGTGGAAGTGCTAGAGGCCCGGAGATGCTGATTGGTATGTAATAGTTTGATCATGGGCATCATGGCCAATTTAGGTTCGTGATGAGGTTTAAGCCTTGAATTGAACAAACAATCGCACTCAAAAGAGATGTTGTTGAGAAATCAATCAAGAAAACATTCAAATTAAGCTTGAATGTTTCGCAATCTCATCCTGGAAGTTTACAAATGCATCTTTTTAAAAGAATGTAAGAACATCAGATGACCCACACAGTACTCATGAAAGATCGTCATCGAAGGTTTTGTAGTACTGCGCTTAAATAGGCTAGGAAAAGGTGATATCGTGGACTTCCTATTTCATAGTGCAGAGACGGGTTTAGATATTGAAATTCCTCAGAAAGGTGGAACTGCATGCTAGCTAAGGGTTCTTGCTTTATCATTCTTCGCCCAGACTTGTAATCCTTGGTAAAGTGCTTTCACTGTGCTGAATATCGTAGCGGCTCTAAGACTTCTATTGAAATGTCCAATATGCGATTCGGGATCTATGGAAGCATCTTTGAGCGTGAAACAGCAAATTTCACTTTACAAGGCAGCTTTTGCATCCGTAGTTCATGACTGATACGCCTGTGCTGACGCACAAGGTACGACGCAATGCTTGCCAGCAACGCATTGTAGCGCATTGCAAGTAAAGAGTTCAATTTTCTACGGGACTCTGCATCTATTGTATTCAAGTGGCAAGGGTTTGTTGCAAAGGTTTCTCCAGGACTTGGGGTAAACAAATAATCATATCCATCTTGAATAGGAAAGGTCTTCGAAACGAGAACGTTCTGCTAATTCAAAAGTGCTGAAGCGTTTGAATGGAGCATTTCATGGTTCTTAATATCATTCTAGCAGAACCTGGAAGTATAACATAATAAGTATGTTCAAAATTATTATCTACAAATCAACACTCTTTTTCTTCGAAATTAAATTCATGAAATGTCCATTATAATGACTTCCTTAAGACATCATTCTACTCTTCGATTGAAACCCCTGCTTTCCTGCATTTGGTTTGGTAGAATTTCAAGCATCTGATCTGGCTTACTGTAGGACCCTCGTAGGTTCTACTTGAGAGTCTCTATTATCAGCCACGCCACTTACGTTAATTTGCTGCAAAGATCTGAGTCATAAATGTCTCTGTTTGATTCTTCTTTAATTGTTACAGTTCTGGCTTTCTTGGAGCCAGCACATTCAAGTGAATTTGAAAATGAGGAGTAAATTTCATAATGCATTATTAACATGCGACGAATTTATGCAATTAAAAAACATGGTCTGGGTTTATACAAAAAATCATTCATAGGGCCTCCCGCCATCTATGTGTTTAGGGGCTAGGAATTGTGTTTGTGCACAGATATACGGTTCCACAAAGTAACCGAAGTCAAGGTGACATGTGAAGAGATGCCACACATTATACTCAGGACTTGAATATACATTTCAAGTGAAGACACTTTCCTGATGATGCGGTGTAAATTTCCCCCTTGATGATTCTATATGTTGAGGGGTTCCAAATACACTCTGAAATGCGGCCATTTTAAAAGTAGGTCTAAACTTAGAAATTGGATTCGTTTGGTTTCATTCCTGCAGACGGGTGCGCAATTGATCTAAATTCATATACTTATTTGACATTAATGATTGAACTGGATAATGTCGTATGACGCACGCCATTGTGAAGGCGTGTCATGTGTTCCAGGAATACAATGGCAGAATTTAGCTTTTGGCAAATGTGCGCCATACATTAAATGTTTGCAATAAAGAAATTTGCTGACATTTGCAACGGTAGATTGAGCCCTCTCATTTTAGGTTTTAAGGGGCTACTTAAATGCCCCCGACTCTTTGATCTCCAGCAATTTATCCCTTTTACAAAAAGAGTCAGCTAATGCATCCTTTTTACAAGATGATCTTGCAAAAAGAGACACCCCGTGCATCAGTATTTACCCCTCAGAAAGATTGCAGAAATAACTCTTGATCACGTCAAAGCGAATATACTGAGCGGAGATTTAAGTCACCTTAGTTCTATGCTTCGAATTTGAACCCAATTTGGTGGTTGTGATTTATGCACTGTACTAGCAGGATTTTACTGCTGCTAAGATTTTGCAGAAGTTCATCGCAGTCAAAGTTTATCATACTACCAATAGTTGATGTTTCAAATAGAGATCAAGGGGGGCTGTTTTCTTCTGACTCTATTGACGTTGGTGTACTCCAAGTATATTCCGGGAGTGCCTATTAAACCACGGCCAGATTCTCGATTTTTCCCGCCAGCATACCGTTTGCTGCAGTGTAAGACCCAGCCTTCGCCAGCCGTATCTTTTCAAGTTATCATTTCTTTAAAAAAATAAATAAAAAATTAAAATAATAGCTTTTTTAAGTTTAAAATAAATCTCCTCTGCAGTTCAAGTAAAATACTGTTTACACTAAAAATCCTATTTCTAATCACTAAAAAAGAAAAGAAAGTGATAAAAACAGGTTTCATAGCATTGAACTTCCAATTTCACGGTACCTAAAACAGCGACGACAGAAGAGGCTCTCTCCACCCCTATTGATTTGCCTAATCGCGGTTCTTCCTGGTCCTCTCTACAAAGAGCGATTGTCGATTTGGAATGGAATGGAATGAAGTGGAATGAAGTGGAATGGAGTGGAATTGTCTTGGATTCTCACTGCCACGCAGAAACAAAAAGATGCGATGAGGCACGATAATTGTCCTTGTGGAGAGGGCGCGCGCGGCACGGGAACTAAAGCTTCTTGTGTTTTCAGGTCAGAAACTCTACTATCGTCGCAGCCTACTGGGCACTAACCAACCTATTAGCGCCTCGACTCAACTCAACTCAACTCGACTCGGTCCGCTGAGCCGCTGAGCCGCCGACATCTGCTACCTCAGGCGTCTAGGCGATCGTACCACCCTGGCACAGAGACTGTCGGCGAGTGGAGTTGTTGGTCCACGCATACGTACCGAGCTAGCCTGGATGAAGGACCTGCAGGTTCTTACAGCTTGACAAGAGGCTCTTTTGGTTGTGTTCTTTCGCTCGAAAGAACCGGCAATTGGCCACGGAGGCATTTTGAGCATCACAGATACATCATACAAACAAACACATCGTCTCCGGAAACAAGGTGTGCGAACAAGGAGATTGCTTTCGAAATCATCTCCTGCAGGTACCTAGATGCAAACTTCTTGGAGCTAGACTCGTTGGACTCCAGGCCGTGAACAGCCGCACCCACCGACTTGGGCATTTGTCAGACATTCAGGGTTGTACGAAGGCAAACGATACTCCCATCTTCATCCTTGAGGCCTCGCCGAGTACCAGCGATCTGTAAGCTTGACTAAATTATGATTGAGGAGCAGTTAGCTAGTAGAGCCAACGCATACGTATTACTGGTTATCTAGCGTCTTCAAGATCGAATTAGCCATACTAAGCCTGAAGTGAACACGCGGATGGTTCAGAGCTAGCAGAGTTGCTCCTCGTAGCTGTGCTTTGGGGGTGTCGTAATGATTCATTGTAAGGCACTCAAGCCAACGATCCCCAGGACTAGTCAAGACTTCCAACATAAGTATCGATAATGGCACTGACAACATCAGCAGCACCGCATTTAGCGACCGCAGCACCTTCTTGCTAAGCCCGCATTGTTCGTCACTTCTTTTGGTTAGTCCTGAAGCTGATTGAGAATTGGCCTCATGCGTTGCTTGAAGAACACAGATTTGCAACGGTGCAACATTTGAACCCTTCTGCACATAAATACTGAAATCAAGAATGTTCTGAAAAGTTTGAAGAAGAAGAAGAATTCTTTTGGACAGGTGCAGAGTGGCACCGCGATTTTAATGAAGATCATTTACTGAACGTTTTGTGTTGCACGCTGCGTGTTTGGCAAATACATTTTGAAAGTTATGATTTGAAGTTTTCAGATGATGGCTCTTACCGTTTGGCACACCTCAAATTAATTTGATTTGGAAACACACCATTTACTTATTCCAGACATCTCTTTAGACCGCTGATTTAGACTGAGCCACATTGCACGAGATTACGCGCGCCACCGCTAAAATAGAACAAGGAGCTAAAGGTCAGAACGAAGGAAGTTTGTTATATAATTAAAGATAATTAAAATCGTAAGGCCAACCTGCTTTATGTGTGTCTTTCCACAACTAATTCCCCAGCTTTTATTGATTCAAGAGTCACTTTCGTGTCCCTTTGATGCCGTTGACTAAATTCTGAGTGCAAATATACGTTTCAAAAGTTACTCTGTTGGTGACTCGACTCGAAGTGCTGTCTCTCCTCTTATAGCAAATTCAACCCAACATTGTGTAATTTTGTTCGTAATAGATAGAGGGGCCATTTTCTTCTTTGCAAGGATGGGTGCTAGGGATTTCCTTTTCCATTAGCCTTCAAGATTTGGCTTTGTTCAATATTTTCTGTTCTTCAGTATTTGTCTTGTTCAGTCAATGCTTTGTCTCCTTTGAGGCCGTCGGCATTGAAAAAAATACACAGTCCGTAAAGTTTAACTTCGTAAGAGACAAACATAGGTGCAAGCCAAAAAACTATCCTTTCTCTTAGTGGGCAAACGCATATACCGTTGAGTCTCAATCAAGACTTGGCTCTTAGCCGTGATTAGTATGTATTTCATTTTCTCCTGCATTAGATGCCGCGTGCTGTGACCTTCTTCCTGTAAAAGGCCTGGTTATTCATTCGCATCAGCCAGGGATCTTCTCCTCATGATTTGACTAGATACCCACCAGCCGTCGCCTCTGTCCTTTCTTCCCTGATTCCCCGTAGGATCAGATGCATCTCTGTATCCTCGTCATCTCAAATGTCATCTAATCGGCCTCTTCCTTGAAATTGTCTCGATGAACTGCCTGGCCGCCTCAAGATGATTCGGCCGGCTGGTTCATAAGGTCGGCGGGAGCGCTTTCCACGCCATGCCACTCGGTTCGGAGAGAATCACAGAAACCTTTTCGAGCATGGAGTCTTCCCAACGAGCAATTTGGCAGCGCCTCGAATGCCTCCAGGCAGGCAGGCAGGCGCCCCATCCTTGCCTAGCTAGACAAGTTAAGAGCGTAATTACCTTTTGTGCAAGTACTAAAACTATCGCAAAATATCAAACAGCGAAGACGATTCGAGCAGCCTCAATCTCCGAAATGCTTGGGCCAATCTTGCGCGTGCGTTGCGCTCTTCGTCGCGCTAGACGTTGCAGCGAGGCTACGACGTTCCTGCCACCCCCCTGTTTCCTCTCCTCGCGCCCTCCTGGCAGCCGCCGCTAGTGTGGAGGGGGGCAGCGTGGGAATTTCATATTCTGCGACCTGTGATTGCAAGCTCGAGCTCAAGACCCGTCAAAGAGCGCAAGTACAGAAGAAGTGATGTATGTGTGTGTGTCAAGGGCACCTGAGTCGTCTTCATCGACATCCAATCAGGTCTTCGCGTTGGGCATTCGTAAGCACATAAGTATGGAATTGCATGAATACATGCATACATACATACATACATCCATCCATACCTAAGTGAATGGACGCCTGTCTGAGCTGCCCATCGTGCGCTTGAGGAGCTTCTCAGAGCTATGATGAGCTATGATGAAAGAAAGAAAGAAAGAAAGAAAAACGAACTGTTCAATTCTTGTCATTGCAAAAGCACTTTATTTAGACGGCGATCTTTCGAAACCGCGAAAATGTAGGAAGTCTTTTTCCGTCTTTGAACTTCATTAATTTTATTCTAAAAACTAACAGAGGAAGAATCTCTGGTTTTTAATTTAAAGTTTAAAAAAAAAACAAAAAAAAAAAAACTATATTTCGAAATGGTTATACAAATGTAGAAATAATCGATGATATGGCCCAGTTCGAAAGAAGCGCCTGCCTCGCAGGACCTGGTTGGATAAGCCTCGGTGGCGCTCTGCGTTCATTCGCCCATTGGCTCACCCCCGGGTCGTGTTTTCCAACATCACGTTCGCGTCGAGAGTTAGGACTTACTTTCTTTCTTCGGTATTGCTTTCTTCCCGCTCGCGCGATAGCCTCTAAAGATTTCAATTCTCGACGGCGGCGATCGCAACAATGGTCCTTCGTCTCGGCAGCATCGAAACAAAACGAAAAAGACAGCCAAGATAATGTCATTATGCCCACCACTCACAACTCAGACTGAGGGGCTGTTTAGCGCTAACTGGCATTTCACGTTCTTTTACGAACACAGAAGGCACTACGTAAGGGCCTCTAAGCGAGGCGTCGCTGTCTTCTGGCGCTCCAACTAATGTCACGCAGTTAGTGAGTCCTGAGAAGATTTGATTAGTTTGTTTCTGACGATAGTCGAATCAAATCGTCGTCGTCGTTCGAAAGAGGAGAGCAAGCGGCGCTGGCTGGAGGGAGACCACTGAGGCTGGAGCGCAGAACCTTGACCCTGGGCCGAGACGTGGAGAAGCCTCGCGACCTTGAACCTTGAAGCGAGCGTGCTCTAGATAATGCGTTGCATTTGTGCAGTTATGCGGTCTTTCTTCGTAAGAGCAGAGTCGGTTTGTTTTCACGATGGACGAAATTCAATGTATTTTTTCTATCTATCTATCTATCTATTTTTATTTTTGTTAAAAGAAACTTGCTTGACTCGGAGGGTCATAAATCAAAACTTGAAACTACTTCGATTGACTTGCGAAAATTTCGAAGCGTTTCGCTTCGGGAACCTCAAGAAACGAGTTCTTCATCGCGCCACCTTGCACTCCGAAGATCACGCTCTCCGCAGTGACCCGTGTCTCTACAAATCGTTCTTCCCCGAGGTCAGGGCTCCACGGACAGAGAAGGTCTGCCCAGTATTGAGAACGTTCAACTTGAAGGTTTCCGCTGGTTTAAAAAAAAAAAAGAAAAAGAAAAAGAAAGCAAGAGTCACAAAGTTTGGAAAAACGAAAGGAAAAACCTTCCGCCCATGTAAGACGTCCTAGCGGCTACCTACCCCTCAGAAGAGCCTGCATCACGAAAGGGGACAAAAGCGGTAATTAATTAGATAGTTAGTTCTCGCATGCTCAGAAAGGAAATTAGATGGTCTCTAGAAAGCGTCCGTCCGCAAAGATGCCCATGTCGAGGACTTCCTCTGCTCCAGCACCGTTTCTGGCGACACGTTGCTTCAGCCGATCAAGAAGACCAACCCGCTTCAAATGTTGCATCGGCGTTTCGAATCGAGGGGACTGATTTTCACGCCGCCATCGCCTTCATGAGCTAGCTGGACCAAGAGCTCGGATTTCATCGTTTCCGCTTCCATTCCAGCGAGCTCCAGTTCATTCATTTGACAAGTGTGGCAGCCTAAGTTAAGGTTGAACTTGCTGGAATTCACAAATTTGACGGCGATCCTCAGAATTCAAAGGAAGCGATTAATCTGCGAAATGGGTCCGCAACGAATGTGTAATCGTCCTATCGCCTGACCTCGATTGGGTCATCCTTTGGAACGTTCTCTTCGCGTGCTGCATCGTACACGCAGATAGCTTTTCACAGGCGCCTGTTTGCACGTTTGATGATCCTTTAAAGCGAGTGAAACGAGAGCCTCTGCAGTTGAAAATATACTACGAACGCGAATAATCGCAAGATCGAAAGCAGATTCTTTCAATCCATCACATGTACGTAATAGCATGTCAAACTTTATCTGCGTTTTCAGTTTTAAAGGCTATTCTGAAGGCGGTTGAGCCATGGCCGCAATAGAGCGACCGCGCATTTTTAATGTATCGCTGATGGTGGTGCGATCGCAGTTTCTTCTGTCGTTGCTCGCTACCCGCTAATTTCGAACGTAGGACCATATTGTGCAGCAAAGAATGCTGGTCTTCAAGTTGTGGCTTTCCAAACGTCCATGTTTGCAAATTAGTTTGCAAGTTCTTCGGTGCAGCTTCGCTACTGCCGGATGCACGACTGTGCCACCGTCAGACGAAAGAGCTCGAACCCTCTGTGGCCTCTGTATATAATGTGCTATAACTGACGTTGTTCCTTATTTAAAAGGTTTTCTCGTTGGCATCGCTTCGCTTTTCTAAAATCAAACTTGAAACATTTTTATTTTATTTTATTTTTAAATTTAAGAATGGGCATTTCTTTCTAGCTAGACTAGTACTACATATGTGGTTTGGCACCCAACGCCAAATTTTTATAATTGGTCCCTTTTCAATTTATAATAATAGTAGTTTTAACATTTTATTTTGTGTGTTCATTTTAAAACTTTCTTTAAATAGAATGAGGGAGACTCTACACTTAGTAGTAGTGTACTAGGGAAAAACCGAACACGAGGATGGCCACAAAACAGGCTGTTCAAGTTTAAGAACGGGCAGCGACCCGGCTCGTGCCCTGTACAAGCACGTAGGCGTTTGCGTAGTTGGATCGATGGAAATCTTTGACAGGCTTTCTTGAAACAGAACAGGCCGTGACCAAAGACCTTCGAGTGTGATTCTTGGAATTCTGAAACAGTGAGTGATTCAAGCAAATTTTTATGTGCGTTGTGCAGGGTCTCATGAGATGCTGCTCTACTGTTCCTGGTTCTTCCGGCGGGGGGAGTACTCCACCAATGACCCTAAACCCTAGCCTGGCCCCCTTCATCGGCAATCTGCTGAAAGGACTCGTACCCTCTTGGAACGACTTAGTTCTGGGCAGGCCGCATGGCTTCGGACCAAACGCCTGCATGTGCAAATACGTGCTGCGTTTATTTTACAGTGTTCGTGTTTCAAAAAAAAAAAATGATAATAAAGTTTGAGTGCATCCCGTCCCATTTTATCGCGAGGGTCGACCAAGTTCGCTGCAGAGCAAGCAAGCCCTGTTTTGCACCAGCCCATAGACCGCGGCGGCAGTAAGATTGCCTGCCGTGGCCAGCTTACCTAGAGCAGGCTATTGATCATCTCAATCCCGCCACTTCTTCGCCAAAGGCCAAAGTGCGATCAGCGCCCTTTGTTCTTGAATGTTTTAGTCTATGTACCGCGCGTGAATTTGGCACTTTCCCCGCATTCGTTGTCTCAGATCACCTGTCGGTCGCGCGCGCGGCCACAGAACCTGCTATTCCTCAAGGTAACGAGGGTTTTCGATGAGTCTAATTCGAGCCATTCTCACGCTGAGCTCGCGAAAGCACAGGAGAAGGAACGAACCAACCTCGACATTACACAGTCCGGAGAACGCGCTTTCAGCGACGCTTTATCATCCAACGCCGCGAGGTCTATGTTTGATACTGAGCAGCCTCTCATTTCCTTGCGCGCGCTCAATACTCTCTTGGCCGCGCATGGTATCCCGAGCCGCCTCAAGCGCGAGTGAGGCCTGTGTGTTTTCTGCTTCTTTACCATAATTCGACTCAAGAGCGCGGTCTGTAGAAATTACAGGAAAGCCGGCGGAGCGAATGAATGCATCGCAGCACAATGCAGAATGAATGAATGAATGAATAAATGAATGAATGAATGAATCAATCAATCAATCAACAATCAATCAATCAATCAATCAATCAATCAATCAATCAATCAATCAATCAATCAATCAATCAATGAACGAATCAATCAATCAATCAATCAATCAATCAATGAATCAATGCCTTTTTGCCTGCCTTCGCCACGTACCCTTCGAGCGACGCGAAGAGCCTCGGCAAAGGAGGAGTCTGTCGGAGCACTGGCACGAGGAGGGAGGAAGGCGAGCAGCTTGAGCACTTTCTCTTTCCCTTTTCATGCAATATGAGGGCCGTGCCACTGGCGCGCATAATGACAATGGCAGTGTGCTTCGTTCGAGCCTTTCAGCGGCGCCTTAATTAATTTAACTGCTTTCCTTGTTATGATTGTAGTATTGACCTATTAGTTCTCAGCTATTTAAAAAATAGATAATGTTTTGAATAAATAAATATAAAGGTCTTTTAGTTTTATAATAGTTAGAATATGTAAATTAAAGCACGAGGTAAAGAGAACGTGGGGATGGAAAATAGGAATAACCCCGCTGCCTTCAGGCCGTCTTAACGCGCGCTCCAACTTGAAAACCGATGGTTGGCACTCTCTCGTGGCCGATCCCAACCTTAAAAACCGACTGGATGGACGTGGTTTTGCTTGGCATGACGGCACCAATATTGATTGGAATTCCGGCCTGGTCTTTTTTTCAAAGCGGGTGAATAAACAAACTAATAAATTAAAATGAGGAATATTCTCTCTTCCAGATAGTGTGATCAGTCGGAAGTGCCTCTGTAGTGTCCTGCTTCTAAAGACTGCCCCCAGTGCCCACAGTGTGCTCAACCATACACAACTGACTGCAATAAGTTCAAGTGGAGGTCGTGAATCTTTCGCTCTATTCTTCACCTCAACTTATTCTATGCGTAGCATAGTATTTAATTTCTCCCTTTCTTTTCGCAGTTTATAATCAGATCAATTCTTATTTTGTGTAGTCATACAAAACATGAGAGCCCACCCGCACTCTCAAGCATCTCCGCCAGCGCCTTCATGCCTTGAATAGAATACAAGTGGGGCACCTCCTCCTCCTCTGGTTGGCTGGCTCGCTGACTGGTGGCACCAATTCTAAAGTTGGCCAGCACACGTGAAGGTTGGCATGGTGCGATAGATTCTGCTATCCAAGCCATACACATTGCACACAGAAAAAATTCTGAATATTGGTAAATCCACACGCTCTCTGCACGTTCTAAGAGCACTCGCAGCAGGAGGTGCTAGTACTTGAAAAAGAGCAGTAGTGTTCTCCTTCCTACCAAATTATCATTTGGCTGCGCTTGCACGCGCTTTTTCAGCATGTTCGCATAAACAAACCCACACTGTCCTCTCCTCCCCTCTGTCTCTCTTCCATCCCAGTGGCAGCAGACACAGCTGGCACCCCACAGACACTTGCACCTACCCTATCTGGTTCTTTCGGGCCTTTTTCCGCAATTAGAATTCGCCAAAACTTAGTAATCCCTTCACTGCTATGTTTTGCTAAATAAATTCAATTCAATGCATATCTCTTCACTCTGCTCTCTACCTGCCAGGCGAAGGGCCAAGTTCAAGAGACGCGGCGCTGCCCTCGATCAACACGATTCCACCTTTGATCTTCAAACGTGGCTAGGCAGGACTCGTGATCGATTCGAGCGTTACAAGCATGGTCTTTCTGACATTGGCATTTCT
The DNA here is from genome assembly GCA_004764695.1 of Schizochytrium sp. TIO01. Lineage (NCBI taxonomy): Eukaryota > Bigyra > Thraustochytrida > Thraustochytriidae > Schizochytrium > Schizochytrium sp. TIO01. The sequence goes on along the minus strand of SMSO01000025.1, from coordinate 3,647,103 downwards.
CCTTCCGCAAAAGTTGATTTTTTTCCTCATTTTTTATTTTTATTTTTATTTTTAAAAATTAAAAAGAAATGGTGGCTACTACCTTTTCTTCATGGTGATTGCCAAACCATGGTGTGATGCCATCGCGTGCTTGTCTGCATGCAGCCATGCTATCTTAGCGCCTCGCCACTCAGCTCTCTGCTCTCTGCTTTTCACTTCCTCTTTTTCTTCTTCTTCTTCTTCTTCTTCTTCTTCTTCCCAGTGACAATCAGCTCGCTTTCCGGAATAGCCGTATCCACGATGTGCCGAGTGCGAGAGAACGTCAACCACTTAGTCTCATCAACCCCTGGGCCTTCAAGTTGAAGCTGGTCGGACCTTCAGGACCTGCGGCTGTTTCTTAGGTATTCTGCAGCGCGCACTTGTGCACTCGGTTGTCTTCATTTTCCTTTGGCTGGCTGGCTGGCTGGCTGGTTATTAGACATTTTGAATGATTGAGCGGTTCCCTGACGCGGCAGCCTTTGAAACGACCGTCATCAAAGCTTAAAGCTACCTTCAGCAGTCTTCGAAGTTAAATTGAAATGGCACTTCGAACTAAAATATATTCCGCAAGCTAATAAGGGTTGCAAGGCGATTCAGTCAGACAGCCTTGATCAAGGGCACTTTTGTTGTGCACCATGTGAGTCTTATCGTCGTCCTGCCGGGTGGTTGTTTGTTACGATCACGATGATGTACAGCGGTCATGATAATGATGGTAGTATTGGCAATTTTTGGTGCCGCCAAGGTCCCTTGAAATCTGCCATCTCAGGGTTTGTAAGGTTGCAGACACTTCGTGGATGATGATCAACTTCATAGAATTGGGATATTTGTGATGATACGCGACTTTTGACAAAGCTAGATATGACCAAATCAGGGGATTTTGATCGTAGTAGCGGAGCAGTCTTAGGAAGAAGGCCTTTGAGCATCTCGTCGAAACGATCCATTTCTGCTTCATGGAAATCCATCTCAGAAAGATTTCAGGCGGGGCTCAGTATCCTACGATTGGTCAATGAAGTATCTGAGCACCGGCAATGCAGCCTGGGCCTGCACATAAATCATCAGTCGGATCTCTAAATCGGGGTTTCACATTTATTGCACCAACACGGCAAAATGGCATCACAAGATCTTACATTTCTAAAACAATAGGATTTTCTTACGACTCTGAAATAGAAGCTCAACATAAATAACGCCGCCATGCATGAATAATGCCACGGTGACTTGTTTTATTTCCATTGCTGCCCTTCTTTAGTTCTCAACTTCCCTTTATGCGACAGGTACCGTGACTCCTATGCTTTACTAAAAATTTATTAAAACGTTGCTTGTCAAAATTGGATTATTGTAAATATATATTTACAAGCAACAAACTTTGCTCTTGGACAGAATAACTAACTACGACATATAGATAGATAAATAGATAGATAGATACACAATGCATCCCCTGTAAACTAAAAGAATGCTCCCTTTTTCTTCCTATCGTTGTCAAAGCGTTTTCAATAAACCTCTTGAATTAAAAAAAGATGAAAATGTCGCTCCTTTTTGGCAGGCTGCTCCTGCGCACTTTGGTGCTATTTTGACCGGCCGGGCGCTGCCGTCTGCATAATAGCAAAAATGGCCCTTCTCGCTGCTGGCGTCCTCGTGGGCCCTCAAGTCGAGCTCGGGCGGTCGTGGAACGCAGCTCCGGCCTGGCACCGCCTCGCTCCGAGCTGTCTCTGCCTCCCGGAGCGCAGGCCGCCGCGCATCGTGCGAGAGATTGAGCGATTTCATCTTGCCGGCGGAAAGCTTTCGGGGACGCATACCCTGTGTCGCACTGGGGAGGGCTGAGAGGGGTTCCGCGAGAGGTCCTGTGCGGTTCCGGAGACCTGAGTTTAGTCAGGATTTGGACGGAGTTGAACGAGTTGTAGCGGAACGACCACACTATTCCATTCCATTTCAATTCATTCCACTCCAATTCAGTCCATTCGATTGATTCCTGTGAGGCGAATTCGATAGGGTTGATTGAAGTCAGTGGGGTTGAATTCGATAGCGCTCAACTCGACTGCTCAAGCAGCTCGAGGCGGGCGGATAATAAATGGATGGAATGGTGGAATGAAATGAATGAACCATTGGAAATAAATGGGGAAAAGAAGAGACTACCATTCTTGGAGCGGCTGTTATGATCTCTTGTTGAGAATGGAAATGAAGCATGGAAATGAAGCAGTCACGCCACCAACTCAAGTCAACGGCCTTATCTCTGCGAAGCTGCAACTGCAAACGAAGATATCTACAGTGATCTGCAGCTCTCATAGTTGTGAACAACGAATGCTGCTCTGCTTATTTATTTCTTTATTTTTTATTTGAAAATAATTATTGAAAATAGAATTAAAATAGGAAATGGAAAGTCAGTATTATATTCAAAGTGTTCCTTTCTATTATGATTTCTTTCCATCCTGGTTATTTTTGAAAAGAGCAATAAGAAACGGAACGGGGAAGAACTCTTTTTTTGACCGGCCTGCTCCGACTTCGGGACAAAGCAGATGAGCAGATGAATAAATAAGCAGAGCAAACCAAAGCAAACCAAAGCAAAGCAAACCAAAACAGCCGAGTCAGGCTGCTGAAAAGCGGCGTTTCGAGCACGTCCAACGAAAAGAAGAGAGAACAATAGAAGAGAAGATCGCCAATGAAATCGGTTTCCAATCTCTGACCCCGGAACGAGTTTCCTCGAGTGCATGAATCAATCACCTTCGCCGGTCAAGGCTCTGATCATACAACTTTTTAAAACTCTTCATTGAAGAAAGAAAGAAAGAAAGAACCAACTTCCGTTTATGAACAACCATCTGCTCTTTAATTAATTAATTAATTAAATTATTATAATTATTTAATTTAATTTAATTTAAAATTAAAAACAAATTAAAAAGATGCAAACCTTCAAAAATCAGAGTTATCTCCTTCAGAGATTACAGGAGGCGATTAGGGCTGGGGACTGGTGAGGGCTGTCAGAGGAGCCTCAGGCGCTCTTCGAAAGGGGCGCGAAGAGGCGCGAGAAAGCTGGCGCAAAGGTAGCAGGCAGAGGAAGAATTCTTTTAACGAGCTTGAGCTCTTCGCGCTTTTACGATAAGCACTGCGCATGTCTTGAATGAAGAGCTCGTGCCGATGAGCGGACTCCACGAGCGTCTGATCGACGGCCTTCGCTGAGGTTGTGTTTTCAAGAGCCAAAGGCGGCTGCGTATGCGGTCTGCGGTCTGCGATTTGATTTGCCTCGAGGGCGAATCGAAAGCGATTTGTGGACAGTGGTTGTGATGAGATAGATGAATGAATAGATAGATAGATAAATAGATAATTAATTAGATAGATAAATAGAAAGATGCTCGCCAGGAAAAAGGAGAACGTTTCGAAAGAAGATTTTTTCGAGTGAGGTCAATGCAATCTCTCGATCCATCCATGGGAAGGACCCTGAGGCCAGCTCGCTGGACCCGAAAAGATGAGGGTAGCGTCGTCAAGGGCTGCCGGCCGGACGCGATCTTGGCCGCCACCTCAGAGACCTTGCTGTGAAAGAGGAGGGGCGAGACATGGTCTCGAGATCTTCAAGATCGAGATGGCCATTGCGATGCAATGTTGTTTTTATCTTCTGTTCTAATGTTTCAAGTTGACATTTTTTTTTTAATTTGATTGTTTCATTCCAAGTTATTTCATCTGCTTGAAAACGTTTTTTCTCTCCTTTTTTTTTTTTTTTTTTTTTTTTTAATAAATAAATATTAAAAACAAATGTTTATTATTGTTTGTTTTTGAAATAGAATGATAATAGCTATCAGTTTCATACGAACGGAGGAGTATGGAAAAATACGTAGCCTGAGCTCGAGTAGCAATCCATCCATCCACTCGAGTAACGGCACCTCTGAGAGGTGTCGAGGGGAAAGAAGAAGTGTCGAATTTCAAGCACCTGGCAGCCCCTGCAGGTATTCCGAGGGCTTCTCACGACGGGAGGTGAGAGAGGAAAAACATTTCATTTTATTTTCTTTATTTTAAAGTCCTGACATGTTTTTCCAAAAGGGCCACATAGGTACCTCTACCAACCAGGTAGACAGCGAGCTAGCAGTAACCTAGCAAGAAGGGTACCAGGGAGTAGAGAGAAAGGGAAAGAACGCTAAGTAAGAAGACTTTAGCAGCAGAAGACACCGGCGCGAAGCGAGATGCAGCAAACCTCGAACTCGAGCTCGAGCCGGCCTGCCTTAGCAAAGGAGAAACTAAGAAAGCAAGCAACCAAGAAACAGCCCGTTGCGAGACAGACGAAGCGGCGCAGAAGCAAGCAAGCAAGCAAGCAAGCAAGCGAGCAAGCGAAAAGACTACTTATTTTTCTGCTAAGTGGCTGGATTGTTTGTTTATATTTGTTTGTTTATTTGTTTATTTGTTTCATTCAAGTCGACCGCAGCACGAACAGACGCAAGCTTATTTAAAGTGGAGAAAGAACTGATACGCAGTGTTGTGTTTAGGGGATTACACTGCCGCATTAGCACTGCATTTATTGCATTTATTGCATTACATTGCGATCGAGTCTGCGCGAATTCATTGCGTTGCAGAGAGAGGCGTGTGGTGGAGCCTGCTTGAGCATCCATCGTTGGCGGGCACACATCGACGCGTTGGAGGACGCTAAAGAGGCGCAGCAGACACCCAAGGTCGCAGGGAATCTAGCGTAAACACCACCCTAACTCGAGCGAATCGTGCCAGGCACGAGGATAGAGGAGAGAGAAGCCTCCACTGATTAGGACTGCAAGGCGACCGTGATTTTCACGGACACGCGCGTGCCTACGCCTAAAATACACGGGACAGCTGCGATCTTTATTTGTGGTGCGTGTGGCCATCTATATATATATACTTGGGCTGCCGATCGCCGGATCGAGCGGACTGTTTTGACCTTGGGATCTTTTCTTGATCTTTTGGGTCTTTTAGGAAGTCCCCTGCTCAGTCAGTGCGCCTCATTGCGACCATCCTGAATTCATTAAGCGATTGGCGTAAAACAGATTGTAAGAAGCAATAACAGAACTCTTGCAAAGCAAATCCGGAATTCACACGGAGAAGCAACAATCATGATGCACCAGCAAGTGGAGCAGCATATGCCGGAATACACCAACAATGGCTTTGCTTTTGAGGGCGACTTTGGCATGTGGTTCGATACATCGGCACCTACCCCGGCAGCAGCCCCAGTGTTTGAGGAAATGCAGCAACCGATGCATGCTCACTTGAACCAAGAAGATATGTTGCTGATCAATTCATTCCATGGTATCGAAGACGAAGAATTCTTCTTTAGCAACAACGAGAGCCAGGTGGTGCACGGCATTCAGCAGCAGCAGCAGCAGCAGACTATCGTACATTACAACGAGCAATACCAAGCACCTGGCTCTGGAGACTTTGGTGTTCCTGCCTCACCGCATAGTGACTTCACGACTGACATGTCATCCCCACGATCAAGCAGCCTTGCAACAGATCACTATACCGAGGGCTATGTCAACCATGGAGCATTTGAAGCACAAGCCGAGTGGGTGGACACCTGCACCGAGCTTAAGCAGAAGCACTCTTCGAACTTTTATGATCTCATTTTTGAGAGTGACAATGACAATACAGATGCTGATGAGGATGATGAAGACTACAAGCCGTCAAGCTCAACTTCATCATCTAAGAAAACATCACGGTCTACTAAGCGAAAGAAAGGCCAAGTGAAATCACGTCGTGCGACAAAATCGCGCCGCGTCCGAGCCTCATCTGCAAGTGATGGAAACCCCGTGCCACGTATTTTGACCTCTCAGTATCGCGGAGTTTGCTGGTACAAGCGCACGCAGCGTTGGGTAGCGCAAATTAAGATTCGTGGCCGCCGTAAGCACGTCGGCTATTACAAGAACGAAATGGAGGCAAAACTTGCTTATGACCGTGCAGTGGCAAAGCTGGTAGCAAATCCTAACATTGACCTTAGTGAGCTTACCAACCCGTAAGTCCTTTGGCATTGCCCAACGCAATTTTCTCTCGTTTGTATTGTCTTCGCCACACTTCGACATTTGGACAAGCTGCAATGCTCTACTATCAAAGAATTTAGGGCATGTCTACAATGTTTGAATTGGTTCATAGCCCTACGAGATACTATAACTGCGAGCTACAGAGCAGCTCACGTGATATACTTCATGTCACTGGGCTGTTCTTATGCCGCTGATGTTATGCTATGTGATACCATTCTCCTCTTTTCTCTACGCTGTTTCTGTGTATCTAGTTGGCAACAACTTCTACCTTTAGGGATATGCTTGGAGAGGTGTGACAAGCCTGAACCAATACTATTCTGTGAAACTTTCCTTTCTATCAATTCGTTGGCATGAATTCGAGTTGTGTACATGCTTTTATTGAATATCTTCCTAGCGATGGCTGCCGCCCTAGCTATAAAGATTCAAGGCTTGTTGAATATCTTTACGCTTATCAACCTACCCTGTGTTCCACCGATCTCTTTATCTACATTTCTATTTACTATCATACAACCATTATGTCTCTTTTCTCATTTTTGCTAATTCCTATAGATGATATTGACAGGTTTACGCAACCATCTATGAATAATCGGTTGAGTCATTAATTTACTTCATTGAAGCACCGTACCGAAAAAATAGCAGTGCTTTATTTGCGGATGGTACAATAGTTGTCATCAAAATTAACCGGCGACGCGTAGAATGCGAACTTCTGAGCTTTGTCAGCAGGCATTGATAAGATCACGAGCATGCCATGGGTAGAATGTCTGATGTACCAGACCTTTGGTGCTAAAATATGATTCAAAAATGAGGATTTCGAGATCACAGAATCACTGATATCCGCATTCCAAAACAGATAAGAGAAATCTTTGGCAAGGCAGGTCAATTCTAATCTCTTTAGTTCCGCGCCGTAATTCAAATGATGCCTGTCTCCTAAATCCTATATGCATCTCCGCTAGTCGGAATCCTTCCCAGAGTCAGCAGATCACTATCTCCACAGCAGAACTATATAAATATTTCTGGAAGCCTTCTTTAAGTAAATCTGAACAACTTGTCTGCATCTCATCAGCCATATCCTAGCTTACTAGACCACGACTTACAACTAGGCATGAACATAACTTGTACTATGCAAAAGATGACTCGTTGAGAGTTGTTACTTACACCCTGCCGAAAGATGAATTTGGTAAGCTAGAGGTTACCGAATGAAGATGAAGGCAAGCGGTTTGAGAAATGCTTGATAAGCTTTAGCTGTAAGATTTACTGATCTGCTATCTCCGGAAAGTCATTACAGGACAGACGCGTTCATGTCACCGTATGAAAACCAAGACATAATAACCTGTACTTGACGGAATTAAACTTCTTAGGTTAGCTTATCTCTTCATCGATTATCCCAGATCCCGCCATACATAATTCCAGCGAATGCAGTTCTCATGTATCTTAAGTTCCCAACCGCGTAATTGATTACCCGGTTCGGATCTTATGTAACTACTAAATTCATGAAAGCTTACAATATGTCGCGAAAATTCTTAGCAATATCTCGGCTGCTAGTTCCTTTAGTGAGAAATTTAACCACACCCAAAGTCTAGGTTATTCGAGCCCTGAATTCAAATTGACTAGTCTTAGTGCGTTCCTTGTGTTTGATATCCTATTCGACATTATATTAATTGGTGACGGTTTGAGATAGAAAGTTTAAATCGTGTTTGTAATCCAGCATCCTAGTCAAACAATTTGCATACCTCCAAGCGGAAAAATATTAAATATAAGAAGCGCAGTGCTTCCTTTGAATTTAGCAGTACATGCAACAACGGGTCTTAATCATTGTGTTCATCCTCAAAATGTTCATATTGATGAGTGGCAGAACTATATGTGCAATGGAATGAAGATTCGTTATCTGTGGTCTTCTTCTTTTGTCCACCAATTAATTGGCTTGAGGGGTTAATGAGTTAAATAAGACCTTGGCGATTTTAGAAAATATCAAAGCCTAAAGGATTGAAGCAACTCCATTTCTTGGGAGGATGCATCCAAAAGTGTTTAGATCTTTAATTGAAAGAACTAATGAATAATTTGACAGAACTCTACGCATTCCCTTGTGAGATAGGACCTTAATGATCTAGGAATTGGGCCAAAACTAGACAACCAGACTTGCGTGGTTGAGAAGTCATGCATCAATGTGTACATACATATCTCCTTGAGTCAAGTATGGCAAAATCTGGATTGAAAGATGAAGAGACGAATTAAATTAGCATCGCCAATTTTGTCTGAGACAGATAAGGTGTGTCTTCGGATCCTAAATACGACACGAACTACTCTGTCCAAGGACATCAGGTCGTGACTTCTTAAAGCCAAAATTTCCAAGCCTTCTTAAACCCTTAATGAGAGCTTTTGCCTTCGTCTTCATGTCAAGCCCTGGCTGACCCGATTCATTTTTCAGCAGAAGTTGAACTTGAGAGATGTAATCATGTTCAAAACCTCCCACTAATAAGCGCTTAAACTTATCGACCGAACTACCTGGAAATGGGAATAGCGTTTGATCGTGCTCTAATAGTTCGTTCTCATCATCAGTATTCTGCTGGAGGTTACAAGTCTGTACAGACCCGAGCTATAGTTCGGCTAAACTAATGCATTAAATCGAGGACGTTTACTTCGATTTCATACCTTTTTAATATCGTAAAGATGATTGGAGGCGTAAATAATGTAAATTACATTTGCGACAGGGCTCTGATATAAATGAAAAGTATGTATCTCTCTGACAATACGATCTGGCGACCTGATTTGAATTTTGTGGCATCGCGAAAGCAGAATCTGAAAATTGAGAAACATACATGCCCAGAATCTGGATATATGCGTACTTTAAAGTATCAAAAGGCACAAAGCAACAGCGTTTGCTTTGCACTTCATATTATTGTTGGTATCTCAAAATGGATGGCAGAGAAATGTTTCAGCTTTAGAGGAGGCTGAGGTATTGGATTCGATGAAGTATGCAATTCAACAGAAAGTCAGATCTTTATTTTAAAAAGGTCCTGGTTCTATTTTCTGTGTTTGTCATCATCAAATTATTGGCATCAGACAAAGGCTGAGAAAGAGAATTGTACTTCAACTCAAAATCCTAATGCAAATATACCTTGCACTTTATTGACAGTACCATCCATCTCTAGAATAGAAGCTCTAAACATCTAATGAAATGTTTTTTATTTTCCTCTGAATCTTTTTTTAATAAAAGCAGTGCGTACAAACACAAAAGAATTAAGTAACACACCAAGGAAACATTGTGGCCTCTGCAGAAATATCTAACGTATCGACTGAGCGAAATGTTTAGATATTTGAAGTTCGTATGGTTTCCTTTGGGTGATATTATTATAGTGAGCGCAGTCGCGTGACCTATAAATCATCTATATACTACGAGCGATTTGATGAACCAATGTGTCTTAATTTTAATGTTCCAAAGACCTCCTCACGTTTTAAGGCTTTCTCGACAGAATCTTTAGGGAGACCCCCCAAATATGGGCTGCCACTGGCAATACCTAGGTACACACTAAATAACCATTCAAATTAAGGGAAAGAAACAAACACCAACACAATCTCGGCAAGCTGGGTAGCAACTAGTGACGAAGGTATTCGATAAAACTCAAAAAAATCATCCCGTGCCGTGAATTCTTGGTTCGTGCAGTCAGAGGCAACTCTCTTTAATGGTTGTTCTGCACGCTGAAAATACAGCCAATATTGCTCGGCAGAATTTTCATACGAATTTTGTTATGGCCTCAATTTTCAGCCAGCTATAATCGTTTGACTGCAAGTGCAAGCTGTTCGGTACAGTTCATGCTTCTCATAGTAACTCCAGCTTCAGGTGGTGGTCTCGCCGCAGGAGAAGGCAAGAAAAAGATGGTTGGGTTTTTCAAGGATTTGTCATCTTGCAAATTAAAAGTGTACACTTCTTCTTTTAGCACCACCTATCCACAAACATCCTTACATTGTTTCTTTTCTATATATATATGTATAGATTCAAGGATGAAGAATCTAGAAAGTTCCTTTAAGGGTTAACCTTGGTCCTTTTTAATTCTACCTTCTACCTCAACAATTGCCTGATTAATTTTAAACAATACTGACACCAAGAGAAAACTTTAATTAGAAAGAATATTCAAGATTTCAACGAGCACCAAGATCCGCTGAGTGTGAACTCTGCACCGTCGTCAGCACGAGCATGGTTCAGCACTTATGTCGCTCTGACGAGCAGGGTCGTAGACTAATAAGTGTTAGAACAGTCTTATGTCGGACGGGGTCAATGGGTCCGAGCAATTATTGAGCAAACGAGAATATAAAAAGCGGACGGACACACTCCAATTTAGGCGAGAGAAGTTCAACATAGAATAGGTAGGTAAGAACTGCAAAGGGCCCTCCTACTGGGGGCTGCAGCAAAGAAATTTGGAACCATAGTATGAGTTTAATCAATTTCTACTTTTAGCATTCAAGATTGCATGGTCCGTTTTGAAAAGTACGTGCACAACTACGATTTTAACTTATCTGGTTATCTTAAGTCTCCTACTTCCGTCCAATCTGGGTAGGCCAATACATCTGATAATTATAAGGAGTAAAAGCAGAGTTAGGTTATCATTTAATCCATGGCTGATAGTTCATGGCGGTCCAATAAAGGAGAATCTCACCATACTTTGTTAATCTTGAAATCAATGTTTGAAAATTTAGACGTTTTCTTTGAGAGCAGAGAGTACGCCCGGCAGCATCAATACCTAGAAGTAATTTACGCATGCATTTAAATGCCTCTCTCAACCTTTGGACTTCAACGCATACATTTTGTGATTTTACTTTCTTTGCAAGTTAGAACTGTTGTAGAATTGTCTTTGTTCTAACGATTTCAATAGTTCAAATACCATATATTTTAAACACCGCAATCAAAAGAGAGTAGATGATTGAGTTGCTTAATACAACCATGTTTATTGACACCGGCTTGAGTTGAAAATGGACATGAATTGAGCGTGTGGTCGCATTTCAGTGTGTTAATTAAAAAAGAAACAGGCTAGCGACCAGACTGCTACATATTTTAATTCTGTGTAGCCCCTTCCAGAAATCAAGAAGTTCATTTTTAATTAATCTTAAACAAAGAGATAGACCTGCCTTCATTATTCGCGTTTATACGTCGTACTGATGTATAATTTGATCTTTCCTCAAATGGCTTTGAATGCTTAACGATTTCTATATGGCTGTATGCAACTGTTGTACTGATTTATTCAAGCGATGATTTTCGAAACGTATTTTCAAAATTTCTTGCTCGGCGATAAGAATTTAGTGAACAACGTCAACGCATAGCAAAAACGTTAACTCATAGCTCAGTCTCTCATTTCCAAAACTATTTGGCATATTTCTTTCCACGAAACATCTTTAAGGTTTGACAACTAATTGGAATTGCATCTTAAGAAAATGTTCTGGAAGAACTTAAAGAAAGAGGCAATTTTATTCACCAATCTCAGATACATTAAATAGATTTGTTTAGGTTAGTGTTGGCACTAGTCAAATACAAGTTTCATAGTTTTTGTCACCCGACATTGTAGCCCTTAATTGGTCAGCATGCTCTGCGATAAAGGGACTAAGACAATAGAAGAACAACAGAAATTTGTATAATAGAGAAAGGAGGCGAGGTTCTAAAGTATTATTCAGACCTAAGCCTTTCATCTTCTCGTGTAGGAGAGTCAGCGCATGGTAGATTCAAACGTTCATATCGAAAAGGCAGAATCAATCAATTCTCTTACTATTGATGAAACAACACATTTCAACGGCAACTCTACCTGTAGTGTAGACAAGGTTGCTCTGGGAATGTATGTAAGTACCGATGAAAATCCCCTGCTTTACATGCGATGGGTTTCAGGCACATAACAATTTTCAAAAGGAAAATATGTGAAGAGAGAAAGTTGGTTAGACTATTTTTCTAAAGACTGAGAGGTTATAGTTGTGACGGTAGAAAGGTACGGTCTAAAACTTTCTTTCAACAATCAAACAATGGGCTAATGCACCTATCTGTACTTCGATGTACTACCCCGCTGAATCTAACACAGCCTTCTCGAATGATCGACGAAACTGTTACAATAGAGTGTAACTCTTTGTTGACTTGAATGAAAATTGTTCATCTGTAGACTTAACTCATTAGGTCAGCCCGTAGAATTTGGACGATTCTTTCATCTGCCCAAATTAATGACGTCGAAGAGCACCAAACTTTTAAAATCATGATACTAGTAGGTTGATGAAGCCTTACTCTAGGTAAGTTTGTTGTGTTAAAGTTGCTTCTGACAATGTTGAAAATTTTGCAAGAGTGAACTTGCTACCATCTATAATTATTCCAATCTACTAGCCGTGTTGACTCAATTTATTTCTATGTGGTTTCGAGATACTATCCCTCAGCATGGAATGCAGATGTGACGTATAATGTCCTTCGAGAAATTAGAAGTTGCTCGTTTGCAGGCAATACAATTATCAAAGTATGATTTGCGATCTTAAGCAAAGGGTATTCCTAGAGGACAGCTCGCAGTCAAATCTATATCTCCAATGATATACAGATCAAAGCTTAAACGCTTCTTTACATACGAAGAGTTTTACAAAGTACTTATTTTGAATAGAGGAATGATGACCATACGTTGGAACTTTACGACGGAGAAACTTCAATCAATTATTTCTCTTGTTTCGGGTCATAAAACTTTCCCATGGTCAAAGAACAAAGAATTGATTGGAGAAGGATTGTAACAGAAAGTGTAGTCTACACCGGCGGGATGTGCTCTTGAATTAAACACCATGCACAATATACCGCCCTCACCCTCACTTTTATTTAGCTTAATTGTGCTAGGCGTTTCCTCAAGTTCGTATTACTTGAACTAGCATGACCCAGCGCTAAGCTCTCCCGGGAGACTTAGCATTGTGAGACTTGGCTGAAGTGCTAATTCAAATCATCTGTCTGTTAAAGCAGACTCTGAGTTCCTTTTATACACATCAAAACATGCGTTGACGCAACACTCTCTTCTAATTCTTTGAGGAGCATTTTCTTTTTCTTTCTCAGTAAAAATTATGGCATTTGATTGCATTGGTTAAGAAAAAGAAAAGAAAAGAAATACCTTAATTGTGAGGCAATAGAATATGTTGAGCAACGCTCACCACTTTAGTAAGTTTTCTCAAATTGGTGTAACGCTTCTAAAGTCGTAATAAGGTTTAAGGAGCTTCTAGCATATCTGAAAGCTTGTGAAATTCTGATCTCAGAAGTTGTTGTGGCTCTCCAGGCCATTGGAAAGTTTGTAGTAAGCAAATGTTTGAAGTGCTAATAGCATAATGAGTTAGGTTTCTTTTCGTTCCGTTTTATGTTTCTGATTAACCCAAATGTGTGAATTTTAGTATGGCAATGATCCCCAGCAGAATTAAAGAAAGCGAAGTCGAAGAGAGTATAAATCTGGAATGTTTTTTGACAATTGTCCAAGTTCCTGGTAAACAAATATATCTCTTCGTTGAAATTTTTCTTGGTACACCGTAGTGCATCTATAAGAGATGCCCCGAAACTGTAGAAAAGGAAAACTGATTTAGCACAAGTGGTGAGTGGGGTGCTCTAAATTTCGCCACGAGTAACCCACATTAATTAAGTGGTCGTAATGTCAGCATAATCAGTATTAGTGAAGGAAAGAACGCTATCAAAATGATATCCTGAAGGTTTGGCAATTGATTTATGAAAGTTTATAAATGAATTAGCCATTCAGTGCCTCGCTTCAAACAAAGACCTCAGTGTGCTGGTGTGCTGTTGCAGAACTTGCCATATACCATACATAAATCTCCCTACACCCATATGGTGTGCGTCGACTTTATAGGCGGTTGGTCTTATAAAGTTCCCTGTGTTAAAAAATAAAAATCAATATTTTCTTTTTCGTCAAAAAGAAAAATAAATATAAGTCTGTTAGAAAGTGCATAATACTATATACAAGAGAACACCTATAAGGGCTTATTATATTTTTTAAATTAAAAAAAAAGTGTTTAAAGATCCTTTCTTCTTAATTGGAAAAATAAACAAAAAAAATGTAGTAGGCTAGCTCAGATATGCTATGATCTTAATGCGCTGCTAACCTTTAAATAGCGGTATGCGTGAAGCTAGAGTGATTATGGATCGTCAGAAGGATTTTCGTGTTATATTGCTATCTTTTGAAATATAAATTAACTGAAGGAAGGGCTTTTAGACCTTACATGAAGAAAAATAATGAAAATAAACATTAAAGAAAAAGCGGTCTATTTCTATTGCTAATGAATTCTTAAAGAATCCATGAGTAGGAACATATTAGTTTATAATTTTGCTGCAGTGAAAGAACGAGAAGAGGAAGATCTGCACCGCGAGCTGGCCCATGAAGTGAATATGGTAGAGGTGAATTGTAGGCGAAATGAACAGAATAACGATCAGCTTTGAGAGACAACCCCAAACAGGAAAAGGCGTTGAGGTCCAAACCAAGGTGAATCTGAGACAAGCCAAAAAGCTGTAGTTTATGTGCTATTTTCATTTGTAAAAGTATATCTAGTAGATCTGTTTTATAGATTGATTATTAACAATGTTTTTCTCTTCAAAAAAAAGAAAGGAAGAAAGGAAATCAGCACATCCCCATGAAACACTAAAACCTTACTATGGCAAGCTATGATAAAACTGCAAATAATACAGATAAACATTAGTTCATTCAATCTGCGTGTGAGCGAGCGAGTGAACGTGGGTATGCGAAGAGCCTGCGCGACTCTGCTTGATCAGCTCTTGCGGAATGGATAGCGAGGATACCCTCTTAATGCGTACTAGCTTTTCTGTGCCGTCCACATCGCGAGCGTTTGTGGCTCGTCGCAGCTTTCCGGTCGCGACTGCGCAGCTCGCTGTCGAAGCACCATCGTGGTGGAGAAACACATTTACAAATAAACATTTTTAATATATATGTATCTATCTAAAACACTAGCTAGATAGTAACAATCAGATTTTTTTTAGAATTTTTTTAAGATTGATTGTTCACAGAAAGTCTGAGATATCCAAGTTACAATCGTCGGGAATCGAAGAGAACCATCCAACTCTTCGAACGCGAGTAGTATACAAATACACAGTGATCAAGACACTGGTCTGTCCATTTTCTTAGATTGCATCAGTTGTGCAGCGCTTGTTTGCCGCGAGTAAGCCCCAAAAGCGAGGTCCAGTGAGTTGCCAAAGTGGGCGTGGGCCACTCGGCACAAGCCCTGTTCTGCCACAATTTCCCTTTTTTTCCTCTCTAGGAGAAACACACAAACAAAGATAGTCAATCAATCGATTAAAAAAATACCCCTTTCTCAAAAAACAAGTCGGGTACTAGTATTTTCAATCTATTCATGTTTTGAAATAAGTGGGGTAAAAGAAGAACTAATTCCAAGTTCAGGGCTCCAAGACCAATCATTTTAGGAGCTTTCAAAAACACCTTTTCAGTCTTTCACAGCGCATTTTTATTTAAAATTGCATTCTAGGGCATGCCAGTGTTGTGAACAAAGTTCCTTCTTCATATTTCATCTTTTAACTTTCTAGCTAGAGGAATATAAATCTCAACATAGAATCAGATTCCACCTACTCTTACAGAAAAAGAAGACGACATAATCTCCAAGCAGTTTCGCCCGAACTGTTAATCAGAGTACAGCCGCAGCCCACGTTGGCGTGGTGCATTGCTGTGAAGCTGTTGCTGTCAAAGGTATTTTTGTCTATTGCTCCTGAGATGGCTCGAGTTGGGATAGGAGAAACTCAGATCATTTCCCTAGGCGCAACTCAAGTTACAGTTCTTACAATTACTAAACACTTGATATTTTAACATGACAAAACAATGTTTTTATGCTACTAGGTATACCCAAACCATGGCGTGGCACACGCCCAGGTTGCCAGACTTAAGGCGATTGGAATGTATATGTAGAAACTGCACCACATAACCAGTCTCTCACCCTTACATGGAATCGAAGCAGCTTGTTTGCCGTTTATAAAAGCCGATCCCGTAAGAACATTGATATCAGAATTTGTCAGGCAGCAAAAGCTACAATGCAGAAAAGATCTGAATACTCTTTATTTAGAAGTTGTCCGCAATTTCAACATTTCGTGCGTGAGTCACGTTAGGTCATCAGGGTCAATCAAAGAAATCTGGGCTCGTGCGCTGCAAAACGTCCCTTTATGAACAGGACAACTGCTCACTCGCTCACCCGACCATGTACTAAGTGATGTCATTTTTTAACAGCAAGGAACGGCCCAGCTAGAGTTGATGTAATAAGATTATCATCACTATCATCAAGTTTCGTAAACCCAAGTCAAAATACTGGCATGTGACCGAATGTCCACGCGCTAGTTGAAACTGTGTCTTGTCCGAAAACTTTGGCCTCCCACCAGCGGTCACTGGTAGACATGCAGGCGCGGAGCTGATCAAAGAGCACACCAGATAGAGAGCTCGATTGTGTGCCGTGAACCAATCATTCACGCCTTCTGTAAATCAATTAAAGTGATAGAATTAGTATCACTAATAGAGAAAGTGTAATTTGGAGGAGCGAACCATCGAATTCGATCTTTTCCTGGGCAGACTGAATTTTATAAGTAGATAATCATACGATCCCTCTTGCCTCTTGTTGCTTTCGGTCGCGGTTGATACGCCCTTGTGCTAAACAGAGCACTTGATCGAATCTAAGAAATGCACTCGTTTTGCTAATGGATGGGTATGGTTGCTTGCTTGCTCGCTAAACAGGAAAAGAAAAAAGGAAAGAGAAAAAGGCGCAACGACAGTTTCTGATTATGAGCACTTTGAAGGCTTCTATGCAGTTTTGCTCCACAGGTTGATGGCTACATATTTGGTCTGCCAGTGCAGTCCAGATCGAATCACTCAACTTTTGTCATGAGCGATAGTTGATATTTTTGTTTGAGAACTGAGTGGAACCAGTCAACGAGCAGCCTAGACCTTCCAATCCTTTTTTATACTAATTTGTTCTTTTCAAGTTGTTCCTGTCTTCATCAATCAAAGACAATAGCAGCTATATATTGGTCTCTTTTCAAACAAAGCTTGCTCTCAACAAAACGATACTACAGCGACCTTCTCCTTTCAAGTCCCGCATCTAGCCAGCAACTTGAGGCCATGAAGCCTCGCTTGGTTTGTGCCGGGCCGATCAGGACATCTGTAGAAGTTAAGAAAAATAGGGCTTCAGGAGGAGGCAACCTTGAGCCAGTCCGATAGACACACTGCATGATCTTTGGCCACGCGAAGATCTCCAGCTTGGCAGAGCTTCGTCCACCACCGTCACCATAGAAGTGCGGCGACTTGGACTTTAGCAGGTGCCAGAACAACTCATAATTAAACGCAAGGACTCCCGGAAAGTAGTTAATGAATGAATCATTCTGAAATGAGAATGGGATTACCCTAACATACACAGCCGTCCCTCGCTCGCTATTGAGTCTCCAACAACCGTCATAGTCGGCGTGGCCGAACTGAGAAATAATGATCTTGCGTAAATCACCAATTTTCATTCAGAGAGTCAGCAGCGCTCAGGAGGATCCATGATCGAGCGGGGCAGCAGGTGTGTGATTTGCATAGGCATGTGAAAAAAATATCAAGGCGGGGTGTGACACTTTCTCGGCAAGCTCCAGCCAGAGTCTAGCATCTTCAAGAACGCGCGTCAAACTTAATCATACAGCCAGTGAGCCAGTATTGTTGAACCAGGCCGCCCAGTATTCGGACTACCGGAAATCGGTCACCACGAGCACATGAGCGAGGCTAGCACTGTCCAAAACTGGCACTGTTTGGCCATCAAAGAATCCGCGGAAGAAGATTTCTCTTTCTCCTCACGCACTGCTTCCTATCGGAGCTGACTTGCACGTGCCGCGATTTGTACTGCTGGAAAGCTCCCTTTTAAGGTCTTTTCTTCTTAATGAATAAATATAACATATATATGTAACTTTCAACATCTTAAAAGGTTTTTATTCTAATCTTTAATTTTTTTTAAAGAAAAGTTTTTAATTAGAAAAAGAAATAGCTTATCATGTCCCACGGAGCATTCCAAAAAAATTCTTTAAACAATAGATTAGCAGTAAAACACTTGACATGGCCTGGTCAATGTCACGAAGGTCTATGGCACAGTGCCGTGCTTTACAGAATAGATATAAAGCACTAATGAATTATTGTTTTGGCTTGAGTTTTTACACAAGCTAAAAGAGTTTAACCTGTTAACTCTGACTACTGTGAGTTGAATAACTAACTTTTTGTGTTGTCTAGGAAAGGTCCACGAAATCACGAAATGAAGGTGCCCAACTTAAAATACCTACGCCTTCTGGGGTACTTGAGGTTTTAGGCTGACCGAATGTAGTTTGACGTTCACTTTAATAGTATATCATTTTAGTGTATTTGTACGCGGGCAAGGAGAGGTTGTTGGATTGAGTCGTTAAGCCAAATTTCCTTTCCTCCGTGCGATAGATCAAACCAAACCTCCTCCGTCAATTATTTGAGTTGCATCAATGCAGTTAGAATTTCTGACTTTGAAACATTAGTGTAACTAATGGACTAGCAATGTACTAAATACTTCATTCCGCAAATATTGCAATGTTAGACTATGTAGGGACGTTGGTCAAGATAGTGCAGCTTCTGATCTTAATATTTTGGAGGCGGAATAATTTAAGTGAGTATGAAGCTTTTTCTCAGTGTGTGTTTGAGAAAAGAGTTGTGCAAATTTTGAAATGCAACTTTTCAAGATTTAAGAATTAGGCACGACACTAAAACTGAAATGCTGGAGTATGAATTGAGAATTCCAGTAAGCTTACTCGACAATTAGCGTTTCTTCTGTTTCTCCATCGTACTATTTATACGAGGCGTTTAGACATCCAATTAAAATAAGCAAAATCTAGTTTGGCAATTATAATGCCATTCGGATCAACAACAATGGAATTTTTCTTTGAGCAAATCGTAGACTTCAAAAAGCACAATAAATTGCTTCAAATGATAAATGGCCATTCAAAAAGGTCATGAACAAGTGAATTGTCTAGCGACTACTAATCGAGTTGTTGCACTACTTATATATATATATGTCCCTGGTATTAAATACAATTACATAGTCTCTTTATCTTAAAGGAACAACTCTCAAACTTATGTTGATTTTTCTATTTTATTTTAAAGCACAATTTTTAGTCATTCTTATTGAAACGTTTTTGTGTGCAATCTTATTTTATTTTTTCCTCTTTAAAAAATAAGATAAAACCATTTTTTATGCATTCGGTGATTCTGTTAGCCAACACAACACGTCAGCATAAAGTTTCAATTTGATTGCATCAACTCTGCTCGTCGCTCTGAGAGTAGGCTCCACGATGGGCAAGCAAACTTAACCAGAGCACTGCCAAGTCAAAACAATTATTTTTCACTGGGGCCACTCCATTTGTTGCAAGTTAGACTCTTGGTACTACGTTGTATCATCCGTCATATTCCTGATATTGTTTAGAAAACAGTTTCTAGGAGCAGATTATGATGGTAGAGGTCATGAAATGAACTGTCTCGTAAGTAAGAGGATGAATCAGTTTTAATTAATATCAACACCCTCAGACTGGAAGCGACTATCTGTGACCCCAACCAGCACCATTCATTCAGGGCCAAATGGTTTAGTATGCGTTTTGACACACATAAGTTCTTAGTTAAACAACTATCTTAAAGCCTGCCGTTGGACGGTGACGTCAACAGCTGTACCCCGTGACGAGGCGCTTAATGGTTGGCGCAAAGCTCACTCGTTTCCTCATCAAATATAAAGAACTGCAAAGTGGTTCTTTTTTAGGGTCTTTCTGCTCGCTGCCACGATTCACTCATTCATAGCATAGGTGCTCAGCTATGGAAAGTCTTAGGGCTTCACACTTTTGCATACTGACAATTACAGACTAGTGCTTTTCGTGACAGTAGATAGGTTCTTTTCTATTCTTCACAAATGATACATCGGTATATAGTTTAATCACTCGTTATCCTTTTACGCTTTAGTAGCACCGTTTCGTGCTTCATCTAACTCTAGGATTGTAGGAGTTTGCCATTGACTGGGGTATAACCAGTTTTTATTTTTAACATCAATCAACTTTCATTAAAAAGGGGCTCAGCGCGCGCTTTGCTATTGGACGAAATAACCTAAACCCTATACAAGAGAAGAATCACTATAACTTGTGCGGGCCCGACATCTAAACCATGGCCTTTACTCTTTTCACTGCTCGCATGACTGCGCTTCATTGAAATATATTTATTTAATTTTTATTACAAACGTTTAAAATGGGTGTATTGACAAAAAGAGAACTACTATTACTTCTTCTTCTTCTTCTTCTTCTTCTTCTTCTTCTTCTTCTTCTTCTGTTTTGCAATGACCAAACTTGGGAAACCCCAATACTATGAGGGACATCAAAGTTGTGTAGAGCAAAACATCTACCCAAAGAATATTTTTAGTGTCTCTCTATTATGAACTTGAAAACACCAATGCCTTGCAAGCTATACCTTTCTTCTTGTCCCAACGATGTCTTTGCGATAGAGTTGACAAAGTTTCGCCTCTGTATATTTTAAAGACATGCCATAGTTTTCAACTCCTCAGGTTTGTAAACTCTACATCTGGACTATATTATCTCGGTTGTTTAATTTAAGTAAAATATTATTAACATGAGAGAAAACTCATGGGACAAATTAAGAGTTCTCACCTGCTAGAGTATTGGACACTCCAAAAAATGTTGAATAGCTTAGCTAACTCAGACGCGCTTATGGAGCTGTAAATCTTATTCGAAGATAAATTTCCATTAGTTATTGATGCTAGAGAGTATGGTCGATATAAATTTTGTCCATCTTTTGGGGATATGTTCTTTGGTTTTCTTGAGTTATTGGGAAGGTGTATCGCAATCCAATAGTTGCAACATTCACATGGGTTAACAAAATGTTTTGAAATGATCAACCCAACGAGAACATTAGCCATGACTCCTGGAGCTTTTGGAGATGAAATAAACCTATTGTAGATATAATGGCTTTGTGAGATTCATTAATATAGGCCTAGATACAAAAGAAAGTTGCCTCTCAACTACGCTGGTGGACACAGTGTTTATGCACGAGCAACAAAGTTATGTTCTAAGAAGCCACATTTCTAAGCATCAAATTTTAAGAGATACACCACAAGCGCAACTTATTTCTTTCTCAATTTTATTTATAAAACGCCATTGCTTTGGTGCTCTTCTTCCGAAAATGCCACACTTACAATTTCACACTCATATTTTAAGCTTTAATATTTATTTTATTTTTTGTAGACGTTTCTAAAAACTTTAAAATTAAAGAAATAGGCATAAAGAAAAAGTATAATATGTGTAAAAAAAATTGAGGCAAACTACTGTTAAAAAGACAACTCAAGTAGACACCTTGCTTTCCTTGCATTCCTTGTTTTCCCTGCATTTGATTTCCTTCTACCCTAGAGATGGACCATTCAATCGTATCTCTATTTAATAATATATGTCGATTACATAAATGCATTAAGGCGTGAGAGATACCAATCGGACCAAAACCAAAGCGATAGATCGATATAGTTGCATTTGTGATGCATTTCAAGTTGCATCCAATCACGAATAAAATTCTTCGATGTAACGGGAATCTTGAAAAATGTGGCGGCGATATCATTTCACCATTTCTGTAATACTATCCTGACTTTTGAAGACTTGGGCTTTGCAGTCACTTTTCTTCTAGTCTTTCTGTGGCTAATTTATTGGTCAGTTTCTAGCGACATCACCTGTCAAATTTAGATCAAAGCCCATTTTAAAAGTACGGTTTTAACACTTTTACAGCTCAATAGAATATTGCCCTAGAAAAGCAAATTACCCAACCGATCAATGTTTCTTGAAAAGCCAATTCAATATTTGCAAAACCCATCTTTCACATTTTCTATGTATGTATTTCAGGCCTCATTCCCGATAAACGATTCAGATAATGAACCACTTTAAATGAAATTGGAGAATCAGAAACCTCAAAGAGTGAGACATGCACGAATATTTGAAGATAGAGGATAACTGTAACAAATATGAATGATGCCAAGAATTTACGATTTCAAGAAATTTGAATTTGGATGGTGCATTCATTGACACTTCAATATTCATTTTAGGATCTCCTTTGTTTTCGAGAGATGACGGACTGAGTAGTCTATCAGAGATAACGCCAAGTAACAAGGCTGCAGGAATATATCAACTCGGAGACAGTTGAAGGCAAAATGCAGTTCCCCAAGGAGCTAAACTGCTTCTCGACGATAGACCACACTATGATTGGGCAATTAGTAATTAGCCATGTTTCTTAAGGGTGCGGAAGCGGGGATTTTGGTGGCAGTAGTTCTTGCGGACCTATAACACTCTTCTGGTGTGCGCTTCAAAATAAAGCTTGAGCAGAGAAGCCGAATGTGCGATTGCCTTGAAAGGATATTTCTTTTGCATAATAGAACTTCTGCTCGACAGGACCTTGCATCATCAACGTGTGTCTAGCGACTGATGCTGTCGTGGCAAACCTTGCGTATATGTTTCTCCTTCTCCTACGAGGTAAAGATAAATTTTCATTGCCTGGATTTCTCTGAATTATTTCCTTCAGACACCTCACCAACCCTAGGACTTGTCCGAAACAAGTCCCTCTAGTGATCAAGTCATACAACTGAAAATGGGTTAATCATAATGGGAGCTTGGCATTACTTTAAAGTTGTTTCCACCAACTCCACCTCCTCCTCATACTCCATCAATAGCATCGCCCTCCTCCTCCTCTTCTCTCCTTTCGCTCTTCACCAACATCCTCAAGGACGAGGATCAATGGTGACTCTCACAGCACCCAGTATCATTACTTGTACTTTACTAACTTTCATCTTCCTACAGTCGTAGCACTTCTACTGCGAATAAACTCAATAACAGGAATATTGCCTGAAAGTTCCTATAGTCATCACCACCTCTACGCGCTGTGCCGAGGTTTATCAATAGTTACGTATATTGTTTGTACTAGAAAGCATGCGATGCAATAATTTGAAGGATCCACGTGCTAGTACGTATCAAGTTGTTCGGACCAGCCAGCGACGGACCTAAAATAAACCCTAGAGACCTTCAAAGCCGCGAACAACACCAAGGTATCTTGGCTATCAAACCAGCTTCCTCATCAGCCCCAGCATTCTACTGTTCAAGTTGAACAAATGAGGAATCCATGGCGCGTCTTCACCCATCATACTTTTACAAAGGGTGAAAAGCTGTTTAAGTCATTTTAGTCTGCAGCCACACTTGCGTCAAGATCTCTACGCCACACTCTTTTAGTATGAGTTTGAGTGGATGTCTCACCAATTTGTGTTGTCTGGTCCGTGCAAAAAAAAGAAGAATGATTTTTGTTTCTCTTTTCCTTACTACTTCCTTTTCCTTTCTTTTTCCCTCTATGGCATCCAGCCTGTTTATTTTGTAAATTTCCTTTTAATTTTAAATTTATATATAGATATATAAACGTTTTTTAAAAGTGAAGAAATCATTGTGATGGGTGCTGGGTCCAGGTCTTCACGGCAAAGGAATCCAGATATACAAGTTGATGCCAATTATTTTTTCGAATTGTAGCTGTCTATGCATCGTCTGAGTGGTATTAGATTCTTGACTTCGCCTGAACCCTGATTTGCAAATGTCGCTAACAACGATCAAGTGAAAAATAACGGCACCTTTCGATCTGCCTTCAGTGGGAAGTGAAAGTCTAGCAACCAGAAGAATTTTCGTTGGATCACTTTTTCCATACAATAGATACCTAAACTAACGAGTGTGAGGACAACTTCGCAACAACACAAAACGGATGCTTCAAAGCTGGTAGTATTGCCAAAGAATGTAGTACTGCCCCAGAATAGGTTGTGCATCACATAGTCACACGCAGTATATAGGAGGTCTAGCACTATTAGTCCTGAGGTGGCAGTGACGCATATTACCACGGGGGTACAAAATTTGATGATGGCTGTTTTTCACAAACGCGCAAAGAAATTGTACTATATGGGTAGACATGCTTGTATATATAAAATGGGTTGTCCCTTTAATCACTTCCACTTTTGTTGCCTATCCAAAAATCTGTAATACAGATTGCAAATTGTTCGAGCAAAACGTACGCTCTTAGTTTGCTTTTCAGCCATGGATATAGGCAACAACCAAAGAAAACGAATTAATTTTTCGTGAAAACCAATATTGAGAGTTAGAGAGAAAGGGTTTGGTTTTGGGTGGAGAAACGAGATGCAGGATATCTAGTGAAGTTTTCTTCACCCAATATTCAAGCTTTGAGATATGCACCATCCGAGCCAGAGTTTGGTTCTTTTTGAAATCCAACTCCCCTAAGTTAGAGTATCTCAATTACAAATCAATTCTCTCAAGATTATTGGAATTAAATTGATATTGTGGTAGTGAGCGTTGTTTAGGCTACCTACTCTTAGAGCAATGTTTGTCAAGACTACTTCATAAAGATCCTGCTATCACTAGCTGGTTGAGTGGTCACGGAAGAGTCTCGCAAATTTTGGGAAAAGGCCTACGATGTTATATGTTCGATGCATGGCAATATCCCTTAGCAAAAGAAAAAAGCTCAGAGTTGACACATTTGAATTTCGCCCCTGCTAATGTCGCAAAGAGAATAGAGTGTTGACTGTTATTTTAGAATTTGCATAAATCTCTTCGCGCCAGCAGAGATCACGAAAAGACAGGTTCTTCACCTGTAATGGCCCTTCCAAGATGTCACTCGCGAGCAAGATGTGCGCACAGCAGTCACAAAAGTCACGTCTCGACCGGTTATAAGCAATCCCTTCGCAATACCAACTTACCTTTTGTCCTTTATTATTTTTTAAAACTATTTTAATTTAAGAAAATAGTTTGTTTATTTTTTTTAATTGAAAAAAATAGAGACCCATACATATTGTTTCTGTTAGGTGCCAATGTTATCATCAGCCTGATGATGATGCTGACATCTTAAGACAAAATTTTCTTGTTGCCTACGAAGATCTGCGTAGTCACCAGATCTGCGCTTTTGGAAGCTACTGGTATTTGCCTAAGAAATTTGAGGTTAGCTAGCTGGGTATTTATTGGCCCACTCATGACCTTGAGGTGGAAATGCAACAAAGCTGTAGGAGTATCGAAAATAATTCCATTGATGTTTTAACCTTCCTGCTATGAAGCGCTAAGTTGCAGTGTTATTTTCGTATTTGGGCAGATCTTCGTGAACTGCTATTTATGCAGAGAGCGTGTGCCACCATGAATCACTGCCACTTAAATTTTCTCCCCTGTTAAATAAAAATGTCCGATTTCGTAACCCACGAAAAAATATAATGTTTTAATTTTTTTAAAATGATATATATTTTTTAATAACTCTACAATCATAATATAACATGTGATAGGTACTCTTTCAAATTCTTAAAAATGAGAAATTGGTAAAATTGCTCCTAGATGAAATCTTCTAATGCTTTCTATTGTAACAACATAAACACACTATAACGTGATTATATCAGCTGATTTATCGCCAGACTCCAAGTCGCTCATAATATTGGACTTAACATTTGCGAAAGAGTGCTTTACTGACATATGCATGGGATCACATAAACAAGAGGCTTAACTATTCAAACGTTCATCGCTGGAAGCTCTTGATCTATTTCAAGCCATTTGGCACACCAAATGCTCACTTTGGACACTCATCATCCTACTGCCAAAGAAATGACGTATGCATTATTGCATTTGTTGAAGAAGAACCAAAGAGAGAAGAACCGAAACCATTCATAACTGAAACTAAACATAAAAGCACAAGCGTGTTTGAAAGTTTTTAAAACTCATGGCAGAAGTTCTAAGCTCTCCTGCGTACCAATTATCACTTCCAAACTTGGGTGCCGCTTCAGTTTCTCTGTGCTTTTTAGTTTAAACTGTCAAGAGGAAATATGTGATCGCGACCTATCAACAAATGAATACGGCTCTGCTACATGAGCCAATACGACATCCAGTTATAAACAATGGGTTGGCAAAAGAGTTTGCGTCTAGCACCTTGGTTTGAACTCATGTCGTGAACGAGCCTTTCAATATATCTCAGGACTTTACCATCAAGAAAAGTCGGAACAATATGTTCTCTTTTCTTCAAATTTTTGTTTCTTTTTGCTGCAAACACTTTAGTACTGTTAAAGTAAATACTAGCCATGTTATATTCTTTCACGGATTTAAAAAAAAAAGGCCTACTATGTAGGGTAGAGAGAAATATTTAGCCAGACAGTTGCCTTGAACTGCCTTTCTTCGGTCCATTTAATTGTTCAACTCAAAAGAATCTATACAATGGAGGCTTCTTCTCCTTTCTCTACTGATATGCAAACTGAATCATTGAGAAAACTTTTCATTTTTATTTTTTTTTTGCTTGCAATGGAAGATCTCAGAATAGAAAAAGAGGAAGAAGTGCAGGGGACGAGCAAAAAAAAAAGAACGAGCTGTGCACGCGCTCCGCCCCACGACAAAAACTTTTGTTATCTCCTTTGAAAGAGGGAGTAGTGCGAGCAATCAGAAGTTCAAGTTCTCCCTTTTTGACACAGGCTAAGGCGTGAGCATGCCAATGTGCGTGTGGATGTGCGTGGCACGCGAGCGCTACTCCCGGTGCGGAAGCAGTGACCCAGTAGGAGAAATCGACGCTTCAAAACCTGACCGTACCCGGCACCATGGAAGAGCCAAATGAACGGCCAAGTTCTGCGGGTCTGCTTTTGTTATTTGTTTCTAACTTTCTAAATAATTCTGCTTTATAGTATTTTACTAGTAAAAGAAATTCTTCGCAACCCGAGTTTGATTGAGGATCAATAGGCTGCTAGTTTCAGCTCTGGGTGATAGAGAGATGGAAGTAGATACTCAATAATAGCAACTGCTGGGCAGAAGCAGGCAATTCAATTTTTAAAGCTATGGATTGGTGTTTCCTGAGAGAAAAAAGAGTTTTTTTTTCATCTAAAACTACCCTCTCTCATAGAGCCTGCTATGGGTTGTAATGTTTCTCATAGGGGCGATGATAGGGATCCTAGTATTTCCAGAGGGCGTAGCATCTTCCTCCCTCGAATTCATCGACCACCTCGCAAAATGGAAGTTGCCATCCTCTTGGAGTGTCGCCTGCTTAAGATTGACAGTGTTAAATTTCATTTTATTTTTTAATACTTTTGAAAGATTTGTTTTATTTTATATTTATTAAATATAAGGTGTTCTTTACAGCATGCTAGCATTTGTACAAAACTTATTTTATTTTATTTCTCAGTATAGACATTTGTTTGTTCATTTAATTTTGCTTCTTTTTCATAATCTTTCTTTTTTAATAAATTATAAATATAAACAAAAATAAAGAATCATTCACACCGAGGAGCCTATTTGTCAGCAAACATGCAACGCGAGCAACACAACTCGCTTGGCAAGAACAGCAACAAGAGTGACAGCAAAACTGTTTCTCTCGTGCAGTCAACAACGCAGTATTATAAATAACAATGATGAACTCCTCCGTTGTAGCACAACCTGCCGGAGTGGCGTGGACGCCTTTGAAACTCGAGGACCTTGTGCTTGATATTGACTACAGCAAGCTCTTTGAAGAGGATGAGCTCTATCAACAGCAGCAGCAACAACAGCATCTCTATGCTATGCAGTATATGCAGCGTCAGCACCAGCAGGTGGTAACACAACAACAACGTCAAAACATGTCGGTGTGCCCGTCTTACAATGCAACATCTGCTCCCACAGAGGTCAAAGTGGAGCCTGAGGTTCCTGCATCTACCTATGAAGAGATTGATTGTGAAGATATTCAGGTCCATGGCAGTCCCCAACCTGAACAAGCCTTGGCAACCTCTGTCCCGAACTCACCTCGCGATGTCTGCATGCAACCTAGTTCATTTCACATTGCACCTGAGATGCATGCACGCCCGACCGCGACGGCTAGTAACTCGAAAGAACCCGTCCGCAAGGACTGCTTGCAGTCTCGAATCCCCAGACCCAAGGGTACCAAGGGTAAACTCCTTGTGATTGCCTCTAATGGCTGTGAGCTTAGCACGAGAAACCAGAAGCTCACTTCTCAATTTAAGGGTGTCTGCTGGTACAAGCGCACCAAAAAATGGGTGGTACAGGTTAAGATTCGTGGTATTCGCCAGCATGTTGGCTATTTCGACGACGAAGAAGAAGCTGCCAAGGCATATAAGCTTGCACTTGATGATATCAAGCAAAAGCACTTCTAAGAAGTGAGAGAAATCCAGTGGAATCTATTATGCTACAACCCAACCCAACCCAACCCAACCACACATGTTCAACATGAATCACACATATACTTACATAACTCCGCCTGCAATTGCGTAGGTATGCGTCTTCACACGCCCCCTTATTGTTGTTTGTAAACTACTCAATCTTTTGTTCACCTGTTGTTAATCTGCTGTCTAGTATCCTTTGTGATCTGAAAACAGCACCCACACAATAAATCTCCTTCTCCGTTATAGAAATTTAAATCAATTATCTGTCCAGCTGTGTTTTATGCTTCTTTTCTTCAAATGCAACCATCATGAATTGCATTTTGCCCTAAGTAAGTTGGCAACGTAACCTATTTTTGGCATGTCTAACATGTCGCCCTGGTTACTTGAGTCAAATTAACTCCATCTGCGCGCGTTCTAGCTCTCGTCCATAGAGAGAATTACAGGTTTGTGATGGTCTTATAGTATATTTGGTTTCTTTACTTAGCGGAATTTATACTAGGTCAACCTTTGATTTATCGCAAGCTCTTCTCGAATGCTCATACACCGTGTTGGTTCCTACTATTGTATTTGCAGCCTATCATTAGATGTGCCTAACTGACTACCAACCTTAGCTATCTACCTACCTATTAAAAACTGGTGTGGTAACTAGCACTATATAGAATTTTCTCGTAATGTATAGTCCAAAGACCGAAATCATGTGTCCTTATTAGACGGAGGGGACTATTATTAGTATGTACGTGTTGATTCCCGCCATGTACATCATTGGCAATAATTTTGATTCGAGACGTTTTCGTACGAGATCGATGCTTTGGCACGGAATATGGCGTACAGTATAGAGTGCGTCTTTGTCACTTCACCAGCTCGCACTCGCACTTGTCCTCTCGAAGCCAACTGGCTAAAATACGTATTGGTACGTACCTCCTTTCTAAGTCACACCACAGAACAACCTTTACATAGAAAAGAAGGTACTAAGTATTAGTCTACTAGTCTGACCAACAGGCAACAAAGGACTAGCAACGCGGAAAAATCCCTTGGACATGTGCAGCTGGTAGAGCTGTCCTCTTTAAAGCCTTGTTTCGTACTATTTCTAGAGCAAGATGTTCAACGTAAATTGGTGCAGCTTATGAAACTCATTCATCCGAGTCTTGAGAGAAAAACAAAAAAAAAACATAACCATCTGCAAACATCAAAAGCGCTGATTATGTAAACCCAAATAACCTATTTCATAATTAATAGTATGATATAGCAACAGGAAATCACGCCAGGAGTAAGAAGGATTCTTTTTACAAGAGAAAGTCAATTCTTGAATATGTACTTTTGGATGACTTTAATTTCAATCAGTCCACAAGCTCATAACCCTTTTAAGAACTCTCTCCGAGTGCGCCAAAGATATATTATATATTACAATACCCTTAAGTTATGAGCGGTGCTTTACTGCACCTTTCTACTCTAGAAGTTGCAGGCAGGATGGTGCAGACTTCATTTTGCAATAAACCAGTGGACGCAAAACTCCGACGCTTCCAGTATCTTTTTCAAGATGTTCAAACCGTACCGGCCCCTATAATTGCGCATTGTCTCATCGGAAAGATACAAGCGCTGCCAATTCTTTCAATTTCTTCATCTTTATA
This sequence comes from Schizochytrium sp. TIO01, assembly GCA_004764695.1. Taxonomy (NCBI): domain Eukaryota; class Bigyra; order Thraustochytrida; family Thraustochytriidae; genus Schizochytrium; species Schizochytrium sp. TIO01. Next base: position 3,617,261 of record SMSO01000025.1, on the reverse strand, counting down.
TTCTATATTCTTTTACAGTTTCTATTGATTTGAAGGATAATATGTACCCTAACCTAGTCAAGCATTGGGATGTTCATATAAGACTTAGTACAACAATGCATCTTCTGGTGTTATCTGCTTTCACTCTGGCAGATAAACATGAAAATTACTATGTTATCTTGAATAATCATAGTTTTTAATGTCGCACGTGCCGTTAATTCACCATACTATAGCACAGGGTTTCATAATATCAAATAGATTAATTCATGAGTGAATCCATATGTTTTCGAGCTATGAAGTATTTTAATACAATTGTCATGCTACAGCATAGAAATGCTACCCCTACGAGACTATGAAATGGTTATGTGAAGATATTGATCAATGAGATCAGGAAAAGGAGGAAGTTATATTCGTTTACAATGTGAGTCCCGAGACGGAAAAACACATGGCGAAGCATAGGAGGAATACTAACTAGATACCGGCTCAGAAATCGTACTTTTTCTTGAGGTCTGTTTCTCGGGCATACATTAACAAATTATGACAATAACATAGCAGGTAGTAGAGCTGTCAGGGAGGGCAAGTAGGCCAAATGAAATACAAATAGAAGAGATTCCATGGTATTCAAGAATCAGGATTGCTCTACTAGATAGGCAGCAGAGAATACTCTGAGCAGTAGTGCTTAGATAGACACGTAGACAGTTTCAGAACCAACAATAGTTGGGTGGCGAAACGATCATTGAGTTTGCCAAAAGCATTCAAAGTGATCTTAGCAAAAAAAAAAAAAAAGCCACAATCAACTTGCGTTCTCTATAAGACAATCCAACAAAGTACAGCAAACAAGGGACACCCCATTAAAGATATAAACGAAACGACAGATGACTCACGAGTAGTAAAATATGGTTTTTTATGTAGTCTGGTTCGATAACACCAACTTCACCGCAGCTTGCGCTTGATAAATTAAAAAACGATAAAGCGGTGCAAAGCTGACGTTGCGAATAGAGAGTAAATGAATTCCTTTTCAGCCCTTCCCCTCCACACGGAAGCATAAAACCTCATAATGGAAGGAGACAGGGAAGGATAGAGGTAAGGAAGGGAGAATGGCAAGAAGAAAGGACAGAGCGAGGTAACCTCTAAGATCACGCACTGCAAACGCCACTCAAATTGGCATCTCTGCAGGCTTATCTTGCTCATTCTCAAGCCCTTCTCACTCCTCGCTCACCTATTCAGCTTCTTCGCGCTTAGGAGAGAGCGGGGAAGGCCTCGGCATCAGCGGTGTCGAGGCGAGCACCACCGCGGGGAGCACGGGGAGCACCACCCTCGGCAGCCTGAGCGGGGCGTCCGCCACGGCCACCGCGACCGCCACGGCCGCCACGACCACCGCGACCACCGCGGCCGCCACGGCCACCACGGCCGCCACGGGGAGCGACGGGGGCCTCAGCAGCAGAGGAGTCGTTAAAGGTGATGTTGGACTCGACCATGACCTTCTGGGCCTGGCGCTTCTTGGACTTGTTCTTCTTGGCAGCGCCCATCTTGATGAAGGACTCATCCTCGATGTCAGCCTTGGAGTAGGCGGTGCCCTCAGTAGGGGCCTCACCCTTGCGGAGCTCAACCTTCTCGAAGTTCTTTCCGCTGCGCTTCTCAGCCTGGAGGGCGGCGTACTGCTCGAGGGTCATCTCCTTGTCGTCCTCCTCCTCGACCTGCTGCTCAACACCGTTCTCCTCGGCCTTGGCGTCCTCCGGCTGGTTGACACCCTCCTCCTTGACGGCGGCGTTCTCGGCGTTGACCTCCTCGGCGGCGTTGGTCTCATCGCTCTCGCCGGCCTTGCCCCAGTTGTGGCCGCCAGCGCCCTGCTTCTTGCCCTCCTTGCCGCGGCCGGTGCCGCTGCGGCGGTCGTACTCACGCTTAGGGGGGCGTCCACCCTGGCCACCACGGCCACCACGGCCACGGCCGCGGCCTCCGCGGGCGCCGCCGCGGGCGCCGCCGCGCTGGGCGGGCTTGGCTGCGGCGGATGAGGCGGCCACAGCGGGCTTGGCTACAGCCTTGGGGGCCTTAGCGACGGGAGCAGCGGCGGCAGCCTGCTGCTTGGGGGCGCGGGCCTGCTTGCGGCCATCGTCAGAGTCGGCGTCAAGCGCCGAGAAGAAGTTAGCGCTGCTCATCGTGCACGCGGCGGGCTGTGCGTCTGGAGCGCAACCTAGCTAGCGGGATCGAGACTTGCTGCTCTTGCTTGCTTTTGCTTGCTTGCTGCCTTCTTACTAACTAAGACTCAATCAATCAATCAATCAATAATCAATCAATCAAACAATCAATCAATCAATCAATCAATCAATCAAACAATCAATCAAACAAACATTCAAACAAACAAACAATAAACAAATAAACAAACAATCAAACAATCAAAGCTGTGGATGGATGCTCTCTCTCTCTTAAACATCACCATAGAAGTAAGTAATTAAGTAAGTAAGTAAGTAAACAATCAAATCATTAAACTAAGCCAACCCTCATATTACCCATATTACCCATCCTCTCTTTTCCTCTTATGAATCATTCATTCATAAATTAGTACTCCTCTTACTCACCATAAGCAATTGGTGACTATAATAACGTGAGCAACTATTAGATAGACAGCTATTAGCTCCCTTCATCATTCTCTTCGTTCGCCGGTACCCCTAGCGACCACATGGGGCAATCCCTAGGCCAAGGTTTTTTGATTGGCGATAAGCTATGAAAAAAAAAAAAAAAAAAAAAAGCTTAAAGAAAAATAAAGCCCCCGAAGGCAGCATGGATTGGAGAGAAGCAGAGAAGCAACGGCCGTGTCGATGGGCGTCTATTGCGAGCAGAGTTGAATTGCATCGTCGCCGGTCTTGACGGAGCTGCCGCCTATCTCCATGTGCTCGCTCGAGGTTGACCGTCGAAGTTGTCGCGTGTTTTTTATGTTGTTTTCTTCTTTCTTTTTAATTATCAAAGCGTTTTATCCAGTGAGTATGGTACTACGTTGTGAATAAGCGCACCTAGAGGCTGCCTAGGGTTCTCTTAGCCCTTGGCTAGCGTCTTCAACTTGGCTTTCATTGGCTTTTTTACGGGTATCCATCTATTTCTTTGCGTTCACTCATTTCAGGTTCGCTGTTTGGAGTGATTGCCGATCGAGTGATGCATCGGTCGATTGTGAAAACGTACCGCTGGAAAGGATCGAGGTCAGCTGGCCTCAGTGCCTTGGAGTTGCCAAGGTGGTGCACGAGCATCGATTTATCCTTCGTGTGTTCAATCCTTCATTGGTTCATTGATGATTCATTGATTCATTCGTTTATTCGCTCACTCGCTCACACAATGATTCGTTTTTTAGAGAGGTGGTTTTGTCTATTACAGTATGTGCTGATTCTTTGGTACGTGTTGCAAGATGGTGAAGGTTTTCACTTCGCTGCGTTGATTCGATAGCTTATCGAGCCAAGAGGCCGAGCTTGACCGTGGGGTGACAGTAAGCAGCGGACTGAAGGAAACCAAGTCAGCTAGCTAGCAAAGAAACAACCCGTAGATAGGCGCGGAGGTGCGCACAGAGCAGATGTCTGCGATTTCTTCTTTTCATTTGCATTTTCTTTTTCTTTTTCTTTTTCTTTAGAAAGAAAGAAAGAAAGAAAGAATAGAAAAGAATAGAAAAAACAAAAAACAAACAGCATGTTAGTCATCAAGCTGCGATGATTGCAAAACTTCGAAGCAACTTCAGAAACAACCACAAAAAGGATCGTTGAGCCCCCCACGAGCCTCGCACAACTCCCGCACCGAGGTGAAAATCCGACCCACGCTTTGCCCGAGCCACCTCTTTCGCATGAATCATGAATGAGTTTTTTCATCTTTCCAACTTATTTTTATCCTTTTATTTATAAAATATATCACAGTAAAGAAAGAGATCGCAAACTCAGGCAAAAAGCGCAAGGCCAGTGAGCGGCGGTGAAGTCCTAACGTTTATAATAGGATACCCTACACACCCCACGCCTGGCTTTCCACCCATTCCGGGGGTCTATACTCCACTTTGCGCTCACCAATACTTCACTTGTCTGAGAAAATCACTGTAGATCAAATCGGTTCTACTATAGGTTATAGGCCGCCGCAACACTGACCCGGGGGTCCTAAGGACCCCTACTGTTTCTGGTATTTCTGAAAGAACGATTTGAAGAGAACGGAACACGAGCTCCTAGCCGCACATGCTGCCGCCTTAAATGGCTGGGAAGCTCACGCGCCCGGATCGGGCTGTGGCAGCTGCAGAGCCATTGGGACTGCTGTAGATATCAGGAAAGACATCCAGGCAGCAGAATCCATCTCCTCTACGAGCTTTGGGGGGCTTATGCTTCAGGTCTCGCTCGGCCTCGCGCAGCCTGACGAGGGCAAGAAACCCTAGTGCGCTGCCGTACCTCCTTATTCATATGTCCTGAAATAACCCTCGTATCTTTCTGGCCCCCAGCTTATCACAGACAATACGTGCTTTCAAAGGGGGTAGGAGAAGCTTGTGAAGAGTCCCAAGTTTATACTTTGGCGTTGCGCAGATATTCGCCAGATCTGCCGAAGGCATCCAATTAGTAGAACTATCTACGCAATCAGTATAGTAGCCATGTGCTAGTGCTCGGCGAACCTTTCTTAGTGTATTTAGTAGATAAATATATACATTTTACGGTAGAAGTACCTTGGCTTGGCTATGAGTACGATGGCTATCTGTCCCTTGCCTAGATTGCCACACAGAAAGAATGAAAAGGTGTGATGTGCTTTGAAGAATGTGCGCGAAGTTGATGAGCATGAATGATGGGGACAGGGGCCGCTTCAATTTAGAAGTGAAGCAAGGCACTGTTCTTCAGTAGCAGAAAGTGCACCACTGCTCCGTATCGTTTGATTCTAGACAACTTGGCCTAAAGGAAGAACTTTGATGGATTTTAACTAACACGAATCCATATCGCTATTAGCGCGAAGTCTTTCAAAAAACGAACTAGTGTATCTCACTTCTGCTCTTATACTCATGAACCACGTGCTCTGGCTTCTCAGCGACACTTTATTTGCCTCAGCGTTTACTTTACTTAGGTTTAAAGCTGGAGGTGCATGAGACCAATAACTTTGTATTTTGAAACTTGTATCATCCTCAAATTGAATTGATTGATTGGATTCTTAGGCTCACCTACGACTGAACCACATACCTAACTTGCCTTTGTCTGTCAGATTTGTTTTATAATATTATTGAAACTCAGTTGGCTTCATAAAATCAACTTTCAGACCTGCAATAAACGATGAGCTCAACCACGTATGCGATAAGAACGTATGAAGTCAAATGATCTTATAGACAGCACACAGATCAACTGGAACCATAGTTCTCAGCGTACTCATCTTAAATGAACCAGACATACTCATCGTGCGGTCTCGCAGAATCAAGAGCACTTCACCCAGAACTGGATTTAAGCTCCACAAAGTCGCATTCTTCTGCCATGAACCATATGTAGAATGCACATTGTTATCAATTCTGTGAACTCCCTCAAGCATAGGAGCGAACTTGGGAAACTGTAGGATAAGATCGACAGGGACTTGATCTCACTGCAGCGTAGATGTCCTCCCAAGACGAACTAATTTTGTCGTATGTCTTTGTTGTACTTTCGAAATCAGTGTTACTCAGATCAGTTAAAATTCTAATGGGCTACAGAGCTGAATGCAACATCGATGCCAACAATACCTATGTATTTTGGGTTGAGCAATGTGATGATGAAGTTTATGAAAGAACCTCTTTCAAGCATACGTTTGGCGACGTGGGTTAAACAGAAGAAAGAAATGTAATTATGCCGTTGAATAAGCCGATAATGATTCTGGCATATACCTCAACATTACACGTGGTGTTAATAAGAACTATCGGACAACTCCATGTGGAGAAAAAATATGTCTGACCAGAACAATACCACACCTTTCGAAGAGAAGTCATGTAATACCCATGCAATCCCGTTGCAGTTGGCATTTGATTATCAGCATCGACAAATCATTCCACAGGTAGGTTCTATAGCCAGCCCTCCGTAGATAATATTAGAAAATACACAGCTTGTCCATTGTTGCAATAAAAGCACGACAAAATTTGATGAAAGTAGAAAAACAAGACAGTTTGCAACACTTCGAACATCCGATGTTGCACAATACGTAGATTTAATCGGTGATAGTATAAATTATCTTCAATAAGTTAAGTTGCTAGCTGGTGATCAAATCAGACAGAGTATCATTTGATCATGGCGTTTGTGGAGTGAGCCAACGGTAGATTTCGCAAGTCAGCAACAGGAATCCTCTGATTTGTCTTTCTTATTCAATTGCCTGGAAATACCTCCGGGAATACGGTAAACCAGGATTGTCATTCTCCTGGCTCGAGTAGATTTTCTCATGCCAAACTTTCATTCTTTCCAATGTGTACTTTCAGAGATCATGCACATGAAAATCAATGTCCTAAGCGAGGAGACTATGTGAACCAGCATTCATGAAGAAGACAGTCAATGCAATGTACCAAGCCGTCTGTACACGTTGCCAACGACCAGGTCTCAGAACCAACATTTAGAGCAAAAGAACAAGAACAGAAATAATACTGCGTTGAAGTAGACTAATTACTCATGTACCTACTCTACCTACTACCTACCTAGTTACCTTCTTCGTGGCACTCAAAGAGGAACAGGAAATTCCTTCTTGTGTAACGATGCAAGGAACGGAACATCCCTAATTGGAACGTCCGAGTCCAAGCCTCCAAGTTCAATATGCTTAGGTATCTCGACTAGTCATGGAGAGCTTCACACTAAATGTAATACAGCGGGATGTCACTCTAGTGCCCAATAACTCTGACTAGGTCTTAAGGTTTCAATTAGGCACGTTCATAGGAGGCACGGGTTGAGAAGAAATAGAATTGCTACCTACCTAAGTATCTATCAAAATAGCAGCACTATGTAAAGTGCTCATCTTCTTCCTGCATTCCGCGGAGCAGTCGCAGAGGTGCTGAGGCCGATTAAGCAGTGCTTTCAGAGCCGCTGTACGCGACTGGTTGTCTTATTCAGGGTCTCTTGCAAATCTTGAACCAGCGGTGCGTTTCTCCGGAACGTGACCATCGATCTACGTTGGCTGCACGGCAACTGGGTCGAACCTGGTTGAGGAGGACTTCACTCGCACGTCGCTGAGGAGACTCAAGTCGCGAACGGCCGGTTCCTTGCCACAGCTGAGACTGCTTTACCCGAGCAAGGAGAGCTCTCGATCGAGCTACAGAAAGTGATCATCTGCACGAACATCACCATCGAGGAACATTCTTCTTCGTTTATCTCCACTTTTGGGTTCTATTTCTTGAAATAAAAAGGGTGTTTAGGGAGATCACCATGAATCGGTCGTTCACAATCCCATCCAAGGTGCCGAAGCGCGCACATCCATGGACCACGACACGTGTTGCGGACTTAAAGACTCATCTACCTGCACTCACTACAACAACGCCATCATCAGCACCAGCAGCATCGTTATTGGCTTCGCGCTGGCAACCTCCATCCTCATACCGTCATGTCACAAAGAAAGAGAAACACATCATTCGACAGCATCAAGTTCTATTCCTTGACAGTAGCCCGAAGCATAAGTTCTCCGTAGACCACGACCATCCTCATGAGGATGACCACCATGATCGCGATAGTGGAATTTACACTAAAAATCAACGCTGGGTTGGACGCCGCGTCCAACCCTGGGACGCGTCCTTTTCCATTCTGCCGTGGGGTCTCGTACCACAAAACATTGTTAAATCGGAAGTTACACCACGAGCCCGAGAGCGTCTTGCTTCATTCAAAAATGATCGTATTCTTACGCCTGGTAATATTCTTCGTGCCTTCGGGAACTCCATTGAGGATGTGCAAATGGGTGCAGAAGCAGCCTACAGATTCGTTGCTAATACCTTTAGTGAGGGTCGTCCATGTTTTGAGGCCGAGCACCAAGCGCAAGTCAAACCACAGCTAGCTGCATGCTTTGATTTACAATTGCGCCAAATCCCTAAATCTGACTGTCTCGTTGAGATTCATGATATTCATGACGTTACTGTTACTACCGCAGTCCCGCTGCTCACTGTTGACCCTACCAACCCTGAACTTCTTGAGAAAAGCCGCAACTTATTCCGATTTTTCGGCATGAATGGGCTCACTGCGCAACTTCATTTTCTCCGGACTTTGTATACTCGATTCATTCGGCAGATTACCACAGGAGAGAATCAGGGCTTTGCTCTTGCTGTGGAGGTCATTATCCAGACTAGTGAAACTGCTCACTTTGGGCCTTCAAAGGGTGTACGCTACGCTGATGCAGAGCACGCTCTGTGGTTCTATAGCTCTGACACTGAAGATATTTTCAACCCTCGAGAGGACCTTAGTTTCGAACTTGCTAACATGAATGAGGCCCTTTCCATGATTCACGACACGGCCACACCAGAACTCTGGGCTGTCAAGCAACCTTCATCTACCCCAGAGTAAAATAAACGAACCCGGCAACGCAAACTTAATTTTATACCTAGCAATAGTCTTTTTTATCACCAAAAGCCCACTATAGAGCGCGATTTTTGGCAACCAAAGATTTTGCATACATCCCCAATGACGGGATGAATCTCGTTGTTGCAGAAGAAAGCATAAATGTACGGCATTTCTCAATGGTTGTGGCATTCTTATACAATGTTATTAGACAAGCGATTAGACAGCTTAAAGACGCGAGTATTTCTGACTGCAATGTTTCGAGTTGGTCATTTCTGACTGACTGACTATATCTATATCTATCTATCTATCTATCTATTTCTGTCTGCTTGCTATTCAATAGCAATCACATGGATCCTGGGCATTTTGATTTTTTCTTTAACCCCATCGAGCAGAAGACATGAAGCAAAGCAAAACCACTCCGTGGCCCTCACGAAAGAAACGTTCACCAGCCAGCCAGCACGCCTAGCGGAATCCATGATTGCCCGGCGTGTCGCCTCAGCGCGATCGTTTAAGCTTGAAAGAACTGAGTTGATCAGGGGATCCTGGCAATCTGTGCTGGTATCCCTCTCAAGTATACACCTGCATGGACTCGCCCGCAAGGACGAACAAAGCGACGACGACGCATACGAAGTTGCAGTCATAGGTGGTGGAGTCGTGGGCCTTGCAACAGCTCGAGCGTGCGCAGCTGCTGGTCGTCGAGTTATTTTACTTGAACAGGAAGATGCGTTGGCGGCAGGTGCTTCTGGCGGAAACAGTGGTCTTACGTGCACTGGCTATGACGCATTAGGAGGGTCTCTAGAGCAAAAGCTGCTACGTAGATCTTTGCAGCTTATGCCAGGTCTTTTAGTGTCCTTTGGACTTCGGTTGGATGAACATTTCCGTAAAACAGGTGCTCTAGTCGTAGCATGGACGCCGGAACAGCTTGAGCAGCTAGGGCAGGTTCTTGAAGATAATCGGGCTGCTGGTGACGTCGACGCTAGGGTCTTATCGGTTGAAGAACTTCGCAAATTTGAACCAGAACTCTCTCATGACGCTCTCGGAGCTGTGTTCTGTCCACATGAGATGGTAGTAGAACCGTGGCTTATTACGATGGGATATGCTGAAAGTGCACGAAGATTTGGAGCTCAAATATACACTAGTACCAAAGTGAAAGCAACAGATTATAATGAATCCACCCAGAAATGGACCTTAGAGATTGAAAAGTCTAATCAAGCATCATCTTGCCGTAGTCTCCCAAATGAAGATCTCTTGACCGTTGATAATGCACAAGCTAGGTACTCACAGCCATGTGGCTTCAATCAAATCCCGAATCTAATCAGAACACAAACTGTAATCAATTGTGCAGGGCTCTACGGAGATGATGTGGAGCGCCTAGAAGTGAGCGGTGCGAAAAGGCCTGAGGATTTTAACATCATACCTCGTAAAGGCGAATTTGCTGTGTTTAAGCTGCCCAGGCGTGCTACAGGATCGCTGACCCGCATCATTGAGCCGGTCCCTACGCACTTTACGAAAGGAGTTATTGCCTGGGAAACTGTTTATGGCAACCTAATTGTTGGACCTACTGCTACGGACCAAATATCAAAGACTGACCGGACAACAAAGAAGGAAACCATGCAAGACTTTCAAACATGGATAAGCAGAATTTTACCTGGAGCGTTCGGTGAGAAGACCAATATGAGAGCAAAGTTTGTTGGCTCGTATGCAGGTCTTCGACCTAGTACTGAGCATCGCGACTTCCAGATTAGAATCTCCAATGTTAAACCAAAGTGGGTAACCGTGGCTGGTATTCGCAGTACAGGTCTCACTGCAAGTCCAGCGATCGGAGAATACGTCAATGAGCTTGTAGACGCTGTACTAACGAAGTCAGCGCACTCTCCTATGCAAAGTAGTCTTTCAACTGTGACTAATTTTGGACACTACCCATTGTTGGATGTGTCAACAGCCGTTGATACACCAGTGCAGCAAGTCCTACAGCAACTTCAGCCTTTACCATCTCTTGCTGATCTTGCAAGGCAATTTCAGCTTCGCGGTGATGGTTGTCTTGAGTTATATGGCCGAGTGCACCGTGTCACGCATCCTGTTGCAAGCTTTGGCTTGGAACAGTTAGAGTAAAATAGTAATTCAGTTTTAATTTGATTGCTTGAACTACTGCAATTTTTCTCAAACGATAAGTAATGAGCATTTGTTTTCCAATTTTGTATTTTTCAAACTAAATTGCAACACCAAAAAGTAGGCACCCATAATTTTTTCATTACATAAATCATGTTCCAGTACCGTGCTCACTGCTTGCTAAGGACGTTGGCGATCATTAACTTCTTGAATAAGGTGTGCACTGGACATCTTGAACTAGTCTGTAGGATAAGTAGACATAGGAATACCCTATTGGCTACTGAAAGACAAGTCTGGGGACCCCTCTGCGAGGACACCTCCTCAGAATCACTGGCTGATGAGAGACGGCAACAGAAGGTAGAAGTAGTCCTCCATTAAGGCAGTTCCTGAGTGCAAGAGCTGGCAGAGCTCACGCTTCAGTTGACATTGCGTGGATCTCGGGGTGAACGAAATCACAGAGACGCAGGGGATTCAAGAACACGGTCGTATTGACGCTTTCGCTGCCTTGCCTCCCCGTTGTGAGCCATGGTTTCTTTCATCTGTGATGTATGTCAGGAGACTGTGAAGAAGCCCAAGGTCGATAACCACTACAAGTTCAAGTGCCGCGACTGCTGGGTTTTGAGCTGCGTAGACTGTGGCCAGAGATTCGAAGGAGACCAGTACAAACAACACAACCAATGCATTTCTGAGGCTGAAAAGTACCAGGGCGCTCTTTACCAGGGTCCCAAGGCTGGCAAACCCAACTCTAAGCAAGACCCTCAGGAGCGATGGACCGACGCAATGCTCCGCGTGGCAGAACAAGCTGCTTCTGGGGAGCTCCCGGGTCTCAGTAAAGATGCTGTCGATGCGCTGCAGCAACTCACCTCTTACGAGAACGTGCCTCGCAAACAGAAGAAGTTTGAGAACTTTGTTCGGAACAGTTTTCGCCTGTCGCCCAACGTACTAACCTCAATTTGGGATGCTCTTCAAAAGCAATGGATGCAGGACAAGGAAGCCATGGACAAGGCCAAGGAAGAAGAGGCTAAGGCTAAGGAGGCAGCCAAGTCTCCCAACAAGCGTGCTCGCTCTGACAGCTCTTCTAGTGAGTCTAGCTCGGATAGCTCCAGCGATGAGGACGAAAAGAAGTCCAAGAAGTCCAAGAAGGAGTCCAAAAAGGAGTCCAAGAAGGACGAGACCACAGAAACGAAGGGTGACGAGGATAAAAAGGAGAACACAGGAGAAGCTAAAACAAGCGAGAAGAAGACCAAGAAGGACAAGAAGAAGGACAAGAAAAAGGACAAGAAAAAGGACAAGAAGGAGAAGGAGGACGAAAACGACACCCCGGAGGTTACTGGTGAAACTGATCAGGATGATAACGAGAAGAAGGACAAGAAAAAGATCACCTGGAAGAAGGAGATTCACATTGCTCTTGAGCAGGCGAAAAACCACAAGATGAACATTGACGACCTGATGCGTCTGCTCAAAGAGGGCAAGGTGGAGGTCCAGAGTAAACGCGTTCACAAGTACTTCTCCAAGACCCCTGATCAGTTCAAGGTCAACGTTAAGAAGAACTCCGTAAAGCTTCTGAAAAAATGAAAAAAAAAAACATGGTCGCCTTGACCAGAAACTTATTATAACAACACTATGCACATTTCCACTGTTACATTTTCAACAATTATGTCAGCAAATACATTTCCTACCGTCTTATCAACATTACTGACTTGCTCCCCAGCATGCTCTTTCTCTGTCCATGGGCGTGTTTTTATATGGCTCTTCTATACTAAAAATGATCCTAACCATCGATCGCAACAGTTTGATAAGATCCACAAATCTAGTCTAGTCTTGCAAAAGTAAGTACCAGTCTTCCATTATTACAACAGAGAAGCCTTAGCGTCCAGCAATCACGCTCCCACCATTCGAGTTGCATGACTAGCAGCCTCCTCCTTTTCCTCTGTATCTTCCGTGACCGAAGTGTTTACTCCTGACGCGGGTTCTTCATCTTTTTATTATTTCTCTTTATCCTTGTATTTTAATTAAAATTTAAAACTAAAAGAGACGAGATGAGACCTCAAGCCTCGGTCGAGAGTGACCCTATTTTCTTTCTGCTGCTAGCAGACTTTTAGAACTAATTCTAAGATCCGACTCTAAAGACTCGTTGAAGCTCTTGAGAAAAATCCTTCACCCCCTCCATATAGGATAACATGAATACTGATCACGACGATCGTCAAGTTGAGCAGGCTTGTTTGAGATATCATGGGACGGTTTTTGAGGCCTACAGCAGAGGTGAAATAATCGAGGTCAGCAGACCCTTTTCTGGACCTTGGTTGAAGAGTCTAAACAGGTTGAAGCAAAAGAAGCAAGAGTCCTGGATTACTCAACGCAAGTTTGATCTAAGTATAAGCAAGAGGACTCGTCAAGTTCACTAGCAAGATGGGTAGCTTTTTTGGCAAGATCACCGTGGAGACTCCGGAATACGAGATTCTCGCGAGGCATGACGAAGCCAACCTTGAGATCCGGTCATACGGGCCGCGTTATGAAGCGTATGTTACCTCGAGTGACTTCCCGGAGGCCGAAAGTGAAGCCAAATTCACTACGTTGGCGTTTACGACACTCGCAAAGTACATTGGCGTTATGTCCAAGCCGCAAAATAAAGATCAGGAGACACAGATGCCAGAGTCTATCCCCATGACAGCGCCTGTTGTCATGTCATGCTCAAGCCATGAGGATGCAAAGTTCTCCCCAACTGCAATGCCTCTGCTCAAGGGCTCCAATGCTGGTGAGGAGAGTATGGCCTTCATTTTGCCACACAAGTTTATCGTGGATTCTCATGACCCCCCCGAGCCCCAGGACAAGCGCGTGCATGTACGTAAGATTTCAGGTGAGGTTGTCGCTGTCCAAACCTTCTCGGGCGCCGCGAGCCCTGAGCAATCTGCGCAGCGAGCTTCTGATGTTGTCGACATCGTTGACCAAATCTTCCACACCAAGTTCGAAGTGGAACGCAACGAGTCTGGTGACCCTCTTTGGTCGTTTCGTGGCTACAACGCACCCTTCGTCATTCCGTGTTTTCGCACGAACGAAGTTGCAATTCAGGTCAAGTCCAAGTCTGGCTAAAAAATCTCCCATCAAGAACACCATCCAATTAAAATTCAATGCATTTTGTAAATTTTCTCTTTCTACAAACACCCTCACGGAGTTCCACGTTTATTCCATACTTCGGTGAAGTCCCCGGTTGTTTGGGCATTTGCTTTGTTTTTAAGACAAGTTTGTTTGTATCGTATGTACAAATTAAGAGAATCAGACCTTGAAGTTCGATGCTAGCCTTCGAAGGTACTTACCGCTAAATGAGCGGCTCAGGCTGAATATCCATATGCGAGAATTGCTAAAAGTGTTCAGTTAAACAATTTTACAAGAAGATCGTGTTTATCTAATTGAACTTCCTTGCAAGGTACCCAATCTTAGACACGCTGGAGATCATACATAATTCGTTGCCTGCTCATTTGAAAATGAAACCTGAGAAAACATCAGCTGTCTCCCTTTCAAGCGTTGAAATCATCAACGTCAGGCCAAATTAGAAAAAGTCTCCAGCACAAGCTTGCAAGGGGCTTCTGATTATCAAGAGCAAGGAGGAAATATCAACCAATTTGTTGGGACTACTTTCGTAACCATAACCAATACGCTTACTAGCAAGCTGATCATACCAAATCCAGTTTGCAAAGTTCAATCAAGAAAGAAGTACGCATGCGAGAAAGAAACACCTGGAACTCAAATGCCAGGGATGAAAGGAAAAGGAAAAGGTATTTGCACTTCCACAGCTCCCAACCAACAGCTCTGGTCCAGGCTTCCTTGCCAAATCAGGAATTGCAACCCCATACCTCCCAGCGTGACTCAGGAAGTAGGAATCAGGCATCCTTCATAACGAGGAGACCAAGGTAAAGCATCCTGGTTCTCAACGCAGTAGCAAGTGTTTAAGACCAAGTATTAAGAAGCAAGACCAAGTAGACAAGAATGAAAGAGAGAAGGATATAAGACCATTCATGCTCTTGGAGTTTTAGGATGCATGCAAGCAAGGTGTGAGGGATAGGATGCGTTGTTTTGAGGTTTGAGAGATTTTGTGAGTAAATGAATGAGAGTAAGAGATTGAAAAGGGGAAAGGGGATAGTTGTAGAGCCATGGAGCCGAGTTTTCCGCCTTACGCGCGCATGGGCTACTCAAGGGATGCAGAAGAGGAAGACGAAGATGGGAGACGGTCGTGGAGACTTGAGCGAACGCAGCCACGGCCCGGAGCCATCAACGCAATACTTGCCAAGACGGGATAAGATGGAAAGGAAGAAGATAGAAAAGCGAGAGAAGCAAAGGCAAAATTAGTTTTCCACCGGAAACTCAAACACGACCTCCTTCGAGGTGAGCTTCTTGTACACGGTCGAGAACGTATCGAGCTTGGTCTCAATGTTCACCTGGTCCCTGGTGTGAAGAAAAACCTTGAGCTGCTTGGAGCCGTCGAGTTTGTAACGAATGCGCTTGCCGACAATCTCGGTGGGGTACACCAAGTCGTCGAGGATGGCCTCGTGGACGTGGGTGAGGGTACGGCTCTTGGGGCGGACACCCTGGGTCTTGCTGTCACGGTTGAAGGAGTTGCCGTAGATGGTGCGGTGGCCAATAATAACAACGTGGTGGCCCTGGAGCTTCTTCTCGAGCTCACGGACAAGACGCTGCTGGATCTTGCGGAACTCACCGAGGAGCTTGTACGGCACCATGATCACGGCGGCCTTGCGGCTGCCATCGACGGTCACCTCCTTGGCGCCAATGATGTAGAGACCCTGAAGGTCGGCCTCCTTGAGCTCTGAGCTCGAGGTCTCGAGCTTGTAGATCTCATCAGCCACCTTGAGCTCAAACTCGTCCGGCTGCTTGCCGTCCGGCTTCACGATCTTAGACTCCGCCATCTTTGCCGACGAGACCTGTCCTCTTGCACAAAAGCCCCTACGACCTATGCAACCAATCGACGAATGCTCCGCGCTATCAGTCAACCAATTGCTGCTCACGTCGCTTCGCCCTTCAAACAAACGTTCCCCGCATTACCCGCCCCTATTGGCCCCTATATTTCCTTCCCTCTCAGTACTCTACCACCCCACCTAAGCCCTCCTAACCCTCCCTTCTCACCTATCATTCCCTCGCCCCAGGGCCTAACCACCTATAGCTGACTCCTACGTATTTTTACACGCCTCCCTCCACTCACTCTCAGCCACAGACCCATAATACTCCCTAACAACTCGCTAACACTCACCCAATCCCACAATCATGCCCAAGACTCCCACCATGCCCCCTACCTGCTAACTACCCTTTCCAGCCTGCCTCCTGCTTACCAACAAGGACCACACATCCACCCATTCAAAATGGACCCTGCGTTCCCTACATTACCTGGATTCCCTCCTCACGAAGTCTTGAAGAAGGAGAGAGGAAAAGGGACGCGAAGGCGGTGATAAGCAGAGTTTTGGAGCCAGAGGGGACAGAATAGAGGAGAGATGAAAAGGGGAGAAAATAAGGCGAGAAAGAAAGGGTCCCCAGGTGACGGGGGCAATCGAGACAAAGGGGAGAAACCCTACCCTAGTTTGGCGGAACCCAATTGATCTGCTGGAGGTTAGGAGTTTTCGTTAGACGAAGAGACAAAGGAGGCTAGTAGTACCTAGATGTTTTTGTTGCACCAGAGCAACGCGGGATGTACTGAAAATGGGTTGTGGAGACTTATCGACGAACAGAACTATCAGCGAGGCTGTAAATCTGCAGGTAATATCGTCTGCTCTCATAAAATGGGGACCGCCAGGAGAAGGGACCAGGCTCAGTAGAACGTAATTATCGGTAGCCTTCGCATTGCTTTGAAAGCAGAAGCAGCAATGCAATGCAAGCCTAACGAAGACACCGTTGTTGCAAATGAGAGTGAAATTCCATCATATTACGAAACCACAGAATAGCCCTGCTGAATACATTAGTAAAAAACTCATGAACTAGCACCCCCATTCAGAAAAGCTATGCTACCTCTGCCTCAAATCCAAAACTATTTCTCAATGAATCCAGCTAGCTTTATTCAAGAAGATCTCAACTTGCAGATTCTTTGACACAGAGGTTTTTTGGAATTTTCATAGGGATCGCACACCCTGGGTCCTCGCGGACTATGATAGTTCGCACTTTCTGCGGCTTGAAAAACGCAGAGGGCTATCCCTATAACGAAGACGAGTAAAGAACTCTCGAATGAAGGGTCGTATTCCGGATGAAAAATTAGGCAATACCAATGATTCGTCTAAAGAACTTGAAGACCCTGGTCCTCATGACCGGACTGCGCAGTCCGTACTTGAGCGTGGCTTTTGACGACCCTGCAAAGATCTGTACCCGCTTCATTTCCTTTTTATGGCGGACTATATAGATTAAATAGAGAGGTTCTTCGTGACGGGTTCAAGTTATGCGATGGATTCTTCGCTTTGGGTTGCTTTCTTGCGCCTCCCTTTGGTGAGATATGAATCAGGAAGCCCGAAATCTGGCTCGTCGGTGTTTCTGCATATGATGCCGCAACGTGAAAGTATTATCTTCATTTGCTACGGTGCTCTCATGTAAAAGAGCTACAAAGTAAAGCTATTGTACAAATTCCACAAGTAAAACCCGAACTTCATTCATTTAGGAAAGGATAAACAGCAATAGAACTGAAAAGTACACTTCATTTTTTTTAATAAAATCAGAGTGTAGCAAAATGTCGCAGGATTATGATGGAGGCAGTCGTCGAGTAAATAAACTCACGAGTCATCTCCAAGCCTCTATAAACCAATCTCATGGGAAACAAGGCCTTGCAGCCCAAGAAACCTCGGGCTTGCAGACGGGTGGGGAAATATCTGGCACTTATGACTACATCCTCATTGGTTGCGGAACTGCAGGCTGCGTGCTTGCGTCGCGCCTAAGTGAAGATCCCAATGTCAAGGTTCTTGTTCTTGAAGCAGGCGGTACAAACCAGGTTTACCGTGTTGAGCAACCTCTGGCAACTTGCTTTGGACTACAAAACTCCGAGTATGATTGGGCTTATCGAACGGAAACTCAAAAGACCCAGAATGGGCGTAAGGTTCATTGGCCACGCGGCAAATGCCTTGGTGGATCTTCTTCAATCAATACAATGCTTTATGTCCGAGGAGATCCACGCAACTACGACCAATGGGAGGATGAATACGGATGCGAAGGTTGGAGTTTTAAGGATGTGCTTCCGTATTTCCTCAAGTCCGAACGCCTCGTGACCAGTGACAAGATGGACCCTTCGCACCACTTCGAGCCGTACCACAACCGGAATGGCCTCATGACGGTTACAGACATTGGTGATCCAATGTATCAAATGGTCTCTCGGGAAACGAATGAACGCTTCGTTGCAGCATGCAACGAGTGTGGCATTCGTGCCCCGCATGATTACAATGGCCCTGAACAAGAAGGCGCAAGCATGTCTCAGCTGACAGCTTTTAACGGCAAACGTATTGACATGGCTACTGCATTCTTGTTTGGTAGTGGCGCTATCAACCGCCCGAATCTCACGGTAGTGACCCATGCTCATGTCGAGAAAATTGTCATTCAAGGTAACACCGCCACAGGAGTTCTTGTCAAGACTGGTAACCATGACCCAGAAACGTTGAAGACTGACGCAGTTCCGTCCCAGTTTGTACGTGCTAATAAAGAAGTCATTCTCACTGCTGGTGCTGTCAACACTCCCCATATTCTGATGCACAGTGGTATTGGCCCTCGCGAGGAATTGGAAAAGTTTGGCATCCCTTGCATCGCTGACCTTCCTGTTGGTAAAAGCCTCGCTGACCATCTTCTCTTCTTTTTGGAATATGGTTACAAGGAGGGCGTCCCTGCTTTTTCTGGACAGCCTATGCATGTTCTCAAGGCCTACTGGGATTATTATGTCCATAGTCAAGGCCCATTTATGGTGGGCCCTACCACAAGCTTGGCCTTTTTCCGGTCTGGTATTCGTCCCGAGAAGGATGGAAACTGTTCGCAAATCCATTTTATTCCCTACGCTCAAAATGATCTTGAGGAGTTTAGCCGCAACTTCGGCATCGACATCACTCATCCGCAATTTCAGGATGTCACGCACACTGATCGCTGCATTTTCCTACCTTCACTAATTCGTCCCAAAAGCAAGGGTGAAATTGGCCTTCTCTCTTCATCTCCATTCGATCCTCCTCGTATCGACCCGAACTACCTCGAAGATGAAGATGATGTTCGTATGCTTGTGGCCTGCTATCGCAAATGCATTGAAATCGCTGAGACCACAAAAGCATTTAAAGACCACTTAGACACGCGCATCGTGAACAAGCACTCTCAATTCCACCCCGATTCCGATGAGTACATCGTTGAGGAGATCCGCACCAAAGCCTCTACCATTTTTCACCCAACTTCGACTACGAAGATGGGCCGTCTTGATGACCCGACAGTCGTTTGCGACGCAAAGACGCTCAAAATCAAGGGCTTCACGAACCTCCGCGTCGCAGATGCAAGTGTCATGCCTGATGTGATTTCCGGAAATACCAATGCTCCCACAGTCATGATTGGAGAACGCTGCGCGGACTTCATTCGCCAAGGCCTTTGAGCAACTTGAAGATGCCTTGAACGACTTTGGAAAATCAAATCTCTCACTCTTTCATTTTTCATAATACTACACTTCATCTTTTATTTTTCTATTTTTGGTAAGAGCATGCACCTCCCAATGCAAATTGTTCCACTTGTCTTAGGCTAATTGCTCATGCATAAAATGGTACTTATCGCTACAAAGTCGCACGAATGTGAACCCATCAGTCGGTCCTTCAAACTTCTACATGGCGCTAAATCAATCACCAATCCATCTTTCTATAGAAACCTCCCAAATTCAAGCTACAAGTGTTTGATAGACTGTTTAACAAGCATGCAAGATAGATGATCCGAATGATGTAAAGCCAGAGAGATGAACGGACCAGTGGCACGAGTGCTTTGTGGACTGGCAGAGACTCTTTCAACCTCTCCCGTATGCCATCTTGGTAGTATCTTTTTCAAAGCTCGTTTTTAATTTTCCTTGAAAATCCATTATGTGATGAGCTCAAAGTGAAACTCGTGAACGAGTTCGATTGCGATGCTTTGTGTCCCCAAGCATATCTTACGGAGCTCGCTGCATGTTTCCCGGCCCCGTCAAACCTTTCGAAGCCATGCTAGAAGTAATGCAGATATAGGTTTCCGCTTCGACCTGATTGATCTAAAGTTGAGGATTTCAGAGTAAAAGAAACGACCAGTCTAAATAGTGTCAAGGTATGTTCGTTTTGACACTTTTTAGAAAAATGGGCTCTTGACAGGTTTCGTTGAGTGATGAAACTTTTTAGAGTGGCACAATATCAATTTGAGGCGCAGTTGGAGTAGCAACGATGGCAGCGGGATCGTTTTTAGCAAGACGGATTGTGTGGCGGACAGGCCTGAGTCCCGACGGACTGGCCGGATTTGAACTGGTTCTTCAAAGCAATTTGATATTGTGTTTTGTTATGTACTGTATGCCTTCTTCTTGCCAGCGATTATATTCTCCTGAGGTTTTACCTAGGCTAAAAGATTTCAACTTAATACCTCTCACTAGTGAGAGTGAAGTTTAACCTAGATCCTTAAAGTTTTCGTAAAACTACCAAGAAAAGAGCTTAAATATGAGTTAAGCAGCCTGAGTATAGCATACCATATACGCCAAATTTATGATACAACAAAAAGGAGTAAGTAAGTCGCAAGTCAATGTCGAAGTCACATAAGGAGGACATAGAGTGCAATTTGTTCTAGTTTTATACCTCTTGTTTTACTCCTGTATTAGCTTTTTTTAGAATACCAATTATGATAGAGAGCTCGAATCAAATATCTTGACGAAAACTTGAACTGTTTTAAGTTTTAATTAGGTCTTTCTTGCAAAATAACAAATAAACATGCAAACTATAAAGGATACGATGAGACAGATATTTGATTTCCCTTCCTCTAATCTACTAATGAACAAGATCTCAATTTTGTCCAATGGATAGAATTTATTGACGTAGCAAAACCCTTTCATCAGCATCCCTCAAGATTTCCAAGAAATTCGTGCAGTATACCAACTATTGATTAAAAGAGCTATCAAAACACGATGTCGCGCCGTATGGAAAAGCTGACTAGTCATCTACAGGATTCATTTGCTAAAAATCCTCAAAATGTACCTGAGAAGCATATTTACGTTCAAGAAACATCTGGCCTTCAAAATGGAGGTGTGATTTCTGGAGATTATGATTATATCGTTTGCGGTGCCGGCTCAGCAGGCTGTGTCGTGGCCTCGCGTTTAAGTGAGGACCCGAATGTAAAGGTCTTACTCCTTGAAGCTGGAGCTACAAATCAAGTTTACCGAGTGCATCAGCCTCTCGTGACATGTGCTGACTTACAAACCTCAACCTATGATTGGGCGTACCGCACTGTACCGCAAAAGAATCAGAACGACCGCATTTCGCATCATCCTCGCGGGAAATGTTTGGGGGGATCGTCATCGATCAATACAATGCTCTATGTACGCGGCGACCCTCGCAACTTTGACCAATGGGAGCAAGAATATGGTTGTGAAGGCTGGAGCTATAAGGATGTTTTGCCCTTCTTTTTGCGTTCTGAAAAGCTGGTGACCAGTGACAAGATGGACCCCAACTTTCATGATTCGCGCTACCATAGCCGGGAAGGCCCAATGGCTGTCACCGACATCTCTGATCCAATCTATCACATGGTGTCGCGTGACACGTCGGAGCGCTTTGTTGCTGCATGTAACGAATGTGGCATTCGTGGTCCACATGATTACAATGGTCCTGAACAAGAAGGCGTCAGTCTCTCGCAAGTTACGACTTTAAATGGTAAACGTGTGGACAGTGCGTCAGCCTTCCTTTTCGACAGCGGTGCTATCAAAAGACCTAATCTCACGGTTGTGACCCATGCTCATGTTGAAAGGGTCGTAATTCAGGGGGACACAGCCCTTGGAGTCCTCGTCAAGACTGGAGACTACGACATTGAAACTCTTAAGAGTGACGCGGTCCCATCCCAGTTTGTACGGGCACGAAAGGAAGTGATTGTGTCGGGAGGCGCTGTAAATACTCCACACATTCTTATGCACAGTGGTATCGGCCCTCGCGAAGAATTAGCGAAATTTAACATTCCTTGCGTTGCGGATCTTCCAGTTGGCAAGAGCTTCACGGACCATTTGCTCTTTTTTCTTGAATATGCATATGCTGACAATGTATCTTCTTTCTCTGGCCAGCCACTGCATGTACTACGCGCATTCTGGGATTACTACGTCAACAGTGCTGGGCCTTTTATGTTCGGGCCTGCCACGGCATTGGCTTTCTTTCGATCTGGAATTCGCCCGGAGAAGGATGGCAACTGCTTGCAGATTCACTTCATTCCATACGCTCAAAATGATTTGGAGCAAATTAAGCGAAACTTCGGGTTGGACTCTAGCCACCCTCAGTATGCTGATTCAATGCGTCATCCAAATCGAGCTGTTTTCTTACCTTCTCTCATTCGGCCGCTGAGCAAAGGAGTCATTGGACTTCAGTCGGCAAGCCCTTTTGACCCACCTCGTCTTGACCCGAACTATCTGGACGATGAAGATGATGTGCGTATGCTAATTTCTTGCTATCGCAAATGCATTGAGATTGCCGAAAAGTCTGAAGCTTTTAAGGGTCATTTCAAGGAGCGAATTATCAACAAGCACTCCCAATTTGATCCTAACTCCGACGATTATATTATTGAAGAAATTCGTTCTAAGGCTTGCACAATCTACCACGAGGCGTCGACAGCACGCATGGGACATCCTGATGATCCGCTGGTTGTCTGCGATGCAAAAAATCTCAAAGTCAAGGGATTTAAGAATTTGCGGGTGGCCGATGCAAGTGTAATGCCTGATGTCATCTCTGGCAACACAAATGCTCCCAGCATCATGATTGGTGAGCGCTGCGCTGACTTCATCAAAAAAGGCCTATAATTGGTATTACCTAATTTCGAAAAGCAATCTTGCAAGTTTTTTTCATTATTATCGCTCACATTTTCGCCCTCGTTGTACCACTTCAAAGATGCAATTTCAATGCATTCAGACTCTCAACAAGCTATTATAGAAAATAACTAGAAGTTATTTACAGAACAACACAGGTAAGTTGAATGACATATTTAGAATAAGATGGCAAATTTGAATGACCTCGCGAAATCCGGAGACTTTACATGTCTGTTCAAGGAAAATAGGACTATAAATCATGGTCCTTTCATCAACTTTTTATACTTTCTTCCTTTCAGCATCAAGTAAAGTCGGATCAAGATAAAATTCTGCGCGATTGTGAAACATAAACCTTTATATGTATGCTGCGTTAGGATTAGTAAGACCACAATACATTCACTCCACACATGTTCTTCTTAAGCAGCCTGGCAGCTTGCACAGGAAAGTCTCATCTTACTTGATCCTAGAGCTCACACCGTGACCTCCCACGACAACTGGAACCACACCTTTTATGAGCAAAAACGTGCTTCCTTCCCGTTTTTACTCTACCTTTCACCCAAGTAAAGACTGGCGAGACTGTTCTATTTAGGATATCTGAATACTACTTCAATCAGCTTTCCAAATTGAACAAAGCCACTCTTACGGGTCCATATCTCGTTACCGGACCTTAAGAACTGGCGGTCTGAGGTGCTTAATAACATAGTCATAATGACCATGATGGGAATCAGAATTACAAAGAGCTTCAATCCTTCCTTTACGTACTTGGAGCGGCGTCCCTTGAGTTGCTGGACGGTCTAACTCGTCAACTTTCCTTGAATCGCAGATCATTGAAGATCTTCACATCGATACTCTGTTAACAGTGGAACCGACACGTTTAAGACTCGCATAGCGTAGCTAAAAGGCCCTAGTACTTTGGGACTAGCTCTACAAGCATAATAAAAAGACAGGTGCAGTGCTTGAGCGGTGCGATTCTTGCAGCGTTTCGTTTAATTAGACCAAAGTGGCGGACTAGACGGAGCTTGCAGTAGAAAATGTTTAACTGGATAAAGATTCTATTTACGCAGCGCGTATTATATTTGGGAGACTGAGAGTAATAAGTTGAAGGTTCTGTTCATGAGGACAGCTATTGTTGGGAAGCAAAAACGACAAAAAAGTTCATCAAAGCACCATATTTTGTACCTGACTCAGGCAGAGATCTTTATTTTTACACTCCTATGTAGTACTAAAAAAATAATCATGTATCTAGCTGAGGTAGTAGTGTTGAAGGTATTAATAAAGCAAGGAAATCTGCACCAGAAACTTAAAGGGTCTCAGACATCCAAATCTGAATTGCTTCGAACTTTGTTGTTTAAGAATTTTGCTTCAACCTTGTGAAAAGATGAATCAGTCTCAGGATGGTGCTCGTCGAGTCCATAAGCTCGTAAGCCATCTGCAAGCAAGTGGCAAGACCAATGCGGGGCTCGGAACTCAGGAAACAGCTGGACTTCAGCAAGGTGGTGATCTACCAAGTGAATTTGATTATGTTGTAATCGGAGCTGGATCTGCTGGATGTGTTGTTGCCTCCCGACTCAGTGAGGACCCTAAAGTATCTGTGCTACTTCTTGAAGCTGGCGGCACGAATCAGGAATCGCAGGTTCGCCACCCAATGTTGACCTGCCCGACTCTGCAGAATGGCCCCTTTGACTGGGCCATGCGAACTGTACCTCAAGAATCTATGATCAACCGCAAGAGTCATTGGGCTCGCGGCAAAGGTCTGGGTGGGTCGTCGAGCATCAACTATATGCTTTACGTTCGTGGTGATCCCCGAAACTTTGATCAGTGGGCAAATGAATTTGGATGTGATGGGTGGTCTTCAAAGGAGTGCCTTCCTTTCTTCAAGAAGTCCGAAAACTTGCTCACGAGCAATAAAATACAAAAGGGGCATCATGACGAGGGTTATCATGGCCGTACAGGACCATTGAAGGTTACCGATTTGACCGATCCGGCTCTGACCTTTCCAGCACGGGAGATCTGCAATCGGTTTGTTGCTGCATGCGACGAAGCTGGCATCCCTGGCCCTCATGACTACAACGGTGCTACGCAGACTGGTGCAAGCATGTGTCAGGTCAATGTGCATGATGGAAAGCGTTGTGATACTGCAAGTATGTTCTTGTATGAGACCGGGGCTCTTCAAAGACCCAATCTTACAGTTATGACATATGCTCATGTGCAAAAGATTGTGACCCAGGGAGATACAGCCACCGGTGTCATCTTTAAATCTGGCAACTATGACGCAGAGAAGCTCAAGAGCGACGAAATTCCGTCTCAGTTTGTTGGTGTACGCAAAGAAGTTATTGTTTCGGCTGGAGCAGTTAACACTCCTCAGATCCTTATGCTCAGTGGCATTGGACCTCGAGATGAACTTGCCAGGCATAACATTCCTTGTGTTGCAGATTTACCGGTTGGAAAGAACCTTTCAGATCATGTTTTGACATTCATTACATACCCGATCAATCCAAATGTGCCCCAATTCTCCGGCAAGCCTCTGGAACTTATGAAAGCATTCTGGGACTACTATGTTTCTGGATCGGGTACTCTGTCGGTCCCCATTATTCTAGCCACGGCATTTTTCCGGTCCGGTATCCGTCCTGAAGAAGATGGCAATGACTTGCAAATTCATTTCTCGCCGTATAATAACAGTGACCCAGCGCTTACTGAAAAGAACTTTGGTTACAACATGAGTCTGCCTCGATACCAAGACACCACAGATTACGGCCCGTGCTTGAATGTCTTGCCGTCACTAGTACGACCACGTAGTAAGGGCGAGGTTACGCTGAGATCCAACTGTCCATTTGACAAGGTAGTAATTGACCCTAGATACTTTTCTGATGAAGATGACATGAAGATGCTCATTGCCTGCTACCGCAAGTGCATTGAGATTGTTGATAATTCCACCGCTCTTCAAGACATCCTTGGCCCCCGTGTGATCAACAAGGCCTCCAAAAATGACCCCAACTCAGATGCCTATATTATCGAGGAGATCCGTGAGCAGACCGTAACTATTTTCCACCCTGTTGGTACCGCAAAGATGGGTCGCCTTGATGATCCTACAGCAGTTTGCGATGCTCGCACACTCAAGGTCAAGGGTTTCAAGAACCTTCGTGTTGCTGATGCTAGCGTCATGCCTGAGATTACCTCTGGCAACACGCATGCTCCTTCGGTAATGATTGGAGAACGCTGTGCGGACTTTATTCGCAGTGGATCTATTTAAGATTCAGATATCTTCTTATATATTTAAAAAAAGAAAAGAAAAGAAGAGACTTTCATCATAAAATAAGGATTTCAAATCTGTTTAATGTAACTAAAGATCACGTAGTTGTCATTATATTGATATTAAACATTCACTTTTGGGGCTCATAATTCATGAATAGAAGCTTTTGGCGCCATCTTTGCAAAATAGTGGTATTAAACTACCAACCTTGGCCCATTCTTTGCTATTAAACGTTAGCTAATGCACAACGAAACATAGATAAATAGTTGGCGGACAGCCCCTCAACGTCATTCTCAACAATCAGAGGCTGATCTTATCAATCGTTTTGCTTGGTTTAGAGTTCGCGTCAAATCACACGTTTCTCATAGCCTCAACGCCTGATGTAAATATATTCTACACATTATTTCTTCAACACGGATAGTTTTTGTAAAATTTGAACAACGCATCCAATGACCGAAACATCTTTTTTCTCTCAGTAAAAAAAAATCGATTGCGTGAAAAAGTCTAAATCTACTGGCTGGAGAACATTATTGCAAGATAATTAATTTCCGAAGACTGTTCCCTCCTCAACTCGCAGATTCCGAAGAGAGCGCCCCCCGCCCCATCTTTGGACTAAGTCCTGACCTTCGACACTATGACTCCATGACCGCACACCTCTGGAGTGCTGCGCAGTTGGCTGCCAGATAGCTCAATATCCGATCAAGACATTTCACTGTCGTCCCCATACGTTTCAACCTTCAGTCTCTCGTGACCTCAAGAACCTTAACTTCAATCAAATTCGTCCTTTAATTACTCATGTACGGCTGAGTCTTCAGACAAATAACCAATTTAGCCCCAGTACTTATGCCCCAAGCCCAAAAGGTGCCTTCCCTTGACCTTTCCGCGGTTAAGCTCGGGTGAGCGCAAGGTTAGGAATGCATGTATCAGGGGGGCACCCGAAATCATCTGCAAAAAGAGAAGACTGGCTTGAAAATCCTGAGAATCAAAATTAACTTTGATTCAAATCCAAATCTGAGTTCAAATTCAAATCTAAACGAGCTCGCGTTCAAACTCGTTCCGAACTGCGCAGCAGATGGCTGGCTATCTGTTGCAGAAGGCTTGCACAAGCCCGTTTCGACGTCGTCCAAGTACGGCTCGATAGCGCCTGCTTCGAGGCGGAGGAGGGGTTTCTCTAGTCGTATCCTTCGCACACGCAAATTGGAGCGCAAACCGGGGCGGTGACGGACTTATCCTGAGTTCGGCCTTCAAGGCCGCCAAAGCGAAGCTTCATGGCGCACCTCAGGGCTCAGCGGACTGGCCACGGCCGGCCAGCCTGCCTGACGGTGCTCTGCCGACGAGGCAATTTGTGCGGCCCACGCGTGGCGTCTGCGATCTTCTTGAAAGGGACGGGATAACTTTGTAAATTGGTTGGCAAGCTTCTGGCTTCAAAGAATCGGCGCTCTGGATAAGCAGCGTCTTCTTCTAAGACAGATGGTTTCAAAGGCACTGCTGCTGCGCTCGCCTCGAAGTTGAGGCCTCTTCCTCAGTCCCAGGCCAAAAGATTCACATAAGCTGGGATCGAGTTGAAATCTGATCTCGATCTTGAAGCCGAAGTTTGAGTTGTTCTTGAACGAGAGCTCGATCTTGATCATGATCTTGATCTTGAAGAGAGGTCCGAAACAAATTCGTTCTCATCTTTCTCTTCAAGGGTGTGGAGCCCGCATGCATATCAGATTCAAGTCCAACTCGTCTCTTGGTGTTCTTATTCGGGCCGGCGACGGGTCCCAGTTCTCAAAGATGCTCAAGCAAACCTTTCAAGAGCGAAGATAATCTGGGCTCGAGCGAGAAAGCGTATCTTTTCCATTTTGCTGCTAATTTGGCAGCAGAATCAGCCGACATGTGGACCGGTGCCTGGCGGACCAGCGTTTGCTGCCAAATCTGCAGCAAAGTCAGCGTGGCCAAAGAGTTTCAAAGAGGCCTTGAAGGCAGCAGCCTCAAAAAACAGCTGCGATATTCAGATCAGTGGCGGCGTGTCGATCCGAATACACCCCCCTCCTCGAGCGCAGTGCGGGCTCGGAATTCTTCAGATCTTGGCAGAAGCACAGCAACAGAA
This sequence comes from Schizochytrium sp. TIO01, assembly GCA_004764695.1. Taxonomy (NCBI): domain Eukaryota; class Bigyra; order Thraustochytrida; family Thraustochytriidae; genus Schizochytrium; species Schizochytrium sp. TIO01. Next base: position 3,589,356 of record SMSO01000025.1, on the reverse strand, counting down.
GCAGTTGTGAATTGGGGGAAGATAACGAGGTACCTCCCCGCTTTTCTTACGTTTTTATAATTATTTCTGCCTAACTTGAAGTGCGTTAATCAACAAAAGGATGAAGTATGAATGAATGTAGAAACGACGCAGGCAGTCTGGGCGGTATGTCACGACACGATCAGTTGCTGACTTCGAGTTGGGGTACTTAATGTATAGTACCTACCTAGGTTCCTTCTCCAGGCTGAAAGGAATTCTTGTCGGAGGCATGAGTAAGTAGAAACACCAGTACCTAGGTTGCTATAGGGTCGCACGCGAAATAGAAGCGCTCAAATGCTCATTTCAAGAAAGGGAGGGGCGGTAGCGGAGAGATAGATCATTCTAAACACTTTTATTAAAATATAATAAAAATTAAAGAAAGGAGAGGAAATGTTGAAAAGGAAGAAAGAAAAGGAAGAATTGGGTCCAGATTGAAGAGAGGTCTAGGTCTTGCAATTCCGAATCAACCTCGAAGGAATTTATCAGTGTCTATCAATACGTGTATACATACAGTTAACTGGACGACATTGGGACTGATTGCATAGAGGTGCTTCCCTGGGTCGGCTTCGTACAGGCAACTTTTCAACTTTGTAAACGGCAGACATAGCCAATCAGATTTTTGTTTGTTGGTTCACGAGATCTTGAGACCGGATAAAGACGACAACTTCGAATTAAGATAAGATGGAGGGCGAAGGAGCACGTCGTGTGCAAAAGCTTGCGAGACATCTGTACGGAGCCAAGGAAAATGCACAGTTTAAGGCTGAGGGAGTTCATGCCCAAGAAACTTCTGGCCTGCAAAACGGGGGAGATCTGCCCAGCGAATTCGACTATATTGTAATTGGAGCTGGTTCCGCAGGCTGTGTTGTAGCCTCACGGCTCAGTGAAGATCCCAAGGTCTCTGTGCTACTCCTCGAGGCTGGTGGAGATAATCAGAATTTTCAAGTGCGTCATCCCATGCTTACCTGCCCAACCATGCAGAACAGCCCATTCGACTGGGCTATTCGCTCGGAGCCGCAGGAACACCAAGAAAACCGTGTTAGCCACTGGCCCCGTGGAAAAGGTCTTGGAGGATCTTCAAGCATCAATTACATGGTATATGTGCGTGGCGACCCGCGCAATTATGACCAGTGGGCAAATGAGCTTGGCTGCGACGGCTGGAGCTATGAGGAGTGTCTTCCCTATTTCATCAAGTCCGAGAACCTTCTGACCAGTGAAAAGATGCAGCAAGGTCATCATGATGAGAAGTTCCATGGACGTAAGGGCCCATTGAAAGTCTCGGACGTCAACGACCCTCGTCACAAGTTTCCTGCGAAAGATACCTCCGCTCGTTTTGTTGCTGCCTGCGACGAGCAAGGAATCCGAGGCCCCCATGACTACAACGGTCCAGAACAGACCGGTGCAAGCTTGTCTCAGATTAGTGTTTCGGACGGCAAGCGTAACGATACTGCCTCTATGTTTCTATACGAAACAGGTGCCCTCAAGCGCCCAAATCTTACCGTCATGACCTTTGCACATGTTACTAAAATTGTAACTCAAGGAGATATTGCCACTGGTGTTGTCTTCAAATGCGGTAATTATGACGCAGAAACGCTGAAGACCGAAGCCATTCCAGCGCGTTATGTTGGTGCCCGCAAGGAGGTCATCCTTTCCGCTGGCTCTGTTCACACTCCCCAGATCCTTATGTTGAGTGGCATTGGACCTAAGGAGGAGCTCGCCAAATTCAATATCCCTTGCGTTGCTGATTTACCTGTAGGAAAGAACTTGTCTGACCATCTCTTAATGTTTATGGAATACGGCATCAAGGATCATGTGCCTTCGTTTGCTGGAAAACCGCTTGAGATTCTTCAAGGCTTTTGGGACTACTATGTTAAGGGCGAAGGTACATTTACTATTCCTTTCGTGACTGCTATGGCATTCTTTCGATCCGGCATTCGCCCCGAGGAGGATGGCAACGACCTACAGATTCACTTCACTCCGTATTGCTCAAATGACAAAGATCTGACGCAACGTAACTTTGGAATTGACATGTCCCAGCCCAGGTATGATGATCTCGGACCTCCGGCACGTGCTGTTCTCCTTCCCTCTCTTGTTCGTCCAAAAAGCAAAGGTGAAGTTACTCTTCGCTCCAGCAGTCCTTTTGATCACCCCAAAGTAAACCCAAGATACCTTGAGGATGAGGATGATGTCAAGATGATGCTCTACTGCTACCGCAAGTGCATGGACATCGCCGAGAAGTCAAGTGCATTTAAGGACCATCTTGGCCCTCGAATTGTCAACCCATACTCAGAGCACCATCCTGACTCCGATGAGTACATCATTGAGGAGATTCGTACAGGAAGTTTTACTATTTATCATCCCGTCGGAGTCGCCAAAATGGGCAGACTCGATGACCCTACCGTGGTCACCGATGCCAAGACTCTCAAGGTCAAGGGATTTAAGAACCTACGCGTCGCGGATGCCAGTGTCATGCCTGAGGTTCCCTCTGGTAACACGAACGCTCCTAGCATCATGGTTGGTGAACGCTGCGCTGACTTCATTCGTAAGGGTTTGTAAGCACACAGCTTAAACGCAATCAAATTAACTTAATATTGTCAAAAATCTCATATAGCTTTATATTTACAGTGCTTGTTATCGCAATGTCACCCTCATCTTATAATGTTTGTTGAATGAGTTAGCCGGTGGAACAAATCAATCCTCGCATATGCGAAGAGATGTTATATGTACTTCTGAGGCTATCAGCCAATGGTTGTTCATATCTAACAAGCATGTCAAATTAATGAATGGAGTTCTCCAATTTCCCGGCCCTGGAGATGCCTCATCACGTAGCACGGAACATGCAACAAGGAAGGGAATATGCGATAAAGTAATAACTTGGTACACATGGTGGTAGTAGGCCTAACTCAACTATGCTAACTAATGTTTGCGTTTAAGGCGGGGATCGCGCAAACCCAAATTTATTAAAAATAATTAGAAAATTAATGCGTAGCATCAGAACGAACTAGTCTCCTTCTTGCTTCATTTCTTCGTCCTGAGCTGCGCACGGATGCCACTTGGTAGCATACTTCCCTCTTTTAGACTCAAGACACGTGCTGTCCGTGCGTAAATTCTTTCTTTGGAAGAGCAGCCTGATCGTTTCGCCATGACCTCCATGACAACCTCTTTTGGCATCGCCTCAGACACAGCGTTAAGCGTGACGTTAACGCTTGTCAAGTACATTGGATCGACGATGTTGTTCTTTGCATTCCTGGCTGGTGTTTTGCTGTTTGTAGGCAAGGGCGGGAGCGGCGCGAAATTTGACTTTGACGTGGACGACGATGTGAACACCTCAGAAAACGCAGCGGTACGTGCGATGATTGAGAAAAAGCAAAAACTTCGACAACGCTCTATGGAGAAAGAGAAACAAGGAAAACCTCAAAGAAAAGTTCAAGGCCTTCCTGCGGGCCAAATCCTTGCCAAAACTTGGATTGTCCTGGACCTTGGCAATAGGCCGACCCCTGAGCAATACTCTCTGCTCGAGAGCACCTGGGAGCTAAGCATATGCCTTGACGGTATTTCTGAAGATGGCAGTAGTTCTTTGCTTGATTCGGCAATGAAAATCAAACTTGAAGATCTCAAAGAACATGCACAAGTATACCAGGATGTTACATGGAACTGTGTTACAGGATGGAGCACTAAAGGCTTGGCCTTTACAGGTGTACCAGTGCCTATTTTTCTACGCATTGTCCAAGAAAAAGCAGAGGCAAAGTATGGCGCTAATGCTTGGCCGGTGAATTGGCGATGGATGTTTCAAGAAAGTCCAGAAGGTTACCAAGTTCCCGTACACAGGGATGATATTTCGGATGGTTTCTTTGCTATTGCCACGGGAGATGGGCAACCTTTAGACATTGAACATGGTGGCATTCGTTTTGTGTTTCCACAGCTTTTTGGCTGGAAGAGCTGCAAGTGGCTCTCAAAAATCACTTTTCTCCCAACTTTCAGAAAAGGGTGGTGGGAACGGGTTGCATGCCATCCTCGCGGTCGAGTTCATCTGGACGAACGCTGGGCTCCTGAGGCAAACGTTGTTTGGACACTTTTAGCAAAGATCAATATGCTCTACTTTCACGTTTTAGGGGATGCATTCTTCCCTGTTATGCAGGTTTCTGGAAAAATCTTAGGGAAATTTGTTGACTTCTTCAAATTTGTTTTTCAATTCAAAAACAATGAATAGAAAGATAATATCCTGTGTCTGATGCCACAGTACATTACCTCTCAACATTCAGGATGCTGCACGAGCATATAAAGAGAGATCTATTTACATTTCTTGTTAGCATATGTTTCGTTGCGCTCTTACTTTTATGTATGAATACTTGGCTCTTTATCTTCTTCCTTATGTATTTGCAGCTTCTTAGAGCAGTACTTGCTCATGTCTATCAGAGGGGCTAGTTCCAAACCTTTTGTTACGTTAAATTATAAATTAAAGAAATCTTACCAGTATTAAATACTTAATCTTGCTCTTCTAGCGCCGAATATTCCCACCCCCCTGAACTCTTTGATCGTGTTCATGCAAAACTTATACATACCAGTTTGTGCTATCAATTCAACAAGGTGCAGCTTATCTCATTTCTGGAATACCTGGATGTAAAAGTTCACATGAACTCCTAACTAGCCTCTTATGCTAAACCTTAACAGTTAAGAGGTAGCAGAAGGATAGGGTAGAAGAGCAAATTGCACACGTTCATGTAATTTTATAAATCATTGAAGCTGGGTGTGGGTGACAGATTGCGCCCCCTCTGTTGGCAGGTTGATTTCACTCGCTGGTCATTAGAATAATCTCGCGCCCTAGGCTTTACATTTACAGGGTTCGATATTGTGGACTTTCTCTGCTCTGAAGATATCAGATTCTGTTTGAACCATAGATTCCTCGTCGTCGACTTCTTCGTCGAGCTAAGATCATTCAATTGTTGAGCTTTTAAATAACACCTTGGTACACTAAGACTTTCTTATGAGAGGGGTTAGAGTCCCCCCAGTGCGGTCAGTGTTGTTGCAATATTTGATATTGATATCCGAAACTCGAACCTTATGCTGGAAACCAAATACGTACAGGCTAGTTCTCTTGCCTCATCAAACTGGTTTTCGAGCTAGATGATTTGTCGGCAGCCAGCCATGGTTCTTCCCCATAGAGCACTGCACATTCTCGCAAGCACTTTGCTAATCTCCTGGGACCAGAAATAATGGGAAATCGTGAGGTCTCGACGCTCATTAATTGCCACGCGCCCGTCACGAGCATTGATCAGGCAAACCGTGGTTGCTAAACCTAGTCATAGGGAAAGAGGGTAGCATCTAGTAGCGACGAGTAAGAGGTGTGGTAGCAATGCTGGTTGTAAATGGCAGTAGGAGTGGCGTAATGTAATAGTTAGTGCACGGCAGACTACCATGTTGTGAAAAAGACTTCTTGCGGAGCAGCAGACCTGCAAAGCAGCACCTCCTGGCTGAGAAGATGTGGAAAATCTTGAGACCTTCGGCCCGGGAGGGCGACAAGCAATTTTCCGAAGAAGCACAACGCATCTTTGAGTCGCTGCACCTTGAACCTGAGACTCGGCAACGGTATCATGACCTTGACGCCATCTATCGGAACCCGGAAACGGGCGGTACCGTCTACGTGGGGAACAAGAATGCTGCTTCGAACTGGGAGCTCTTGCAGGAGAAGAATATTAAGCGTGTTGTGAACTGTACAACTGATTTGCCCAATTATTTCTCAGAGGAGGATGGCATGGAGTACTTTCAATTTCGAATTGCTGGCTGGATGCAGGAGGTAGGGGATTCAAGATCAAATGTTGAAATCCTTGCCTTCTCTGCTCCAGTACTAGATTTCATTGATACTGGTCTGGAGAATGGAGAATCTGTTCTTGTGCACTGTCTCGCTGGGGCTCACCGAGCAGGAACTACGGGAGTTCTCGTTCTCATGCACAAGCTTCGCGAGCCTTACAACGAGGCTCTTTTAAAGGCGAGGTTGCTCAGACCAATCATTAATCCTATTGGTCTCCTTAAGCTGTACGCAGAAAAGTATTCACGTGCACTCATTCAAAGCAGTACTTTGCCTATACCAAATGCCGAGCCTCGTGCAAAATTTGAAGAGGAGGAAGATAGCATCTCTGTCGAGGATTTACCTCGGTCTTCATCCATAAGCTCAAAACTGTCGTACCGCTAGACATGCTTCATATTTGTGAATGCTAGCTGAGTTGCACTACCATTTGGAATTCCGCTCCAAAAACACCATTCCTCGCCTTGAAGTCATTTCTAGAAGTATTCATGGGAATTTTGCGCTTGGCACAAAGATCAATATTCGAATCCAATTTAGTTGTGCATAAATATTCTGTCAATTTATTCTATTTCTCTTCTACTTTTTACTTTTTACCTTTTTTTCTTTTTTACTTTTATCTCTCTCATTTTTTAAAATTAAGAGGCCTATCACATGTTGTCAAAAGCTTTGGAAAAATTAATATTTATTGGATGCAAATCTCCTTTCTTTCGACAAATTTGCCAGACACAATCTAATATAGAAGGTCAATTGTCTTACCAATATGTTATGATACTTACAAAATTGTCAATGATGAAAAACTAGATCATATAGAAAGATTCTTGAGTTCTACAGTTCCCCCAACAAAGCACGATCAAATTCTCTTTCAAGGCGAGCAACGAGGCGCTGAGTTTCAACATCACCGGGTGGTGTGTTTATACATGCCCGCTTACAGTCTGCAACACGAGCAACTATACTGTTGACTTCGGCATCAGCACTGCCCTGGACACGTTGTTTAAAGTCGGACACGTGTAACTTTCCAATGGCATCGTGCAAGGCCCGAATATAAGACTGCAATGGATTTCTGCTTTCAAGTTTGATTTGTTCTACAGAGTGACCTAGGAGGAAAACCTTTCGTGCGGTATCCTTAAATAGAAAATCATCTGATCCAAGGCCTAACACGTCTTCCCAAAGACGATTGATAGGACCTTTCATGAGTGTTGAGTTCTGAAAGAGCTGAGCTAGACACCTGCTGAGCTCTTCACAAGACAAACTGTCTGTTGTTTGATACCAATTTTCCAATTGACGTTCTGCTGTGCGTCGACCATGAGCAAAAAGAGCAGTTTCTATACACTTCAAGCACTCTTTTCCTGTCGCCGACCCATTGAAAATGGCGCTTCTCCTGGAATTACTTGGTTGAATTGCACTAACACATTTATTTAATATTGAGCAAGCCTCTTCCCGAAGCTCCGGGAATTCTCGCTCATTGCGAAGCGTATGCACGGCTTTGCGTGCAGACCCTTGAGCCACTTGCCTGGGTTCTTGCTGTTGATGGCGTATTGCCTCGTGAATATCATGTAGTATAAGCTCATCCATGAAATCAGGCTCTACATGGGAGCTTCGAGGACTCCAAACAGGTCTATCTGTGCTTTGTTTCGGTATTGCTTGACGCTGGTTTGGAGGAGTTAAACTATGGGTTGCTTGGAAAACTTTTCTGGCCCATTCGCGATCCAGGCCAACCTCATCTAAAAGGTCTTGTTGCGAAAGAGTCAATAGAAGACATCCATCAACAGATCTCACTCTAAATGCTCGCTGTATTTCTCGGGGTGCATCAAGACTGTTTGCAAGCCATTCAATCACGTCAGCGACGCACCAACGCTCTGGGTCCTGACTAATTGTGCGAGGATTCCTCTTTTTTTGAATAAGTTGGTAGATCTCTCGAAGTTGATCAATGTGCGAGATCAGTTTTCTCCTCTGTAAAGTATCTGTACCTGCTGGAAGCTCGTCCTCATCGCGAATGCTTAAGAGGTTTTTTCCAGTCATTGTCTCAAAAGTATCCACTAGGGAAGGTAGCTCAAGCTTCACCATAACCCATCTCTTCACGTCATATGCGCTCCAAGTCGAGGGGTCCAGAGGTAAATCTGCAGTGCTCGTGTAAGCCTTGCACCAAGAAAGAGCATTTGACTTACATTTTCCCCTTTTGTTCCCATTTGACTCCTGCAAGCCTAACCAACGGTCACTAGATAAAGCATTTACCCATTGTTGCGTGTCAGTTGGACTTTGTCCTAACAAGCGCTCGCCATCTTCATTGAATTGTACATTTGGATCAATTCGCATATCGAATGCAACCTCTGGCCTTTTCCAGAGCCGAGCACGGGCTTCTTGAGATAGTTTAGCCACCTCCTCTTTGCCAAGAGTCTCCTCAAAGTGAGCTGCTAGATCTTGGCCTCCTGTATCCTTATATCGTTTTACAAATTCCTTAGCTGCAGATGCTTGCCGTTGAAGTTTTTTCCATCGATTTTTGGTATCTGCTGTTTTAGTATTATCTCTGTCATCTTTTGCTTCAAGTGCCTTCTGTGGAAACAACATTTTGGTCACATCATTGCATAGGATTCTAGGCTTATCAATTTTCTTAAGAAGCTTTTCAGGACTTGCTCGCAGCTGAGCGAGTGCTGCAGATCCCGACAGCAACTTTCGAATTTGAGGTTTGGTTTTGACAGCTTTGATGAAAGCGTTCTTATCAATAGTTCCAGACTGACCAATATTTAAGTATTCAAATACCTGCTCAAGACGTTGAGTGGCAAGGCTTATTTCCTGGTCATTCTTGTCTACAATAAGAGATCCTTTACGTGTTGTCAACGTATTTTGGAGCTGTGAATCTCTGGGTCTCTCTTCTGGATTCCTTGACTTTGATCTGTGCGAATCTCTTCTCAACTGCGCAGGTTTTGCACTATTACTAAGATTTTCTTTCCCATTGATTTTTGAGTCCTCTTTCACGTTCGTCACAAAATAGCGAAATGTTTCGCTTGAAGCATCTGGTAGAACCCAAATCTGTTCGCCATGTCTCAAAACCTCTGCACAGAGCATTGCGGATTTTACTTGTGGAGGCTCAAGCACTAGCATCCCCATATGTCTAGCAAGACGCACTGTGCGCTTTCCGAACAACTCACGTGCTCTTGGATCTAAAACAAGCACCGCACGCTTACCAATTTGCACCCTTGCATCAGCAAAGGTTGCTGCAGGATCGAGTGGAGCAAAAAATTGACCAATTGGTGTCATGACAAATACACCGAAATCCGGCATAGCGAAGCGCATGAACTCACCTTCGTCAAGTTCACCATCACCATTTGCATCAAACTGATGAATAATTGCTTTAGCACTCTCCATTGTCATAGGTTTTCCACACGCCTTTGCAAAAACTTTGCAAAGCTCTGAAGCATTGACTTTGCCTGAGCCATCCATGTCAAAATCTCGGAAAGCTTTTGCCAGATCTGCACCACGATGAACTAGAGATCTTAATTGGCCCTCGAGAGAATCAGCGTTCGGTGCTTGGGAGAGGAGAAATTGACTCAACTCTAGAAGAGTGACAAACTCAACAGTAGGGAAATGTTTGCTAACCCGACAAAGCACTTCTGTCAAAACCTCGTCAGATACATCTTCGATGTGCAAACTTGCAAGACCTTTTTTGAATCCTGACAAACTCAAACGTCCCTCTGAGCCCTGAGAAAATTTGCGAAATGCCTTTACAGATCGATCTGCATTTATACTTCCGTCTTTCTGCCTACTTTTGCGTAGCGTGACACCTCGAAACATACACAAGAAAACTTGTATGCTAGCTTCGTCAGGAGCTTTAACATTTTTCTTCTGAAGTATTGCTGTCTCGTTGAACTTTATCGCAGTTTGAGGCAATACTCTCTGTACATCAGAATCAGGTGTTTCCATCGGAGCCATAGACTCATCTCCTTTATTTGATACATCTTCTCGGAAATCTAAAGCCCCAACCTTTTCTAGATTTAGACCTTGATCTTTTACTGGTGATACATCTGTATGAACGTTGGGTTGCACATCGGCCTTGTTTTGCATTGTTATTTCATTTTGTTTTGGTTGCAATGGTTTGTTCTCGCCATACGATGTTGGAGAGACTGTATTAGAAACCTCTGCAGTGTCTTGAAAACCCCCGTTCTCAGTTGGTGGTTTCGAATTCGTTGCCTGAGGCTCTATGGTGGAAGCAGGGTCTGGATGCATGAGTTCGCAGGGAAAGAACTCCACTACTTCTCCATCCTCAAACTTTACTTTGCACGAGCCGCGTCCAACAACAGCTTGAACTTGGCCTCTAAAAGGTTGATTCCAGGCAGGGAGATGTCCAATTATTTGGTCATTGACCGAATATGAGTGATTGCTTGGGAGTTGCTTGGTTATATGCTTCCGTTGAACTGCATTTTGGATCTCACCATCATCGAAGTCGATCTTAAACGTTCCGTTGGGATGTACTGAAGTTACAACACCCTTGTACTCTGTGTTCCAAGCATCCAGTTTTGCCGCGACCCGATCACCTAACATAATTTCTTCAGACTTCGGGCATGTATTGGGACCTTCCAACTTTGTCAATGGGTCTGAAGAAGCTTCCAATACCTGCATTTGCGAGGACTTAATATTTGAAAGCACCTCGCCATCATCAAAATTCACCTGGAAATTTCCACCAGAAAGTATAGCAGTTATAGTTCCAGCATACGGCTGCTCCCATTCAGGGATCTGGGCTTTAACACGCGTACCTTCACTCCAGTTCATTTCTACTAAAGCTTGCATTTGACCTATTTGAGCCTTCTCCACTACGTCTCCATCATCAAAATCTACATGAAATGTTCCATCAGAGTTTGCTTTTTTAATTGTACCGGGATAGTAGTCATCCCATTCAGGTGTTTTCACTTTCACGCGCATGCCAGCTTTCCATGTCTGAGATGCGCCAGAGTCTGTTTTCTCAGTGGACGCTGTACTAGGTGTTTCGAACGGCTTCATTTGATTTGGTTTGGCCTTTTCTACTACATCTCCATCATCAAAATCTACATGAAATGTTCCATCAGAGTTTGCTTTTTTAATTGTACCAGGATAGTAGTCATCCCATTCAGGTGTTTTCACTTTCACGCGCATGCCAGCTTTCCATGTCTGAGATGCGCCAGAGTCTGTTTTCTTAGTGGACGCTGTACTAGGTGTTTCGAACGGCTTCATTTGACTTGGTTTGGCCTTTTCTACTACATCTCCATCATCAAAATCTACATGAAATGTTCCATCAGAGTTTGCTTTTTTAATTGTACCGGGATAGTAGTCATCCCATTCAGGTGTTTTCACTTTCACGCGCATGCCAGCTTTCCATGTCTGAGATGCGCCAGAGTCTGTTTTCTTAGTGGACGCTGTACTAGGTGTTTCGAACGGCTTCATTTGATTTGGTTTGGCCTTTTCTACTACGTCTCCATCATCAAAATCTACATGAAATGTTCCATCAGAGTTTGCTTTTTTAATTGTACCGGGATAGTAGTCATCCCATTCAGGTGTTTTCACTTTCACGCGCATGCCAGCTTTCCATGTCTGAGATGCGCCAGAGTCTGTTTTCTCAGTGGACGCTGTACTAGGTGTTTCGAACGGCTTCATTTGATTTGGTTTGGCCTTTTCTACTACATCTCCATCATCAAAATCTACATGAAATGTTCCATCAGAGTTTGCTTTTTTAATTGTACCGGGATAGTAGTCATCCCATTCAGGTGTTTTCACTTTCACGCGCATGCCAGCTTTCCATGTCTGAGATGCGCCAGAGTCTGTTTTCTTAGTGGACGCTGTACTAGGTGTTTCGAACGGCTTCATTTGATTTGGTTTGGCCTTTTCTACTACGTCTCCATCATCAAAATCTACATGAAATGTTCCATCAGAGTTTGCTTTTTTAATTGTACCGGGATAGTAGTCATCCCATTCAGGTGTTTTCACTTTCACGCGCATGCCAGCTTTCCATGTCTGAGATGCGCCAGAGTCTGTTTTCTTAGTGGACGCTGTACTAGGTGTTTCGAACGGCTTCATTTGATTTGGTTTGGCCTTTTCTACTACGTCTCCATCATCAAAATCTACATGAAATGTTCCATCAGAGTTTGCTTTTTTAATTGTACCGGGATAGTAGTCATCCCATTCAGGTGTTTTCACTTTCACGCGCATGCCAGCTTTCCATGTCTGAGATGCGCCAGAGTCTGTTTTCTCAGTGGACGCTGTACTAGGTGTTTCGAACGGCTTCATTTGATTTGGTTTGGCCTTTTCTACTACGTCTCCATCATCAAAATCTACATGAAATGTTCCATCAGAGTTTGCTTTTTTAATTGTACCGGGATAGTAGTCATCCCATTCAGGTGTTTTCACTTTCACCCGCATACCAGGACTCCACTCTGAAGGGCCAGCGAATGTTATGTCATTCGATTTAGAGAATTCAAGAGCTCTCATGTACTTTTCCTCGAGGGACGGAATCATTTCTCCATCTTCAAAAGACACGCAGTATGTGCCATCAGTGTTGATGCCCATAATCGATCCTGAGTAATATTGAGACCACTCTGGGATCTTTGCTTCTATTTTTTGATGTACGGTAAATTTGTTTGGGGATGCTGGGATAGGTTCTTTTGCGACTCGAGCACTTGTAGACTGTTCTTCATTTGTCGAAGGCTTCTCGTTCTTAGTAGCAGATTCTTCTGTTGATAGTTTTTCAACATCTTCATGACTGACTGCATTCTGGGTTTCACCGTCATCAAACAATATTTCGTAAGTTCCGTTTAAGTTTGCAGATTGTACAGTACCTGGATATGCTGTTTTCCACCCGGCGACTTTGGCTAAAACCCTGGTTCCTGCTGGATGTAACTTTGGTCGTCCTCGACGCATTAAATCACTTGGTATTAATGGAACATGCTCTCCGTCATCAAAAATGCACTCGTAGCCACTGCGCCCAACAGCTGCAACAACCTTGCCTTTATAATATTTGTCCCAGCCGGCAATTTTTGCCTCAATGCTATCGCCTGACTCAAAGGATTGGTATGTCTTTTTGATGTTCAAAAGGGACTCATCCACATCTTCAACCACCTCGCCATCGTCAAAAAGAACTTTATACTTCTCGGAACCAGTAATGCTGTCAACAATTCCTTCGTACTCTTGGTCCCATCCCTCTAACTGAGCTCCAACACGATCGCCTCGTGCAAACTTTGCGCTCCTTGAAATAGTCTGGTTTGAGGCCGATTGGTCTAATGCAAGCGGAGTAACAAAATCAAGTGGTACAAATTTGATGTTCTCTCCAGCATCAAAGTCAACTGAACAGGCGCCTGGGCCGGTCAAAGATAACACAGTGCCTTCAAGAATCTGATCGTATCCTGCAAGCTTGACCTGCACACGTTGCCCAGGTTCCACAAGGCACTGACATTGAATAATATTCATTTGGGTAGTTGCAACCTTTTCTACACTTTCACCGTCATCAAAGTCGATTGCAAAGCTGCCATCTGGGTTGGCCTTGACAATAATGCCTTTGTAATGTTGGCTCCATCCTTCGATTTGTGCTTCCACTCTTGCGCCAACCACGAAATCGCCTCCTGCAGCAGCCCTCATTTCGCGTGCCATATTCGCAAACTCTGATTTTGCAGAGTCTTTGGATCCCATCCTCGCCAAGCTATCCACAATGAGAAGCTATGACTTTGCTTCAGTTTTCTCTTCGTAGGCTGGCCTCGCGGGCCTACTGGTGAGCGGAGGCCTGCCTTTGAAAAAGTAAATGTTTCTCCGTGTCGAGAAGGCCAAATTTGCCCACCGACACCGTTATGGCAGCCTTGAAACTGGTTTAAACTACAAGCAGTCCCTTGTCCCCTCAACCTTAGCCCTTAAGGTCTTGAATGATGGATAACTAACTAGCTAGTGGCATCACCGTCGTGTCTCACAGACATTCCTATATTATAGGTATACATACCTCCTCTAAACGGCTCTAACGGTGTTTGGTATTTTCGCACATGAAAATCGTGCACGATTCCGTTAATGGTAAAACAACAAGAAATAAGAAAGAAAAAACTTTGGAGGAGCAGATCTGGGCGGCAGCGCTTCACATTTGCTTTAGAACCTGATTGAGGCTATATTCACGGCCGCCACAATGCCGGTGTTCAGATTCCACGTACCGCTGCAGGTCCCCGTGCAGATGTCTTTGGGTTCACAAGCGGCGCAGGTAGCTCTTGCTGGGGTACAGTCCTCTTCGTTATCCTCAACATCACCATCTTTGGACCCTGCAGAAGCCAAGAGACGCAGGAAATACCACAATACAACAGCCAGCGATGAGCCTCGTCGGGAGATCCATGAGGATGAGGATCGCTATGCAGAATTGCGAGAACAACGCAAGTCGTCTAGACGTAATGCGATGCTACCGGTGTCCTTGTGTCTTTCGGAGCTCGATTGGCTAGCGGCAACCGCGGGAGCAGGTCCTATCTCTGGCGAGATCTCTGACCCAGATGTGGCACTTGTGAGGGAACCCGACGTGCCCACATTTGAGGAACTTCGCAATGCCATTCTTCAAGAGTCCTTCAAAATCTTGGCTTCCTCTCCGGGAATGGCCGAAACAAAACTAACTGCACAGGAACTTGTCCAGTACAAGAGCATATCGCTACCAATTCATCGAAAGGAGGTACCAGTGAACAAGTGGAACAAGGCAGAAAAACGATGCGTGGAGATCCGCATGGGTGATAAGGTTTGTGCGGAAATTACTTTATTAGACTTTCGTGGTGAATATTACGTTGATGATACCCCTATGGTGGCGTATCGCGTCTCAGTTATGGTTTCTTATACGGCTTGAACATAGTCGCACTTCAATGGCGAGCACTTCTTGAGACGCAAGGAGGTGTCACATTTTTTATCCAAGAGTTTGATTTTGGATGGCGTGTAGCTACCTTGGGCTTTCATGAGATTTGAGCAAAAATCGCAAAATGGTGGCACCAGGGGCTGTTTTTTAGATGCAAGCGAGCGGCGGAGCAGGCGGTCACATTGTAGCCTGTAATTATAAGGGTCGCGCAAGTTTGGGTGGTTGAACTCTGAGCATCCATATCGTACATAGCCCTGGCAGTAGCGCATATATGGAGGGGCGGAATTACAAAAAGCAAAATGTCTATAAGCAGCGGATTGCTTACAATAAGGTGGAACTTTGAATGACTCTGTGTATCTTCCGCCTGTAATTTCATTCCAGTCTGCAGCTAGACCAAGAATGAACATTGGCCGCAACCTCCATAGATCTATCCATTTGTTAGCTACGCGCCCCGAGACACCAATGTGAAAAGTATATCGCTTCTGTTCCGTAGATTCAAAGCGCTGCCAGATTATTTTGTCTGAAGAGAGTTCCCACTCAAAGGTCCATGGAATCCACATGCCCCATGGTCGCCATGACAAAGGGTGTTTTGAACGAATGATCATTTCTGGCACCATGTTTCGCGGGAAAATAAAACAGTCATTGCCTGGGTGAGGCGCAGCCTTCGCAGTTCCAAGCATCTGATCGAGACTTTCCTTACTCACCGTTACATCGTCTTGGTTGACCTGAAGATCCATTCGAGTAATTGTGAAGGCTCGCGGCAGAGGTGGATCTCGCTGGGAACCCTCCAATACATGGATTTGTGGAGAGTAGTTCAGTGCAGCATCGACTGTCAACGGGCCGCTTCCTTGTCCACCTGCTTCTGCAAACCACTTCTTTAGCATTGACAGGGTCGGCGTACTAGGTTTGGGGCTTTGAAGTGCCTTCTGTGTGCAATTCTGCACATACATCCAAGCTAAGTCTTGCATCGCAAGAGGTGTGATCGCGGGGTCACCACCATGAAGTTTGTAGTAAATCCTTGCGTCATTCTGACAAAGAGCTGGCGTGGTGATATGCGCGCCTCCAGTCTCATCAAAGTTGAGACAAAAGTTCAAGAGCTCGAAAGACTCGGCTCGTAAGCGTTCTTGAAGGTCTGGAGCAGTGGCATCTCGGTGCGCAAGCTCCCAAGCTTGCACATAAAAGTCACGATGAACACCAATATCTGCATTAGTGTAAATAAGGTATTTTCCGTTGCCGTAGTCTCTTCCGACACGAAAGATTTCGCCCACCGTGGGAAGTTTATGATTGTTAAAAGGGTCCACAATGATGTTTGAGAGCTCCACCTCAGTGGCAAAACTGGGTCCAGAGCCTTTGTCCATGGGGAGCAATGCATTAATAAATTCAACTTGGATACCAGCAACTTGCAGGGCGTATTCTGCTGCAAGCTGCCAGGAGAGTCGTACGATTGCATGCTCCTTGGCTAGTTTCGAAGTTGCCGGCACCCGAAACGAATTAAACACATGTGTAATATGAATCTTGCCATCTCGAGGACGCGCTGCGTATTCTGCACGTTCCTTTTCGGTGCGTAGTCCATCTTCTGATATCAAAACTGTCGAAAGAGCGTCTTCATACACAGATACTCCAGAACTCAACAAATCTGATTTCGAGGAGTTTAAGGAAAATAATTCCGAATCTCGGGAATTTATAATGACATTGCCATTAAGCCCTTCGTTGTC
This sequence comes from Schizochytrium sp. TIO01, assembly GCA_004764695.1. Classification (NCBI taxonomy): domain Eukaryota; class Bigyra; order Thraustochytrida; family Thraustochytriidae; genus Schizochytrium; species Schizochytrium sp. TIO01. The sequence continues at coordinate 3,572,999 of SMSO01000025.1, read as the reverse complement.
TGTATTGGTGCCAATTGAGGTTGTGTCTTCGATAGGATATTCTGTACTTAGGCAACCAGACTCTGTCCAGGCGATGGCGCAGGGCGCTCTTTGAATGACCCTGTTGACAACGACAAAGTAGATGAAGTTGCACGCTACGAGGGCCACCAGCACCCTTTTCAGGACCCGGCGGGCGTTAATTGCTCGTGGGGGGCAGCTCATGTTCGCACCAGCACCAGCATAATCGCGCCGCTCGATGTTGCTTGGCGAGCGATTACTTTTTTTCATCCCAATTTGTTCCTGATAATTGATATTGTATACGGCCATCTTGAAAATGGAGCTTCGCCTCAAAAGACAAAGAAATCCTACTTACTTGGTCAGCCTAAGGCGAATATTAACGTAAACGATAGGAGTATCTCAACAGAAGTCACGGGGCAAATTCACAGTATCTAGTTCCATACCTGAGGACAGACAATGTGCACAGTAATGGCTTTGCTGACAAAATCCAATTCTCTTGCAATGAAGCTGTTTGATGCGGTGCGCTTCAACGGACGTGGTGGGCCCCACCTTGCAGTAACGTTAGTGCATTGGCTGTGTCGGGATCCACCACCTGTAATTAGGTATCTCTTGTTCGAGCTAACCGACTTCCATTGATTGGCTAGAGGAACACAGCATTTTCCACAAGGGCATAAACGGCGAGAGAGCTTTTTTCAGTGTCGCGACAAGGCTCTTCCCAGACATCCATTATTCATGCTTTGCATTTGGAGGTTACGTTTGCCGGTAAATCATCAATGAGTTCTACACTGGCAGACAGGCAGCAATGCACGCACTCGTTAATTCACTGTTGTAGTACTTAGAGCCACGAAATTGGGATGACATCATGAAATGGCATCAGCAGAGAAACACCTCAGATCAGTGCAGTGGGCAAACGCAAAACGTCAACAGGTCAACCGCCATGATCAGGAAGACCGCTGCTACGTCGATGTAGGGGAGAGCTTTCCCATGGGTTGCAGTGGGTATCGGCACCAACATTTGTGAGCCCTGCTGCATTGGGCTCGAGCTCTCGTTATTAATCCTCATGCCTGCCTGAGTAAAACCCAAGTCACATCCATCAGTTGATATAGCCTGGAAGGCGTGTATATCTCTCATTGCTAGCGCTCCATCAATGGCCCCAATTCTATGTATCGACTAACATGCTTTTGCCTTAGCGCTGCCTTGATGATAGAGTTGTAGCCTCGGATTAGGAAACGTATCATCAACGGTGTCTTACATCAGTCTGATTGGTTCGCCTTCGGTTGAGTTCTAGTCCATGTGGAGGATTGACAAAAGTATCTTGCGACTGTTTAAGCCTCAATGCTTGCACTGCACGTGGTCCCTTTTTATCCCAAATGCCCCCGGATGGCGGCATAACTGCACAGTCAGCATTAAAAAATGAATAGTGACGCAATACAGCTGTTCCTAGAATTCCGTTGACGTGATATATTAAAAAAAGAGCCCATAGTAGATAACCCCATACGCTAACATATTTTTCACCCGAGTGAGAAGATTGATAGGAATGGCCTCTGAAGAATGGGAGCACACCATCTGTGCGCTGATGATCAGGATAAAGTTTGCTAGTACCTAGCCAGTTTTGACATACCTGGTTCTCTTTTTTAACGACAACTGGGTAGAATGGTTTTGAAAATTTGACATGCAGCTTCCTGTCGTGTCAAAATCGCATCACAGAGACATTCGCCTCTGCAGTGTCTTATCATCACACGCTGTGAGCTGAAGCCAACTATCAATCTCAAGAGCATTTGATCAGGCGCCAGGGTAGTGTAGTCTTTACTTACTTAAACATAGCGTGAGCCAAGCGTCTTAACATTTAATACACAATCAAATAAAATACATGTACAAAATAACCCTCCGTCGCTGCCTCGCCTCGCTCCGATGCCAGGCTCATTGACGCAGAACACAATCCAGACGCTAGACTAGGTGTAGGTTCGCTCAAAAGTTGAGCACAAAGATGCGTCGGGCTGTTATGGCCGCTTCGGCATGTGCCAAGGTTAGTCTGCGCTCGTGGGCGGGGCCTGAGCTGATGTCTATGCCGAGGGTTGGGCAGAGAGTGATGCGCTTGAGTATGGCAATGCCGTCTTCATCTACGATTAAGGCTCTACCATTAAGGTCCCGGGCGGCGTTTCAGGCACCTTCATGGACTTATGGTAAATTGCCAATTTTATTGGGAGAGCCCCAGCCTAAGGCGTGGACCTTGGCCGAGCCTTTGGGTTTCTCAGCGCGTAGCGTGTTCAACAGGGCGAGTTCAACGACTGATTTGTATGAGATTCTGGAGGTAAGCCGGAGCGCATCTCAGAATGAGATCAAGAAGGCCTATTTTAATCTTGCAAAAAGGTACCACCCTGATCTCAATCCGAATGACCCAAATGCACAGAAGATGTTCCACCGAATTGCTGCTGCGTACGAGGTCTTAGGAGATTCTGAAAAACGCCATGTCTATGACATGACAGGGCACCATGACAACCAGCAGCACTTTAACCAAGGAAACCAGTACCAGGCTACTGGTAACCCCGTAGATGACTTTGCCGACCAAGTATTTCAGAAAGTTTGGCAAGATCTAGGATTACGCGAGTATGTCGAAATTGTGACCTCGGAGGCTGCAACAGCATGGGAAGCAGCACGTCACGGCGACTTTTCTTTTGCTAAAGAATTTGCTCGGGAGCGCAAGGGTCTGATTTTGTCTGCCATCGTGCCTTTGGCTATTATGTTGAGATTCCCTGGTATGCTTAGCGCATCTCTTCGTGTCCTCTCGGTTGGTGCACTTGTGTTTTTGCGTAATATTCCACCTAATGTGGCTTGGAATATAATGCGCAATGTCTGGTTGAGAATCGTGCGTAGGTGATCAAATCCAGCATTTTACTGCTGTAAGCTGCTTTAGTCCCGTTTTCTTCTCATCAACAAAATCTTCTCGGATGCGTGGCGAGTGAACCGCAACAAGCAAAATTACACCGGATCCTCGTTTAAGAGCTTCTGATGCAATATGAATTCCCAGCGGGTTCTGAAGAATGTTATGAAAAATATCAAAAAATATTGAATAGTAGCTTCTATAGAATATTTTCGTTCTTTATACTTGGGAGCGAAAACTTTACTTCCACAAAGAAGCGTCTGTGTGGGGCGTTGGCTGATTTGTATAGACGCTGTACGCGGGATAATTGTGTTCGAGGAATGGTTTAACACTTGACCACTGACTCTAAATCAAGTACAAGCGGCCTGGTGATTCGGTTGGTCTCGAGGTTTGTGTTAGCCATAGCAAGTGAAAGGTTCATCGTAGGAGATACTTTATCATTCTATATATACGCGTTCTATTACCTCAAGTTGATAAATTTAAAGTGCTTAGTATTACATCTTTGATTGAATTAACTGGTTCAGTTTTCGTCATTCACTATCTTCTTTCTTGTTGACACTAAGTTACAAGACTCGTGAGGCCCTTTAAGCCTGGAGATAGTTTGATTGTAAGCTGCTGTTACAACTGAACTATCGTTTTCTAATCTAGAGAGGGAAAACAAATGAATAGATAAATAGACTCACATAATTGAAAGCCTGGGCTAACTTTCTTGATTACTCTACCCCCACAAATTCTCGAGTTGAGGTTTAGATTGACTCAAAAATAATGCTGCTAAGAAGTGCAGGTGCCAGCAGAACATAATTTTCACGTCTCTAAGACTATTTGGTCAATCCTGATACATTTAATATATGTCAAAATGATTATTTCATGAACAACAGCTAGGAATCATTCGCTCATTAGTCTTTGGTGTTTTAGGAAAATATGAAGGATTCTATGCCATGGTGAGAGTTGTGTATTAATTCTCATTAAGAACCAGCTTGCCATCGCCTCACGCAGAGCGAGGCAAATACATACCCATAATAATTGTGAATATAGGTATGCAAAATTTGAGCAAAGTATATGAAAACTCACAATGCTAGAAGACCAAAAAAGAGCCCAATTTTATTTGTGGTTGGGATAATTTCAGCCACAGAAGGGAAGGAGGGTCGAACCCCCGTACATATTTGTCTTTCCACTCGAGCAGGATCAACTTCCATTTCAAAATCCCTTGATGAGTGAGTCAACAGGTTACCCAAAAGGTAATTAATGAAGGGGTTGCCTGGCCAGACGCTTTTTCAGTTCAGGAATTCTTTTCTTGCGAATCGTCTTCAAAATAGGAATGAGAATACGAACAGTGGTGATAAGGACAATTTTGGTGATGGTGAGTGCCGTGGCAACCGAGAGAATAGTTTGCGCATTGTTTTTGAAAGAAGATAACTGAACCGCAGGGTCGTACCGAAAGAGGTAAGAGAGAAACCACACTTCAATCAGCATGATAAAGAAAAAAATAGGAATGCCAAGCACAATAAATTTGATCGCTTCGCAGTCATTGATGATCGTGCTTCCGTCAGGGAGAAGCTCCAAGATCTTTGCATTTGCGGCGGTAACCATGAGCATGGCGAGTACGACGAAGAACTCCACACGCTCAGCGTCCGGAATTCTTCGCTGAGCAATAAGAATAACTACAGCGAACTGCAGGCCACTCACAACCGACATGAAGTTTTGAATTGAGAAGCCACGCGTAGATGGTGCCACTACTGTCTGCACCACCGGGGCAGCCGGAGGTAAGCCTTCTTCAAGTTGAGCATGCTGGGCGCCACCACTACCTGCACCATAGTTGTATGAGCCATCCAGACGTTGGCTTTCACGCTTCGCCTTTGAAATTTGCGCACCAATTTCTGCACGCTGAGAGGCTGCCTGCACCTCTCCAATGAGGTCAAACACAGTCTGCTTGTTATCCATTTTGCCAATTATTCCTCACTTTTATATATCAAACTCCGTACAACTGAGGCCGGCTCGAAGCTCCTCGATTATTATCAGCCTCTTCACTGCCTGCAAGGGGAGGGACAGTCAAGCTCTATAGCTCACGGACGCCAGTGCTCTGGATAATCTCCGCGATGCCCTCGCTATCAGTATTGCTCTTCAAAACCCAGGTTTGGAGTGCGGTTTCGCTGCTTGTCACGTGCCGCTCTGTGAGGTTGGCCACAGCGCTTGCGGCCACGCGCTAGCCTTACTAATTCCGCAGGGATGAGTGCTTCAAGTTCAACGCCACTGCTGAGCTCCTAAAACCTTCAACCGTAGGCAAGCTTCACGCTCAACAGGTCTACTCGAGGCGATGAGAGAGGGGCCAGGAGCCGAGAAGGCGCGCAAGCGCACTCCGGAATTGCTACTGCGCTGGTTTTGTCCTTCAATGGAATTTGGTTTATTCGACTTACTTATAGATAAATAAATAAATAAATATTGAAAATTATTTTTATTTTGTTTAGTTCTTTCTAGATAGCATCACTCAAGTAAGTCGGGTCATTTATTAATCTTTTTACTTTCGGATAAAAATAAAATCAAAACCTGGAAAGAAAGATGTAAAATAAGTACCCTAGGTAAACATGAAGACGGGATTATCGCCAAGGGGCTTCTTGCACCCCATAATCTTTTATCAGAGACAACTTCAGATCCAAGACATCCTTACCTAGCTCATCACAGTCACGCCCGTCGTTTTCTCCAAGAAGTGAGGAGCTTCGTGAGTTCGTGGGACTTTTTCCTCTTCAAAAAAAAGAAAGAGGAAAGAGAAACGCTCTCTTGGCGTGCTTCTGAGCAATAATGATCATGAATAAAGTAGATTATCAAACCAGAAAGAGAACGCCAAGAGAGCTTGCACCTATACACTATCATATTCAACGCGGCGCAGGAGGGAAGCTGAGCCAGTCGAACTCCAAGCTCAAATTCTTTACAGAGAATCGATCGCTCAAGAAGAGAAAAAAGGAAGAAAAGAAGATCATTGAAAAGAAATGGCACTTTTCAGTTTTGTAGTGTTAGCAATAGCATCTGGCTAAAGTTATCACTATCCCTCCCAGGGGCATGTGTTAGAGTACTGGCTAAGCGACTAACTATTACAGTGTGCACACGTCTTTAAAAATTGAGTGCAATATGGAGAGAAAGAGCATCTACAGACTCAGTGGTGGCGGTCACCCACTTTCGCTTGTGTTCGATCGCTTCGTGATTATAACCCCTTTTAAGATATCTGCGCGGTGCCTCTTCGGAATTGTAACTAGTACCTAGAACCAGTTTGGCTTGTTTCGTAAAGTCTGGTGCGTCAGCATTTTAGTGTACTTGCACTGCATGTTAGTAAGGAGCGTGCGAAACTTCGAGGATCGAAAAGCCCCACTTTCGCGATTGCAGTTCATCACTTGTAAATTTGTCACTGCCAGTGCTACTTTAAGTGAGCGAGGGAGCTCCAGGAAGATTTGCGGTTCGTTCTATTGGTTAGCCACCGCTTGGAGGTTTGCCATTATTTGGACAGGTCTATCACTGTCTTATTTTGAATGCATCAATGCAAGATTGATTCACTCAAGCTGTGGAAATAATTACATATTTTTCTCAACTCCAATTCGGTCTTCATGACCAAGTAAGGCAGACTTAATGGTCTAAATCAAAACGGTGGGTAAAGAGTAGGTTCCAGACATGATTGCGCGAAAACTTGGTGCTGAAGACTTGACTTTAGGAAAATAGATCTTTCACCCTGAGCACTTGCAGCTCGCCTTTCTTGATAGGTGCCTAAATCGATGCTAAACGCGATTGTGGATTTAAGTTAACATCGTGGACCATACAGACAGGAGAACGACATGGTATACGGCTGTTTGCCCCCACGACGACGTACTTTAAACTTCACTTTCTACTAGTAGGCTAGGGCAACGAAGCAACAAGAAGTCGTAAGGCAAAGTCAAGAGAGAAAGATTTGTAAGAATTACAACTAGTAGTAATACCAATGCGGTAGAAAGGAGCAGGAGGCTTTCTTGTATGTTTATGGGATTCGCGCCTAGCTGGGCCGGTGATAGTGAATGCAGTTGCGAGACCAGAAGGACCTCCGAAAGAGCTGGATGCAACTTCTCTCACTTCTGCCGCGTGAAATCAGATAAATGAGAGAAGGAGAGAAAGAAAGTCTGTAGATGATCATGTAATCCGATTCAAAGGCCTACGAAGCAAAATAGCGAACCTGAATCATTTATTGGACTTTATATTCTGGTGCAATATTTGGTTTGGTGTATCTGCATTATTCGGTGGTTAACGAAAATTATTTGCAAGAGAATATTTACGCAATTCCAACAATTTAGCGACGTGGACCCGGGCCCTGTGCAGGCGGTTGGCCTTGTTGTTGCTGCTGCTGTTGCTGTTGTTGGGCTTGGTTTGCCTTGTAAATGAGGTACAATGCAAAAAAACCAATACCAATGCGCCAGCTGAGGACAACGCTGAGCACAACGGCAACGAGACCCACAATTTGTGGAAAACGTTGCTCAGGAAAGCCAAGGACGCTCGGGATCACCACTTGCCTACCTTCGATACCAATAGCTCTACTCAGTGGCGTGAAAATACCATCAGGTCCATCGGGAATGTTGAGATTGGGCACTCCGGATGCTCCTGCAGCGCCGCTTGGTGCCGTACCAATTCCGTTGCCATTATTAAAAAGACTCGAAGCGCTAACTGGTCCCGAGCCCCCCCGAGGAGCACCACCCGGACTAGGCTGACCCGATCGACGCATAGATTGCGCCCTCGGGTCTTCGCAGTACATTGCACGATGTCGTATTACGTCAAAAGTTGAGCACGGAGTTAGCCTGCGGTGCCCATATCTTCATGTTGACCCCGATGCACTTAGAATTGGCTTAGTCTGAGGAGATTTTTTTTTTTCTCTCTATCTTAGCTCAGAGAGGGTTCTCACGTACCACTGTCAGGGACGATCTCTCCATTGATGATAACCGGCATGATATCCTGGCACGAGGCACAATCGGATGTGAAGTTACGAGTTTGCTCATTGATCAACCTTTTCGTCTTCATATCATTATTTTATCTCAGCACAATTTATTTTTTAAAAATTAAAAATTAAATTGACAAGCTGTCTTCAAAACATACCGAGGACACCCTCCCTAAACTTAGGAATCAAAAGTTCTTTGATCATACATTGAAAATAGAAGATGGGGAGACGAACTATCTTTCCTCTTCCAATTAGAATATCAAGTGCCAATGCATTAGGGATTTATGTATAACTTCTTTGAAGGTTAGTTTCCTGAAGTTAAGCCCATTCAATGAGCAAACTTGTGAAAATTAGGTTCATTAAATTTCATATAGCTCTTATACGGTTTTACTAGTTTGTCAATTGCGTTATTGAAGCAGGCTCAATCTTGCTTTGTTTGGGAAATCGCCTCTATACCTTGTATAGTGTTTCCGATGATGATAGAAATTCAAAGCAGAAGTTTAGTCGCAAAGAGAAAGAACATTTTCGCTGACGAGGAAGCGTACAATGCGAAGAGTATCCTCCTTATCAAAAGGATGTTTAGGTAGCTTACCAATGGTAAATGGTGTCGTGGGGTCAGAACGCAAGATCCATTCCAAGGTCTCTGCATCTTCAACACCGAACTCAAGTCCGCGGGTGTCTGTTTCGTGGTATGTACGCGTGTTCCTGCACGAATGATAAAATAGGGCCTTATCTCCCTCCACGGTCAAAGTTGCAACTCCCTTGGCAACAAGCACAACCTGTGTGTTAGCGTCAATACTATCGATTTCCTCATCCGAAACTTCCACGGGAGCACCGTCCTTGTCAGTTTCGAGGCTTGCAGCTTGGGGAAGAGGCAGCACGCCAATTGGGCGGTGGCGATTATGCTGGAACTGGACACCCATCTGATCAGCAATGAGGTCAAAATCAATATTTTGTAATACGTGTTCGCTAATGAGACGGAGCATCTCAGCAACAAACTGCCGACGACGCGGATCAGTGTGGTCGTCAGAGTTAATTACACCCATGTACTCGTTGAGCTCTCGGGGAAGGTTGCGGCGAAGGGGCTCACATTCACTGGTAGTATCATTCAGGCAGGATTTTTGAATGGCCTGGGGTAAGGCCTCACGAATAAAATCAGCCCAAGTATTAAGCTGGCCCACAGAAAGAGTCACGTGCAGGGAGTGGTCCCGAAGCTTGGATTTGGCGTGGTGCACCATACCACGAGGCACATAAAGCATATCACCAGGCTCGAGCGTGGTGTGGATTGCCACCTTGAGGTGCTTCTTAACCTGCTCCTCAGTGAAATCCTTGCTTGAGTAGCGCGGGTTGCGAGGGAAGAGCTCATCAGGATCATCTTCGTCTTCCTCATCTTCCTCATCTTCCTCGTCACCTTCTTCATCCTCCTCGTCCTCTTCCTCCTCGTCATCATCGTCATCCTTCTTCTTGGACTCGTAGTGGTGATACACAGTCCACTCCTTAGCTCCCTCGAGCTGCAAGATAAAAGCGTCAATATCATCGTAATGGGGAGCAAAACCCTGAGAACCTTTAGGTGTCAGATAGGAATTTGCGCCACCACCGCAGTTGAAAAATCCTTCCATGAGGGTAACTAGTTTCCAGATGGGCTCACTAAGCTCTTGGGGGCGAAGCAAACGAATGGAGGCACCTTGTGTTTCCCCAAACAGGGCCATAACTTCTTTGGCCTTGGCCACAGCCTCGGTATCGTGCTTGAGGGTCTCGCGCTTGCCATTACGGTACGCTGTGAGGCTAAAGTCGCGGTTGTGCTTGAGTTTGCCTTTTTGGAGGGCTTCCTCAATGTCGCTCTGTGTCAGGAGTCCATCAAAGTAGTTGCTCTGACCAGTTTTGTTGCGGCGTACCAGGAGAGGTTTAGTTTCATAGTACTCCGACATGAAGGTCTCCACAGGCATGCCGCTGCCAATAATCCATTGAAGGGCCCGCTCTCCTGCAAGTCTGAAATCTCCTGGAGTGCTATCACAGATTGCCTGCACCTCCTTGGCGCCTGCAAGCTGTGAAGTAGCGGTAGATTTAGACTTGCTATTGGCCAAATTCTTCTTTTTCTTGATCAAGGCTGCCTTTAACGCAGATTTTCCTGATTTTGATCCAGCAGCGACCTTCTTCTCAGTACCTACTTCTTTCACAGTTTCCACATGTTCATTTAGGTCCGATGCGACGGAGTCCGAGTCAGACCCTTCTTGGGTGGTCCCGAGCGCCTTGGCCACTGGAGCACGTCCATACAGCGCATTCTTCTTTGCACGTTTCTTGTCGGCACGGCGGCGGTTCTTTGCCTGTCGCTTGCGCTTCTGGGCAGCGTCGTCCATGGTCTCAACCTCTGCTCGAAGCGGAGTCTGCTTAACCTTGCAGTTTATGAATTGAGTCACCCCGCCTCCAACAAAACCTAGAGCAAAGCGGCCCAAACGAGTGAGTTCTCGCGCTACAAATTCATTTGATAATATCAACTTAATTATGCTTTTTTCCATTTGTCTAATGTTTTCAAACAAAACCATGTCTACTTTTTTTAATTTGATTTTATCAAGCCAAAATTACTTCATCTACTCTCTTATTACAGAATTAGTTGGTCGAGTAAAGCACGCTGTTTCAATTTCAATACTCCAACACCTAAACCTGTCATAGGTAATCTCAAAATACCTCTTTTTCCATGTGCTTTCCTCTGCGTGTACATATCACAACCGGCATAGTTCGCAACCAAGAGCCATGCTTTCCCAAACTAAAGCCAGGCTTTCCCAGTCCCTCTTTTTGCATCATACTTTCAGCCATAGTACCCGCTTATCCATTGTTATTGTTCCGCTTGCCCTTGGCATCGTTCTCTCTGCGTTCTTGTTCCCCTTTCCGTTCCTTTTTTTTAATCTTCCCTCGTAGTCATGGAGAGAATTGTAATACCCATTACTGAGCACTAGCGGGGTCCTAGATAGGCGCACCCTTAGTTTGATTTTTGCATTTATCTGTCTTATCATTGATAAGGCGGAATTTGGAGCAGACCAAGTCAAGAAATAGCATTCACAGATTGCCGACAAAGTCGATCAGGATCTTGTGAGGGCTTATATTTTGAGATTGAGGTTTCCTTGGCGTGGGCGAGGGAAGTTCACAACTGGATCCCCGGTCCTTGCCTACAGGTGTCGCTTATAGGCTTCACGAGGAACGACTGTCTAGCGTGGGTTTCAAGGGGATTTTATCATTCCCCAGTATGCCAGGCATGCCGGGAGGAGGTATGGGTGGCGGGGCCGTGGGCCTTCTGCGCACGGAGGGCTTCAATAACTACGGTGTAGAGTTCAGTCCTTTTCACGACAACTTGTTGGCAGTAGCTTCTGCGCAATACTTTGGTATTGTGGGCAATGGACGCCAGTATATTGCACGCATTATGCCAGATGGCCAGGCTCGCATTGTGCGCCACTTTGATACGCAGGATGGTCTGTATGATTGCTCGTGGAACGAAGCCAATGAAAACCAGCTTGTCAGTGCTTCAGGCGACGGTTCCATCAAACTCTGGGATCTGAACAGCTCAGACGGTTTCCCAATTCAGAACTTTAAGGAGCATGCTCAGGAGTGTGCATCAGTAGACTGGAATCTTGTTACCAAGGCTTCATTCGTCTCCGCGAGCTGGGATGGAACTATCAAACTTTGGGACCCAAACGCACCCATGTCTTTGCGAACTTTTGCTGAGCATGCTGGCAGCGTGTATAACTGCCAGTGGTCACCACGCAACCCTAACATGTGCATTTCGTGCTCTGCGGATTCTACAGTTAAAATCTTTGACATGAATCAACCGCGCAGTATTGCCACAGTTCACGCTCATGAAGGAGAAGTTCTTGCCGTCGATTGGAACAAATACAATGAATTTCTCTTTGCCAGTGGCTCTGTAGATCGTACAATTCGTGTCTTCGATATTCGTAACCCTCATAAGACACTATCCGTAATGGCCGGCCACGAGTTTGCGATTCGCAGGCTGAAGTTTTCCCCGCATGATGCCAATCTCATTGCTAGTTGCTCCTACGATATGTCTGTCAACCTTTGGCGTATGGATCGCGAGGATGCCCTTATTATGCGTTGTCAGCAACACTCGGAATTCGTCATGGGGGTAGACTTTAGCTTGTTTCGCCCTAATACTTTGGCATCTGCATCGTGGGATGAACATGTATGCGTGTTTGATTTCTCTCAGGGCCCACCACCCCGGATTCCCCCACCACCCAAGCGACCTGGCATGCCACCCGCACTCGGTGGTGGCATTCCTAAATAATTGCAACCTGACCCATTTCATTTCTGCATGTTTCTCAATATTATTGACCCAGTAAAAAAGAACCCACTGCCTACAGTACCTTCTCTTCAAATCTCTAAATATAAAATTTTTCATTTGCTTGTTGCTTAATCTCAGGCCTTCATCTTTCGTTCATAAGTCCTCCTCCTTTCCCTGAAGCTTATCTTGCCTCCACAACAGTTTCCAACAATTTCGAATTCTCTATTTCCATATAATGATAGAATTACAATTGAACCACCAGCTTTGCCATTTCTCATCGCTCTGATATCTTTGTTGTCTAAATACCGTCTGGCATCTGCATTTCCGCACTTGTATTGGCACATTCCGGATCATAAAGAAAAGGAAAGTTAAGTTCATCATGCCTACCTAGGCATTGGTAACGATACCTATTTCTCCTTAAAAAAGAAAAGAAATAAAGAATAATAATGAGAACGCCGTTCCGAAGGGTGTGGTTCCAAGCACTCGCGGCAGACGCTCAATAACTTTCACGCCGCCATGTCATCTCAGACATGCGAAGCTCGCGGCTGCGGCGCGGACGCTAGTGTTTCGTGCATTCATCAAGGCCGTTCGCATCCCTTTTGCCTCATCCACTATTACGCAAGCCCGTACGCGTTCAGCAAGAACGATGCTACTGCCGCAGCTTCATCGACATCTTCATCTTCTCGAGGTGGTCTTTCTGCAGACGGGGTAGGTCTGCAGGTTCTTTCTACTCGAATTTTGAAGCGTCAGAAGCGGACCACGGAGGATGTGGTACGCGAAATGCTCAGCGAAATCAAACAAGATCTACTTGGTGAGCTGGAACGTGTCAAGGTGCAGCGCAAACGTCACGAAAAGGTTGCCTCAGGAGCACTACACAAACAACTTTTGCAAGAAGTTCAGGCAGAAGCTCAGTCAAGGTCATCACTTTCGACATTGCTAGGTCCATCATCGCTATCGACCTCTGTGAACAAGACCTCTAGTTCAACGCAAGCCTCATCTAGATTTGGAACCGATGCAGATAAGCTATACGAGTGGCAGATGAAAATGCTCAAACGCAAGCAAGCTCGTGGCGCTTCAGGAGAAGATGACCCCTCGGATGATGAGATCGAGGATAGTGAGACCGATGACGAGATTATTGACAACAATGGCCCCAAGAGGGGAACCCAGATATACCTTATTTCGGATGAGGAGGACAACAACAACTCCAAGAAGATGAGCGGGTCTTCCTTTCAACGACTCGCGAGTAACGGATCTAAGGACAAACAAGAGAAAGGCCGCGTTTGGCGTCCAACTGGAGAAGAACTTTTGGGGCAGCCGCACATTCCTGCGGAGTCATTTCGGAAAAAGGCTGCGGAACTTCTGGCAAACGCCTTGCTTCAGGACACTGAGACATCGCGATTTGCTGCTGGGAAAGTTGCTCTTGACGTTGAGGATTGCCTGTATCTGCATGTGAACGGTGATCAAAATCAATACAAGCACCAGATGCGAGGAATCTTATATAATTTGCGTGTTGCAGAAAATAAAAAGTTGCGGCAGAAACTCGTCAACGAAACTCTTTCACCGATTGAATTTGTTAGAATGGATCACTCCGCTTTGATGGACCCAAGAAGCTTGGCTAACCTTAAACGCTCTCAAGCAGAAGTATTTGAGCAGCACCGCGTTGTCTCTACAGAGGAAGCTTTGGCGAGCAAACGTGTTGTAGATAATGCCCAGTGCCCTAGGTGCGAAAACACCAAAGGCATTGTCATGTTTTCTCTTGCAAGTTCTCGACCAGAAAGCACAAAGGCTGAAATATATGGCAATAAGGAGAAAAATGATGCTGAGAGCAAAAGGTTTCGTTGCCCATCTTGTGGCCATTCTTGGACAGAAAATTAAATTGTAATGTTGGGGTCGATGGATCGAATAGAATTGAATGTAAAAAAACTAGGTGGATATGAAAAAGCGAAAGGATAAGTCATACGGCAAGAATTTGCGCAAGTCCATCTCTATGAATAAAAAATGCGGTATTAGCATAACCGTATCAGCCGGCTGCATGCCACAGCGTTTTAAATTTACCTATTTGAATTGATAGAAATACAAATTGAATATTCTTAGTCTTGCCATTTCATACCTGTTCATTTTGAACAAGGATCGCTTATAACGAATTTTTGTAAACAAGATTGAGAGTGAAAACTTTCATGTTGCGCATATAGGATGGGAGGAGTGTTCTTGAAGACCAGCGTCAAGTGTGTTATCATATAAATTGTTGACTTAGATAATGAGAAGAAAGCTGTTGTATCCACAAATGCGAGTAGAGATTGTTGCAGAGAAAATTCTACCTGGAAATTGGCTGCCAAAGTTGATCGCAAGGGTGGTAACGGGAGCAAATCAACGATAGCGGTAGCAGCCGCCGCAACAAGAGATAATGGCAGGGCTAGGGCATGTAGGCTCAGAGAATAGCCAATAGGTGATTGAGGTCCTCGAGAGTCATTTCTTCATCAGGTTTGAGCAGGACCTCACGAGCCATTGCGAACCGGGGTTCATTGACAACACTTGATGCACTCTGAGCACCCCCTTGAAGAAACTGGTCAAAAATAATGGAGTCGCTTACACCACAGGCATCAAGAGCTGCGCGATTATTTTCTATCCAGTTGACATACTTAACTGCTTGTTCAGGAGAAAGAATGTTAAAGAGCGTTTGTGTGTGCGTTTCTACGGCCTTGGTTCGCGTTGCAATGTTGCTCCGCAGCTTTTCAAGATACATTGTACAAAGGCTTAGTCGCTCACGCTCGTCCCGAGTTTGTGCCTTATCTTGTGTCTTGTAGTTGACACGCAACTTTTCTTGTTGCTCTTGACTAAGGCTCAGCTCTGCGCAAATGAGCGACCACAACGCACGTGTATCAGCTTTGCGGCCTCTGCCTGGTGCGCCATCCTGATCCATGGGATTCTGTTTTACACCACCGGGCTGATTGCTGTCTTGGAAAAAACCTTCTCCTTGATTCATCATCCAAAGCAGAAATTTCGTATATGGAGGCAGGATCAAATTGAACAAGTGTTTGTAATGATGCTCCAACATGGCCATCCGTTCGTTTGAGCACGGACCTGTCTCGCGCATGATATTCAATAGCTGTGAACGCAATGCGTCGCCTCCAACGCTACCCTGGGCCATGCGTGTTTGAAGATCTCTCAACAGGCCCAATTTCCGCTCCTGCAGTGCTACGTTCGCCTCCTCAAGATGTCTGCGACGAAGTTCATCAAGATCTGCAGTGAGACGCGACACTTTGTTTTCCAACAGTTCAAGATTTTCTTTCTTGCGTCGTCGACTAAGTCGAGCTGACTCGCGATTGCGTTCTAGACGTCGGCGATGCCGTTCTTGCTCTTCTTCGGTGGAACCAGGTTTGGCATCAGAACCGGGGTCCGAAGATACACCTCCGATGCCACTTGAAGATGGTACTGGGCTTGGGTTTGCCGCAGAACTCGTCACAGAAGGACCAGGAACATTGGAAGAGCTTGAGCTAGCTGCACCAGATAGATTGCGAGTTGCTGTCGCAGATGCTGTAGCAGAAGCAGAGGCGCCACGTGCTCCGGTTGGGACTTTGAGGTTTCCGCGCCCTTCTTCTTTGATGGGGTTTCTAGGGCCCGTGGGCCTTGGGGCTACACTTCCAGGGCCTGTTACTGCACCCATTAAAGTAGGGTTAGCACCGCGACTTCCAGGAGGTTGATTGGCTTTGTAAGCTCCGTTTGGCGGCATTGTGTTGGCGGGGGACATACCTCCCATGACACTACCAGGCCCGGTAGGAGCTGAAGATCCGGTGCTCATTGGAGCTGCTACGGCAGCGTATCCTGCGGGTTGAGGGGGCTGTGGTGAGGGATTCCATGTGCTTTGCGGGTTTGACCAGCCAACTGAGGAACTTGCGGGTTGTTGATGTCTTTGCTGCGCTTGAGAAGCCGGGGAAAGGTGCTGCTGAGGATGTTGCGGGTGCATACTTGCTCCATATTGATCTGAGATGTTATGTTCGCTGCCGCCATATGGAGCCATGTAGGAGCTATCAAAGGCCGAGGCACCCGGCATGCCACCTGGTCCTTCCCTAAGCAAGCCTGCCATGCCATCGTTGACCTCATCCATGCTCAGAGGTGGAAGGCCCTTGAGATCTAGGTCGATCCCATCAGCTCCGCCTTCGTTGCCCAGAAAATAGTCAAGAAGATCATCATCACCGTCAATCAGAAGACCATCGCCAATATCAGCAGCTGCGGCAGCTGCGTCGTCAAGCTTCTCGCCGCCCTGACGAGGATGAGACATTGCTGCGTGTTTACTTCTTCTCTAACTAGTTGCCCAAAGATAAAGACGGATCTTGTCAGTATTGATTCTGTAAAACTACTCAACTCGGACCTGAACCTGTTCAGAGCTTAGAAAAATTGACCTTCACGACAGCAGATTTTAACCCCACCGAAGTTAATTATTACTCTTTGATAGCCACGATCCACGCTGTACAGAAGTGCTCCAGATACCAAAACTGACTCGCGAGAACGCGTTCAAGAGCTCAATCAGTTGTAATCTAAAAAGTTGATCTCGGGCGTCAGGATTTGATCGAAAGTTGACGCGAGTAAGGACCTTTGTATGAATGTTTGTATGTATAGAGGGTCAAAGGATCGAAAGCGCGCACGAGATGAAACGCAGACAAACAGCTGAAGATCCTAACTCCCTCCGCTCTGCAAAAACAGGGCTCTCCCGGCCCAAATATATACCTTCAAGGTTGTGTTGAATTGAAGACACGTAACAGCGGGCTTCGCTTTGCAGTCGGAGGCGAAAGCAAAGCTCTGAGAAACCTAACAACACGAGGATGCGCAGTCAGAAGACGCGCTTGAGGAGGGAGGAGGAGGAGGAGGAGGAGGGCCCCGAGCTAGCTCTCTCGCACCTCAAGTGAAGCTCCCCGAGCCGCACCAAAGGCCCGGGCTGATCCGTGCCTCGGCTACTCCGCTCCTCGCGATCAACCACGAGACCAACTTCACTTTGGTGCTCGTCAAATCGCTGTCGATTGATCAATCAATCGATTATTGCGCTTTTCCCGTCTTGCTTGCTTCCTACCATTTCTACTATTTAGCCTATAGTATATTAAGTCCCACGGGACCCCCATTGGTACCATTCTTCATGCATACGAGCTCTTAAGGGCCTACTACCAAGAAAGGGAAAATCACAAGGAACTTGCAGCGGAACTCTCGTGGATCGTTCCGCGGCGAGTCTTGGTCTCTCCATTTTCTCACTTTCTTTTTCTCAATTTGTGATCATCGTCGCTTTGCGCAGTGTGTTTTGGAGCTGCTTGACAGTGAACAGGTCTGTCTACTGCTGGGCTTGGGAAGGAGAGCGAGGCGAGGGAGCGTGACGAGCGCTCTTTATTCTTCAAGCCTGACGAGATGGCTTTTGTGAGATGGATTCTGCTTCCATACACGGGATTCTGAGGTGATCTATACACCCTACATAGATAGGTACGCACTGTCGTAGGAGTATTAATTTCCCTGTCCAAGGAGCAGGAGTGAGTTATAGGTACTTCGTGGCGATGTGATTTTAGTCAATTTTGGTGGTTTCTCTTTGATAAATTGCTGACGAGACACTTGGATGGAAGTAAAAGCTCCAAGTCGATGCTTTTGGGGTCAATCTTTGTCTATTAACCTTTCCCCGCGTTTGCTCAACTAACAGCTGATCTAGTGCCGAACTCAATGTAATGTAGAAAGATGATATTCCAACCTTGAGGACTTGATGGCACCTGCATACTACTCATAGAAGTAGCCCTGATGGTCGGTCCTCTTGAGCATGATGGTCGCTTGTGTACAAAGGAATGCTCCGCGAGATTTTGCCAGATTGCAGAGATCTCATGGTCATTAAATTAAACCTGAGCACGATTAGGTCCATCCAGCAAAACTATGGTATATGGCGATGGTCACGACGATCAACGCCGCCATTCCCACTCAGCGCATAACGGTCAGTAGGTGAACTCTAAGCCTCCGATCCCACCACCTTTCTTCTGTAGGAGTAGTACGTATAGATTCATTTCCTCAGACTCGCTCGACAGAATGAATGCCAACCCTCCCTGAGGAAACTCGTGTCTTTTATGATGTCCTGGCAACAAGAGGAAATGGGATGGTGCTTCCTGCATTTGTCACGAAGCATCTTCACTTCCATCCACACCATTATATTGCGGGCTGTGCAACATCATCAATTCTCTTGTTGCAACCATAGTGAAGAAAGATCAGAATCATTTATTCAGTCAAGACCGATATTGCAATGAGTTGGTAGCAATCAATAGGAATCGGAGGACACTTGGTTTTGGATGTAAAAATCTCAAAGATCTTGCAGAGCGTCAAGCAAACCTATAGCCCAACTCGCCGAGTCGTATCGCGATTCGGATAGCAGGTCTTCTCCGGTAGAGACTGCCTCTGGGGGTGCGACACACAGCATGAGCGGGCAAGGCGGCCGGCAAGATGATCGTGACTATGGTGGACGAGGGTTGTCACGACACCAACGAGGTTGGAGCCAAACTTCGTCACCAGATTTAATGGGTCGTGACACACACATTAGCCACGAGGAGCGTCTTTTGGATGATGATGCCCTTGAGGAAGAGGTCAACTACGCTGTTGAAGCCTTTGAGCGCAGAATGAGCCAGAGTCGCCACGGAAACTCCAAGAACGGCAGTTCTTCGTCCTCGAGTTCATCTACGTCTGACGTAGATGGAAGGAATTACTACAGAGCAAGTACAAATTCAATCAGAAGCGAGTCCTTTGATACGGCAGACGAGGGTACGAGTGGAGCACGCGCCAAATCTTCTCAGACAGCGGAACAGGCGCAAGGCCGGCAACATCAACTTCGAAGGCGAAGTCCAACATCGATGTCACAACAAGATGGACCTTATTTTGATTTGCTTGACCACTTCACGCTGAGATCCTCGCTCTATAGATACCGGAACAACGTTGTCTTGAACGGCATGCGACACCAATTGATCTTTGGGCTAGCATATCAGAACTCTGGAAATGCTGGCAGTGAGTCTCAGGGCGACCCTAATTGGGCAGCAATGCAACAGATTCCTCAACAGCAACAAAAGGTCCTCTTGACTGTAAAACGAGCGTCCACATACGGAGGATGGATCTTCTTTCTCAAGTTTCTCTACGTCTACGTTGTGCTATTCTTAGTTGGGGCGACGGTAGTGTTTTGTATTCTCATTCCTGTGCAGTATGGTCTTGGTGTGTTTTTAGTTGGAATTCGTAGTGCAAATTCTATAGAGGAAAGGCTTGCCACTCTGATGACCTTGCTGGCTATGCCACATTTTGTAGAAAGTCTCTCAATCATGTCAACTCTGGTGATTGGCTACTTGAATGATATTTGGAATGACTTTGAGTTCATTAACACAATGACACTGGTTAGTTCAACGGTTCGCGATTGGTTTATTCTCACATTAATTTTGTTTATTCCTCTAGGAACCTTTGCGGTTAGCTTTCTTTTAAGGGACCCTGCGCCGATCACAAATGCTTTGCTAGCAGCTCTGTGGTCTTCACTAATTCTCTTTGCGCTTACTACCTTGTATACAATTTGGATTGAGGTATACTCGTGCCTAAAAATTATGCAAACATGTGTGCCACGGGCTCATACTCTTTGGCGGGCATTTTACCAGCTAATTCGCCATCGCTTTCGCACTCGTTTTGCGTTTACGTACTGGCCTGGGCTTGACCCAGCACTCGAAGGGCACGACCTTGACGAGGAAACCGTTATTAAGCATCTAACGAAGCAAGAGCTAAGCCCAGTAGCTCGCTGCTTTTATGAGCAGGTGAAGCCTCGTCGCTTATGGAATGTCGATAAGGTTCTCAAGCCGCGGCCAATCCTGAGTCGCCAAGCATTCTCTGTACTTTTTCTGTGCTGTCTTTCACGCTCTCGCTTCCGAGGCTCTATTCGACGTTCGGTTGTGAAGAGTTCCTTTGCGTGTGTGGTATTTTCCTCGTTTCTGATATGGCTTGTTGTAATTGGCTACCTCGTTTACTCTTCTTTTATTCCTACCATTTTTGTCGTACTTTCAGGTCTCGTTTCTTTTGCGATCTTTGTGACTTGGATTGGTCACAATCTTGCCTGGATGCAAGAATTTGAACGGGGTTCTCGCGGCGTACTTGGTGTTACTCGAACACCCATTCTGGCTGCAGGTCTTCCTGCACCCCCTCCAAAGGAAGAACATCAAGATCAAAATCAGCATTCATCAGTGCCATCTCAACTAGGACAGGCGTCGAACTCTCACGGCCAAGGCGCACGAGCTGCGTCGGTGAGCTCCCGGTCTCGTAATCCCTTTGTAGACGCGGGGCAGAGTAGTAATGCAGAAGATCAAGGCTTGTCTGGTCGTGACGAAGATAATGATCGCTTTCATGACATGGAAACAGGTCGTGGTGATGAGGAAGAGGATGCCCAGGGTAATGATTTTGTAAGTCTAGAGAGTATCGAAGATTTCCCGGGTGATGACGATGAGGGAGACAATGGCAATTCCAGAAACTCTTCTAGCGATTCAGATGACCAGTCTTCCCTGCACTTTGACATAGATAATTATGAGCGGGTAAAATCCATGCGTGAATCTCGATTTGTCTACGCTGAGCCTAAAATGTGGGTCGCTGTGATTTTGCTCATGATAAGTTTTGGCATTTTTGTGGCAGTTCCTATGTATGGATTCTCTCAGCTTGGTGTCGGCGGATACGCAGCATTTTTTGCATTTGCTTGCATTTTGTCCCTGCATCGCTTTATTTTTAATGTACCAAGTCTCGTTGAGACCTTCGGTACGAAAGCATTTGAATCTCTGGAGCTTCCTCTCTTTGATTTGGTCGAAGAAAATCAAGGTTCTGCAGCTGCTGAGGCTTCGGCTGCTACTCAAAACATCTCCTCCACCTTCGGACTTGATCAGTCGTCTTCCCGGGAAGGAAAACACCACCACAAACACCACCGCAGTCATGAAAGTGCAAACCGTACCAATCACAGGCAGGAACATGGGGCATCTGTCGGGCTGAACACAAATTCGCGGCTTATGTCTATGACGAGTCCGATGCGACAGGCCACGTCAGCCAAAGTAAGCAATGGAGGTCGCCGCGTCCATCTCGTGCTTACACGCATGGCCCAACAACAAATGCGGACGTTCTGGATTGGTTGCTTTGCTCTTGCTGTGATTTTTATGATCATTCTCGTTGGATTTAGTGTAGACCAGGATACAACTCTTTCGGATTACGAAGGTGTACCATTGCTTGGCAATGCTACTCATAAGACTCACTATGTTCCTACCCCAACCCGAGGCAAAGTGGGATTTATGTACCCAGTTTGTACACTTTTCGATACCTTGTATGCTGGAAAGGATGACTCTGGTCTTACTTTTGATGGAAATCTCGAAAACATCAATAACTTTGCGCCTCTACAAGAAGCAAAGCTTACCACCATGGATTTTATCTTTTTATCTGACTTGGCTTATTCCCATGCCCAAACCTCGCAAATGCAGCTCGACCGCTGGTTTGGGCCGGATGTCGTTCATTACATACCTCCAGAGCAATATGATCGATATGCAGCCCCTCGTCTCTCATCGGCAGTGTTTAAGCTTTTGCACATTCCCTCTCAACCGAATGGAAGCAAAACAAGCGACCGAGAGGTGTTTTTAGTGGCAATTCGAGGTACAATCAACACGTATGACTTACTTTCCGATATGCAGATTTGGTTTCCTGCAATGCTTTTTCAATGGTTACGCTATGTTCTTCCATTTGGCGCCGTGTGGAACGCAGTCATTCCTTCACTGATTCGCTACATGAACGTCCTTGAGACGGCTCCGTCAAGTAAACTGAGCTACCAAGCAGATCTGACCAATTTCGTACGTTCGTTACGAAACAAGAATCCTGATGCCTTTATTGCAATAACGGGACACTCTCTAGGGGGTGGTATTGCTATGCTTGTTGGAGCAGCTGAGAGTATCCCTGCGATCGGCATTTCGGGTCCAAACTCACTGCTTTCTCGGGAAAAGTTTGGTCTTGATCAAACCAAGCTTGATTCATTTGCTGTCAACATTATTCCACGAGGAGATCCTATCCCAAATGTAGATGATCACGCCTTGCTGACTGAAAGTATCTTGTGTCGCGCGGACCGTGGTTCATACTTAGGAGCCTGTCATGAGCTTAAAAGAACGTTCTGCGAACTTCAGTACATTTGTGGTTCCGGGGATAGACCTCCTATCGCTATTTGCAATACCACCTATGAGTTCCCAGCGCCCCTGCACATCAATTAGAGGCTACAATAATAGGCAAGACTAATTCCAAAAATGTATGATCTCGTATGCTCTTTTCTAAAGTGAAGGCCTTGATGAAAATAATGCAAATTAGAAGTATGCAAGATAGAAATTTACTGATGACATGTTCCCAGAATTGCATTGCTTTGTCCAAAGACTATTTCAAGTAGGTAGCTAGCAAGGAGCATGGCTTGTTTAAATCACACAGAGTATGAAACTGCAAGAACTTACTAAAATTTGGAGAAATATGTGTTGTGAGGCGTTAGAGAAGCAAACTTGTTGATTGTAGAATTCTTAGATCTCTCTTTAGCTACGTTTCTTTTTTAATTAAAAAAAATATACATAGGGGGTTGTAAAATCCTGTGGTGTTCAAAAGTTATTTCCTATTCATTTTGCTCGAATTGCTGGATAACTGTTTTCCAATGATCTCGCATTCGCCCCTTGGCCTAGGCTCACCACGCGCAGTATATGTGCATCGAGAGGACCAGCCAGAGTCGGCAATGTTCCGAGAGTCCAATCGTCTACGTGAGCACTTCTCGCCAAACGGCCGTCTTTCCATGCCCTAATTAGATCTGAGTAGGCAAGAAGAAGACTGCCAGGGATAAGAAGGGTAAGAAAAGCAATAAGTAGTCGGAGCCCCTGCTTCATACGACCTCGTCCAAGAGCGTATGGCTGCTGAGCAGCAGTAAGAACTGCACCTGTTAGTAGTAAATAAAATCCTCGGAAAAACGCTTCAAACGCTGCCGCGGGGCCTTCAATACAAACTACATGAAAAATGCTGCTCCATACGTAGAAGTTGACAGCTCTTACAACGTCGGATTTCCCCCTAATAAAGTCAGCATCTTCCGCGTCTGCGTCAACATCAGACATGTCTACAGATTCTTCATCACTGTCAAGGTCTGAGCCTTCTGCGCTCGCATTTGAGTCATCTCCAGAGAAGTACCTTTTAGCTTCCAAATTCTTCATACCGGTGTGGCGCTTTGAAATCATATAGTTGTCACCTTCTTGCCGAGGAAAAACTTGATGTGCAGAGACGGGCTGCACAGAAGTTGCATGACGTATCTGGGGTGGACCAAGTTTTGGTCTGTGCCATTGTGAAGCTCCCGATACATGGTTAAAAAAGTATTCGTGGCCACTCTGTGTATCAATATACCGGGTCCAGCCTGCTCCTATGTCCTCCCCCTCGTGACTCTGTGCATGAGTTTGACCATATTGATGGTCACCTAGAAGAGCAACATTTTCGTCAATAGTTTCAGGATCATGATCGCTCTCTTCATCACTTGAAGAATCGTTGTCATCATCATCGCTCGATGGTGAAGAATCATCATCACTAGATGACTCATCACTTTCACTTGACCCTTCTGAAGTTAGACCTTCCTCATCCTCCGTAATTTGTATCTGGTCTGCACTTGCTCCTGTGTCGTCATCTGCGGCTAGCAAAATATCACGAGCGCTTACAATACCTGCATGATATGCATTCTGCTCTGCCTGTAGTTTTGAATGCCTTTCAAGAATAATATTTGTCAAATCGTCTGCTTCTGCGTAGTTCTGCTCACGTCCAGCCATTTTGCCTGTATAGATCGCTTCTAGTGTTTAGCAGACGCCAATGAGATTTAGCTCGTCCTCTTCACCGTGAGTTAAGTTTGCAGTAACCTCACGCAAGGCCGTAGGAGGCTTGAGCAAATTAAAGTCTGGACGAAAACAGTCTGCGCTGCGATTGCCGGAGATGCTAAAGACATACTTCTATATTTAAGTTTCCACAAATTTACACCTACTAACGTTCTCTTCCTCAAAATCGCCCTTTAATTTATCTTGAGTTCCTGGTTCGGAAAACCTAGCCGTTGAACGTTCCAGATGTTCTATCCAAAGATTCCATGATCTTAAAATCACACCAAGGATTTCATTCTTATTTCATATAATACCATTCATTTAGAGCGGCGAGATACCTAGCTGGCACGCCACCCATTTGTTGGATTCTTTCATCTGAAGAGCCCAGTTTTCTTCGAATTATAAGCCACCATTTTCAGACGAGGCATGAACACCGCCGCCACCACCGCCACTACCACCACCACCTTGAAATTGCAGAGAAAGCAGTAGCTACCTACCTCGTTATAAATTATATATGCTAGCTTGGTTGAGGGCGGTTACAGTCTTCACACATGAGTATAGCTACTGTGTTTTCCACCATGGTGGCTTACGCTCTTTACCAAAGCATTTCTTCATGGACTTGTTTTGCCACTAAGCTGAGTGTTTCGTTTGTTTTTTTCCAATCCCTGCACCCAAATACTTAAAAAAGGTAGTAGTAGTTGTACGGTAGCAGTATTAGTATTAGTATTGGAAAACAATTGGTTTTAAAAAAGCAGACGAAAAAAAGGGCTTATATAAAGAAGTACAGGTAAAGGTATGTACGTACCTTCCTATCTACTTGGTAATAGGCACTACTATAGAAGGTGGTCCCTAGATGATTTGAATTCTATGAAATGAATCAAACTTATCTCGTGTCCTTGGGCACACTCGCTCGTGAAGGCAGCACCGCCGCCTTCGTGCGATTCCATGCCTTCCGCGTCGTCCGCTACTCAGTCGTTCGTATCTAGTAGCAGCAGACAGTCCGCGTCACCCCCGTCTCAATCTTCCTCGCCCATGCCGGCCTCAACATCAGCAGCGTCTCCAGCCAGCACAGCGGCGCCTTCACGACCTCTCGGGCCAGGAGCACCTCCTACGAGCGGCCGTGTGGAAGTTAAGGCGCCCCCGTTCGTATGCCGAGGGCGCCAGTTTGTGCTGCACGGCGGAGCTATTGACGATGAGAAACGAGCTCGTGTTCGCGCCGTCATCCGCCACCGCTTGATTGGCCGCGAGCTCGCGGAGCTTCGCCGTGAAGACGAAGCCTTCCTCAAGGCCAAGCACGCACGCTCTGTTGATTCTGCGCGTTCTTTACTCGAACGTCAGGAGCTTGAGCTTGCCGCCCGTCTACGCAACCTAGAGCAGCAGAAAGATACGCTCAAGCTGCTGCTCGAGCAGATAAGTCAAGAAGAGGATTCCGAAGTTGTCGCCAACTCCAACATCAACTCTCAGGGTTAAATGTCCTGCTAAACATTGTGACCCTCTACAAAAAAGTGACGACGCCATGGCTTCTGCCTTTCTTGTAAAGTTTCAATTACTTTGGTGTAGATTGTGAACGATCTTATGTTTTCATGCAGACGCAGATGCAGATGTATTCACGACAAATTCGTTGGACCATCAACAATCACTGAAAGAGGGTTTAGTGAAAATCGATGATCTACAAGAATAACACGTTGATTCAAACTCTGGACACACTTGCAGATTTTCATTATAATTTTTTTAACATGAGGATGCACGGTGTAAAGCGCAGGGTTTTGTTATTCTGCCTGCATCTGAATGTAGACATGGTGGATACATGTGTCAATTTTATTTTGCGAGCTTGTATATTGATTTGCTGCAGTGAGTTCCGCAAGTTTTGCGGCTCTACTTATATGAGGATCAACTAGAGCCGGGTCTTAGTTCGATTTGCAAGTCTATTGATTGTTCATTATTTTTCGATGTACAGGCTTGGTCCGGAGGTTCTTACTTTTGCAGACGAGTCTTGGCATATTGTACAGGTTGATTGACAGGTCAAATAAGTAGAATTATGATTCCTGCTAAGCTGGAGACTTTAACCCTCAATTGTTGGTGATAGGCTTGCTTCAAGCCGGGCATGATCTTTGGCACTGATGTTGGCTTTGTATTTTATAAAAGATGTGGCTTACTATCCGCGCTGCAATATGTCAGAGGGATACCGCCCATCAGGAAATCTGGAGGTTCGATGTTAAGAGAGCACCCTGTTCATAATTAATTAAAAAATATATTCTTTTTTTAAAACTCTGTTTTGGTTCTGACTTCTCTCATTGGGGGGGATGTTGACCTCATCTATACTCCCGTAATGCTGCTTCTATGGAGGGTGTCAATTATTCCTATTCGGATGCCTGACCAGAGTAGGGCGTACTTAAAGTCTTTTATTATACTTCTACATAGGGTTTGGAATTGTTAGTGACTTTAATATATAATTTGTTTCTAATACAAGAATAATGTATATATATTATTCTCAACAATTGCAAATTACACCCCAATGGAGCAATGAGCAATCGTTCATAGAACGTTCCTTATTATCGTGTTTATCAAGTTAGTTTTCAAAAGCACTGTGGTTTTCCCGAGCAAATTCGCAGATAAGCTGTGCGAAACCAAATATCAAGAGGAGGGGGAATCTTTTGAAGTTGGACGGATGGGTCTTATATCCAATAAGTCCCTTATGCCACTTTTTGGCTCAGGTGCATAGTGGCGATAAATTTCATATGTAGTCAGTTTGTATGCGTTCATGAAGGTAACCAGCAGATTTTTTAATCATAAAATAAGTTGTATGAATATAGGCGGTGCACGAGAGTGCTGTTGCTCAACAGCATTAGTGCAGGCGTTTCCTATCTGAAACCAAGATTTGCTATTCTGACCCCCAAATACTTGTATGGAACAGAGGAAACTTTATAGAATAGGTTGTTTGTCTCTTCAAGAAAAAAAGAAGAGAAGTCTGTAAAGGAGATAGGTTTTCACTTCAATGCTTTGTAAATTCTAGCCAAAATCTTGATAAATCTATACTTTGATGATTTAGACTTTACGTTTAAAAGTTAGGTATCAGGTGATGCATAGACAACGTGGTAATTCATCGTTCTCGAGAGTACTAGACGTCATTATATGACATTCAGCGCTAGCCAGCGCGCAAGTTTGGCAACGCTATCCTTTTGGTACTCTTTCGGTCGTCCCGCTTTTGGAACCCCTTATGGATAATTGGGGCTCTGAAAGTTGATAGTTTTCTCGGCGCCTCACGTATGAGGCTACATAGATACTTGCTATTTTATGGAGGTTTTGTTTATGGATTGGTTCTGCACCTACATATGAACTTCCTTGTAAATGTGCGTCATGAGTTATGAAGAAAAAGAAGGGAAAACGGGCTAGGCAGACGAAGGCCAGTGAAGTTCAATTATAGCTTGGTCTTTGTATCTTATTCTAGCTCTAATAACAAGGCTCACCTCGAGCTCTAAACTGTAATTTAAGTTTTTAAAAAAAGAAAAGACAGAGGCAGCGAGGCTTAATATTCTCAATTCCAGGCAAATTGAATCCTAAACCCTCTCTTTTGTTACTCAGTTTCTGATCTTACAAAGTTAACCCACGTATCTGCTCAAGTTGAAGCAAATTCCTATTAAGAGCCACGGACATCATAATGTTACAATTCGCTTCGAACGTATCGGAGGAGGGGAAAGAAAAGCGAGATATATTGAATGAGTCGCCATGATGGTCGAAAACTCAAAATTCCAATTTTTTTGCTTTTACGTACTGTTAGAATAAAACTATTCGCAACATATATTATTTAGACGATCCTGCATAAACGAACACAACCCTTTTTCTAGGTTGCCTTATTTGTAAAGTTCCTGTTGGAGTTCAGAAAAGAGTTGAATGAAAAGCGAGGCCAATTTACCATACCCATTGCTTTCCAAAGATATCGAAAATCCATTAATACCGAGCTAAAATTACCAATAATCATGTGCTATTAAGTTATATCAGATTCACTCCCTACTTTAATACCTAACAGCATTGCTAGCTAGCCAGCGATCTCTTGCTTCTTGGCGATCAGCTGAAGGTTCCTCCTTTAAATCTGAAGCTTTTCTTACTTTCTGCCGACAGCATCCAAATAGGCAAACAAAATAATTGTCTAACCGATAAGCTCTCTGTACCTGAGCGGCCCCTCAAAAAGTCTCCACTCAATCAACTATTATGAAGTTCGTGTCCTTTTAAAAAGTACTTTTGATGTTGATGTTATTTATTTTCGACTCAAATCGTCTTTTTTTCAACTATATAAATTAACTAAAATAAAATAAGTCTCGAAGTTCAAGTTTAAGAGGTATAAAAATGAAAAGTAAAAAAACGTAAGTACCTTCCTACTCCCTATGTTATCAATAGTCAGGGGTACTGAGTTAAAACCTTTCAACTTTTAAAAGCACAACAACTACTCAATGAAGTACCTAGTAGCTAATTAATTACATAGAACACAAGAAATGCTGTTTCTAACGTACTATGTGGCACCTCGCTCACTTACCCGACATGCCACGGGCCAGAGGGGCCGATGTGGAGCGCCGTAGTTCAATACACCATGTTTCTTCTGTTTGAAAGTGTGCGTGCTCATCGCTAGAAGAGATGCAAATGGTGCCTCCCCGAATCGCCGACTTAAAGCAGCAACAAAAGCGAACAACAGTTGAGGGACACAACAGTGTCTTTCGCTTGCATCATCATGGCCATAGCATGTAGGCAATATTAGTGCTTTTATACCTTCTCCTAGCAGGAATTGTCTCAGATGTTTTGTTTTGTTTTAAAATTAACTTGTAAAACAAATTTTGAAAGAAAAAGGGAAAAAAAGTAAAAAAAAGTAAAAAACTTTGAGAACCACAAAAGCGGCAAGAAATATGGAGCCGTTGGATGGAGTAAGTAAACCTTGATGGCCAAAGGTGATGAGACCAACATCAGCGAAGGTCGATCACTAACACATCTCGCCACTGCGAACGTGATATAGACGTATTCATCTGGTACAGCACCACTGTCTCCTAGCGAGGCAGAATTGGGCTGCATTAAAAAAAAAAAATCTGATCGAACTAGGAGCCTAGTCTTTGTCAACACTGGTTAGAAGCGTTGGTTTGGGAAGCGGGAGTTGAGAGGAGGCACCAACATCATTCAACTCCGCACACCCAAGAACAGTTTTAGAATTATAAAAGAAAGCACCAAGTACAGTAGGTATGGAAACACCCTGATAAAAGAATCGTCAGTTTCGAGACAGTGGGTTTGCTGTCTCATTCTCTGTTGTGGTCCCCGCACAGGCACGCTTTCTAGTGGCTACCTTATCAGCACAGAAAGACATTTCACATGAAGGACTAGAACATGCTTTTAAACCGAATTAGTACTGGCTTGGCTGCTTAGATTGTAAGGTTGAGAAGAGAGTTGACAATGGCACCTTTATTTAACGAGAGACTTATCTGCAACCAGCAAAATGGCCGAGTGGACAGCGCGGTTGTGAGCACTTAGAAACTACCTGTTACTCAACTGCCACGCACACTTCCTTGTTTGCCACCCGAGCTGCTCATCAGCAAACTCTTGTGCTTTCATCAACGTTTAAAGGATTTCAAGAACTAAGTGACAAGGTAGCATTGGAAGATGCTATGCACATCAAACAAAAGACTACATTTATTATTACTAACTAACTATGTTGGTGTAGTACGTAACTTCTTTATGTAATGTACTTGGCGCCAATTGACTATATTCTTCTAGGTTCGTTTCTCTGTAGTGAAGTTAAAAAGTGCTCATCTTGAAAATTCTTCGCCTGGGACAGTAAGGATGTCGAAGCTTCTTCAATTAGTCCTTTTTCTTTTCTTTTCTTTTTTCAAAACTTCTCTGATCAATGCCTTCAATAAACACTACAGAACCTTCAGCATCGCTTCCTGAAGCATCTAAAAGAGAAAAGGAACTTCTCAGAACTAAAGGCACAAGGAGAGGTATGAAGAGTGTTTACCTGTCATAAACTATATGACTGATCCTGAACATGGGCTGCAGAACTTGCAGAATTACTAATGAAAAGGAGGCTTACTGCTCATCATTTTAGGACAGTCGAAACAAAACGAACTCGGAGGCCAATGCAAAAACCACCGACGATAGGCTGAACTGGACAGGGAAGTTATTAGTGTTAGTATTTTAAAGTAGGGTATCTAATGTATTTTGTACTCTCAATGTAGAAAAGTGACATCTATCTTCAAGTGATTGAGTTTACAAGAAACAATAAATTATGCATAATAATCCATACAGCAAACAAACCGTGGTTGAAGTTATGGAGCTAAAGATTATTGAGGGTACTCAGTAATGGAGATGCGACTTTGTATTATTATTGTGAGAACCTGAACAACAGACGTATTGAAGACGCCAGACTTGCTCAGAACTGCTCTACCGATATTTCAGACACAGAGGAATTGGTTGCCAAAATACACGAAAAGAAACACCCCAACAAAAGCCAGAGGAACTTGATCTACAAACATTATGCTTTGCATGAACGTCGCTACTAGGTACTAGAACCAGGACGTTGAGCCAGCACTTTTTTAATACAGTGATTCGAAGACCTCAAAGCCAAGAAAAAAAAAATGAACTAAAGTTTTCAAGTCGCCGTTCTCAAATGACACTTGGCTTATGTCCCATCATCCCTTCATGTAACAAAAGCATTACTTGAAGAGCACTGCGAATCCATAATGGCGGCGCAATTCTCATGGCGGGTAGCTCCACTTGTCCAACTAATAAATTTCATATGATAGCTGGCAGAGTGGATGGCTGAGCTGTTCACCGTATACCGAGCCACCCACAACCACACTGATCTGCAGAAGACTCAACTTGTTACTCCACCATAAATTATAAAGCTTTAGAACTTTTTTCTTCTCTTTCTATATTTTCTTCTTTGGGGTGCACAATCTACTGTGTTACTAGTGAAACAAGTAGTAGTTATCCTATATGCAGTATGATTGGACCATCATCATGCATCGTCATGTATTCTTCCTCTCGTTCCTGCCGCATCAATTGAAGAAACAGTAAAATATAAAGAATACAAAGAAACCCAGAACTTAGGTGCCCGGCTTGAATGTTGGCTTCGTGTCTGCGATGAGTCAGACTCATGACAGAGGAGCATCAAAAAGTAAGGTTCGTTTCAGGCACGTCGTCATCCTGTCTCCCTCCTTCTCCTCAACATTTTGAACTTAGCACACTTCAAGTTATTCATTTCTGATATTCTTCTTCTTCTTCTTCTTCTTAATATTATTATTATTTTACTGCAAGTTTATTTTTTTAATTAATTAAAATTTATTTAGTAAATGAATTTTAAAAACTTAATATAGCTCGTGACAAAAAGAAGTAGAAAGCACTGTGCGAGGTGCCACAATGTTGCCCGTAATCCTGGTTCTAAGGCACCATGACGCATTCATAATCTTCGATTAGTTTTAACTGTCCATCTTCGCGCTTCTTTACAGGAAGGGAATTAGGCGTCCGTGGCTGGCGTCATTTCGCTTCTCAAGAGGGCCAAGAAGCTCGCAAACGGCAGTTCCTCTTACTGCTAGCATTTCTCCCTTATCTACCTTAGACAGCTAGCGGACAAGCGGAGGGAAGCCCAAAAACTCAGATGAAAAACCAATAAATAAACGAAACAGGAAAAAGAGTCCGCAGCAAAGGTGCAAACGGCTGCAGAGCTACCATCCGGTAGATGGCATGTGAAGGAAAGTTATGGTGTTCGGCTCGAAGACCGACCGGAAATATTTCCTTGGACTGTGACTAGAGTTTGGTTTAGTGGTACATTTTGTTATACACCTAGAGATTTTCAGAGTTCTCGATTATTTTTTAATGTAATATAATACTTCGGCCCTCTTTCTTTTCTTTTCGAGAAGTACTCAACTTGAATGATTCACAGGAAGAAATGTTTCCAATAAAATCAAAACAGAAGCAACCTAAAAGTGGATTTGATTAATCGATTAACCTCCCCTCTGCTAAAAACAAGTAGAGCGTTCTCTCCCCTGCTTCTCGATAATTGGCTGACTAGTTTTGCTCGATCAATCCCTCTATTTCAATTCCTGTTCTTTTTCCCTTTTTCAATTCGGCTAGTTGTTCTCTTCTCTTTTTGTCTTTTTGACTGGTTCCTCGCAAACACAAAATATTCATTCGGCAGCTTCGTCGAAACTCGCAAACTCCAAATCGTGCCGGAGACTGACTCGATCGAGGGGTCTATTGCTTGCGAAGCAGCTGCTAAGCTTGCGCTTATCCTCGAGCACGCCTGATTTGAGATCGGGCCGCCGCACGTCCGCTCATCGCAAATTAGCGATTGTAAAGACTGAAGGAGAAAGATTGAACTACTCAAATTCAAAACCCCAGTTCCTCGTGTTCAAATCGCTATCGGAGGTCTGATCGGCGTCCACAAGGTTGACGGCGCGTTGGACGCAGCAGAGACGATACTGGTACCGAGGGCGGCAGCGAGGGCAGCAGCAAGAGCAGCAGCAAGAGCAGCAAAAGCAAAGGCTCTTGAGCAGTTCGGTCATCTTATTCTCCGTATTTGTACTACCTACTACTACTTTTCATACCTAATCTTCGTTCTAGTAGAGGCCGGTGACGAGGACAAGCTCAGGCAAGAACTCTGCGCTTAGCAATACTCACGAAATTGAGGTGGACGACCATAGGTTTGCTGAAGGGTTTGCTCCTGAGAGGTGGCAGCAAAACTGGAATCGAATCTATATTTCAAATTTCTGGCAGCTGCAAAGCTTCACGTAGGCTTGCGGCTTCGATCTTGTAGGTGTGTGTGTAGCTAGCTAGCTATCTCTGTGCTTGTCGGCTATACTCGTCATAGGTGGCGCTTTGCAGACACGAAGAGCAAATCTGGGTACTCAGGAGAAGTCTGATTTACGGGGAAAAAAAGGCTATCTCTCATCAGCAGTAAATTCGCTTTTTCGACTTGTGCGCTTCGCATTAAATCTAGCCTACATTATAAGAGACCGAGCGGTATTATATCGTCCGCACCACCACTGATCAAGCGCGTGACGACCAGGTCCAAAGCAGCAGAGTGGCATTGCATATATTCTCAGCAAAAGATCAACCTTACCAAAAGTAATCAAAGCAAACCCCATTCAAAGACTTATCCTACTCGATACAGACACCCGCGCGGCCCCGTCTGCAACGTACTAATCGTCACATCTAGCGGCTTCTTCGTTAAAACAATCCATCTCACGCGCTTTAACAACCAAGCGAGGAGGGTGCAAACCCACAACAAGAGTCCTTTTTTAAAAAGCAAGCGTCTCCGTCAGCCTAAACTCTTTGCTCTCGATCGCCCATCGGAGGTCCCGTGACACGAACTCCGTA
This sequence comes from Schizochytrium sp. TIO01, assembly GCA_004764695.1. Lineage (NCBI taxonomy): Eukaryota > Bigyra > Thraustochytrida > Thraustochytriidae > Schizochytrium > Schizochytrium sp. TIO01. The sequence continues at coordinate 3,539,670 of SMSO01000025.1, read as the reverse complement.
GTGAGTTATAGGCCAGTGTCTCCACGAGAGGGAGGCCGAGGGCACAAAGAGCGCAACGGCGAAGCCAGCTGCCAAGCGTTGCAGAAGAAACGATCAATTGATCAAGCACTTGGCTTTTCACGCGTCCTGCAAGGCGGTCGGAGCGGCGAGGGCTGAGTGGCGAGTGCTCTGGAGTTCCTGTTAAAAGGAGAAAGGAAGAAAGTAGTTAAGCCCCTTGCTATCACTTTCTGTTAGCACTTGAATACTGATCCGTAGGAGATCGAGGACTGCGGGTTCCCCTTTTTTTTTTAGGTGTGTTTCCTTTCTGCGGAGCACGAAGAGTGGGGGAAGACTGCAGTGATCAGGCAGCACGAGCTCAGACAAGCAAATAGCTGTCGAAGGGACAGACTACGATAGGTTGACAGACAAATCTTGATCGCGGAGGGCAAGGCGAGGCTGAAGCCCGGGTGGGCCGGCAAATAACTTAATTGATTTACTGAGTGGTTTTTGGTTTATCGCTTAGTTGCAGGCTTGTTTGCTTGCCTGCTTACTCATCGTGACAGCCATATTGAGCAAGCAGCTGAGGAACTCGGGAGCCAGGGTTGTACACAAAGTAAAAAGGTACAGCAGGGTATCAAAGAATACAGTGGCTGTGCACGTATAATAGAGAAAATGTCAAACAGTTCAAGCAGTTCGACATCAAGTAGTTCGACAGCTGAGCTGGAAGCACAGCTGGAGACATGCTTTGACACAAACTCCATAGACACGATCACATTTGATAGCTTACAAAAACAAGATCCTGAATACGCAGCATGTCTAAACGAGAGTGGCGTTGTACAATACCAGATTGCCTCATTTGCACCAACAATCTCACCATTTTACTACGAAGATTGGGAGTCATATGAAAACTATACTAACTTGAACGGAGTGAGTTCAACAAGCCCATGTGGAGACGATCCTGCAACACCAAATAGCGCATGCTGCGCAGCGTTGAACAAAGCCACTAGTTGCCAGTTATCTTCAAATTCATCGTTCGATGCGGAATGTAAAACCCTCTTGGATGACATTGTCTTTGATGCCTATGACTGCTCTTCGCCGGTTATTCCGTACATTACGCTAATCTGTGTCGTGGGTAGCTTTGTGCTTCTCGCAATTTTAGGTATTACTGTTTTTAGATACACTGGGTTTGGAGCTCTACTGAAGAAGAATTTCATCCTATGGAAGCGACAGTTTTTTGCAGTATTCTTCTCACAAATTTTCGCTTTGTTACTTGTTGGTATTCTCGCTGGAGTGCTCTTGGGATTTACTTCAATGACTACAACATATTATACGGTAGAGTGGCTTGGGCTAACTCTAAAATTTACTACTCCTGACACAAACAGAAAGATGATTTACCAGAATTTACGTCCCTTTGGTGGTTTGTTCTTTCTTATCACCTTCACATACCCTCTCGCCAACATGACCGTGTCTCTAGTTTCTGAGAAACAAACACGGATGAAGGAGGCCTTGCGCATTTCAGGTATGCAGGATTGGGTTCACATTAGTACATGGGTGATTACCTTCATGCTCAAATATCTTATACTAGTGATCGGTGCTGCTCTTTTGACAAAGTATGGCGCGGTTTTTCCCAACAACGGTATCGGTGAGCTGTCTATTTTGTTCTTAACATTTGTGTTCTCCATGTGTGGGCTGGCATTTCTGATTGCAGTGTTTTTTAATAAGACACGCCCTGCTGCGATTGCCTGTGTATGCGTCGCATACGTGTTGTACTTTGCTTCCTTTTACTTTATTCGCACCAAAGATCTCAACGAACAAGCAAATGGCTGCTTCATTGCTCCTGTGTGCCTTGCACTCGCCGTCAACACAATGTTTGAGGATGCTTCATTGGGTAGCGGATTTGCTCGCGCAGCTGCAATATATTCAGAAGATCCCCTTGGAGATATGATTGATATCACGACTGCTTCTAAACGTCTTGTTGTTGCCGGTGTTGTTTATATTAGTGTTGCGTGGTACTTAGAGAAGGTCATTCCTCAGGACTACGGTGTACGGCTTCGGCCTGACTTTGTTATTCAGCCTCTCTATCCCTGGGCGCGCCGTGCTTGGCGTGCTCTTGTTCGCTGCGCTCAATGCCGCTATTGTACATGGCCACGCGCCAGAACATCAAAAGAAAATAGCGCGCTCATTAAAGAACCATACACTGCTCGACTTTCAGATGCAACATCGCCTACTGATACCGAGGCCTCTTGTGATTCAGATAGCATTTCTTCAACATCGTCATCATCCATACCGGAGCTGAACATGCGCAATTCTGTTTCTATTCAGCACCTCTGCAAAGACTTCCGCATGAATGGTTTCCTATCTAAACGGAGGGCAGTGAATGACCTTTCACTTAGTTTTGAGAAGGATCAGGTAACAGCACTCCTTGGAGCAAATGGAGCAGGCAAAAGCACATTGATTCAAATGCTCACGGGTATGCTCATGCCAACCTCAGGTGATGTCTTTGTATTTGGCACATCGATTCGGAAAGACATGCACAGAATTAGAAAGAAGCTTGGCTGGTGCCCACAGCATGACATTCTTTTTGCATCACTTACTGTCAAACAACACTTGGAGCTGTTTTCTGCACTTCGTGGCAAACCTCTCGATTTGAATGCGACTCGCCGTCTACTTCACGATCTGAAGTTGTCCGAAAAGCTTCATTTTCAAGCTCGAACATTGAGTGGTGGTCAGCGTCGCAAACTGTGTCTTGCCATTGCTTTGATTGGTGACACTGAGGTTGTTTTCTTGGACGAAATGACCGCAGGTGTTGATCCAGTTTCACGTCGGTCTTGCTGGGAGGTTATTCAAAAGAATCGCCATGGGCGAGCAATTCTTCTAACCACTCACTTCCTCGACGAGGCTGATGTTCTTGGCGACAAAATTGCTATCATTGCAAATGGTGCTTTGTGCTGTGAAGGCACGTCTCTTGATTTGAAGAAGCGCTATGGTGATGGATATCGACTGACGGTAGGAATCCCGGCCGAGACTGTTCGGACCCCTGAAGAGATTGCCAAAGTTGTGCAGACCTCAATCCCAACCTCGGAATATCTTCGCGAAAATATGGACGCGTCGAGATCGAGTGAAGTGACATTTGGTCTTCCATTTTCTACCGTAAAGCTTTTCCCAAACCTTTTACGACGTTTGGAAGGTGAAATGCGCTGCACTGTATCAATCTCCATTAGCACTCTAGAGCAGGTATTTCTTAAAGTTGCAGCCGCACATGCGGAAGAGGATATGAGTATCGAGCGCTTACGGAAAGTCGAACCTTATCGAGAAACGGAAAAACGCAAGTTCCGCGCATTCTGGGCAATTCTTTTTATCAAGCGCCTGCGATGTGCAGCTCGTGATGCTAAAGCTTTTGCAATGCTTATTATTCTACCTGTATTGTTCTGCTGCGCACTATTACTTATCCCTGAGCTTCGAATTTATTCGTTGCTCAGTTCAAGCGATGGCGCCGACGCCCCTATGGGCACGGATGCCTGTCTTGCGGCTATTCCAAGCGGTGCTTACGGCTGGGTGGATACAAACACTAACCCTGTTGAGTATACTGACTCAAATGAAGCTGTTGACATGGTGAATCGTACTTGCTGTCCTCAGATCAACACTACTACTGCATCAACTACATTGACAAGCCAATGGGAAGCCTGTATTGATGAACTTCCGCAATGTGTCGAGGTTCAAGATGCACAGCGGGAGCAGCTCAATTGTTATGTACATACATATAGTTACTGTTATGCATTGCCATGGCTTTGTGATGCAAGTGAATGTTGCAATCCTCGAAACCATAAGTCGCCCTTCTATCTTTGTCAATCTGCTACGCCGCTAGACCCTATCTATCTCTTTAGCAATACTGGAAAACTCAATTACAATGAGTATTGTAATTATCGCTCTCTCGGTGTGATTCAAGAGTATGTCAATGCATTTGTACGTACCTTAGTTCTGTTTTTGGGATTTCTCTTTCCTCCAGGTTCAGTGATCGCATTTGCCGTGCTTGAGACTGAAGCTGACCGGCAAACTAAATTTCAACAACTTGTCAATGGTGTATATCGTTCTACATATTGGGGAGCTCATTATGTTTTTGATCAGTTTTCTACTGTCCTACCTGTTGTTTCTTTGCCTTTCGTGCTTATGTACGCAAGTTTGAGCTCGCTTACATATGCAACAACAGTGATTCAGCAAGCAACCGTTCTGACTCTTGCATTTGTATTTGTATGCGTGCCTTTGGCATACGCGATGAGTTTCTCCTTCCGGAATCATGCAGATGCTTTGGTTGTGATGGTTTTATTTCAAATCATTACCGGTGGGGCACTTTCTGTGTTAGTTTATGTCTTGAAGGTGGTTCATCTGGATATTGGTTCGATATCCTCTGTAACACTTGCAGATGACTATCTGCGGTATTGCTTCTCATTCTTCCCGGGATACGCGTTTGCTGATGGCTTACTCCGGTTACAAACTGAGGTTGTCACCGATTGTGCATCAAACAATCCCTGGGCAACCTTTGGGCTTTGCACAAACCTATTTCCAGAACCGGTTTCGGATGCGTCTCAGACAGCCGTTACCTTGGCTCTGGCGAATGTGACAAACATGACAAGTATTGAAGGCAGATACGAGCCATCATTTGATAATACCCTTATTAGTGTAGGCTATCTACTAGGTGTCGGTGTTGTCTGCTGGCTGTATGTTACGTTTCGTGAGTTGCCTTCGAGTGTTTCCTGTCTTCGGTCGGACGCCATTGCAAAAAAGCATCTCAAGAATGTTAACGCTGCTGCAGCTGCCCTAGTAGCGGAGGAACCTCCTGTTTCTACTGAAGTGATTGCTAACAACAGCAGTCTCACTGCAAATGCAGCGCCTGCACAAACAGTAGCAGCCTTAGGATCTTCTCCAAGACATAGCGTAGGAACAGGAGGTACTGAGATTGTGCCTGCTACTTTTTCCAAAGAATTTGATGAAATCGAAGTTGAAGTTAGTGATAGCTCCGCGTCATTGAAGGACGATGAGATGTCTCATCCAAAGCCCGAAAACCATGTTCCTACGCGTATGGAGGTATTAGAGAACAGGCTTATGGTTCAAGGATCTTTAGATGTCCAGGTAGAGCGTGCTCGCGTCAATTCCACAAAGGATGATGCCGTTCAAATTCTTGGACTTACGAAACGATATGATCAGAAGGTAGCTGTTGATGACCTATGGCTAGGTATTCGTCGAGGTGAAGTATTTGGCTATCTCGGTGTGAATGGCGCAGGTAAGAGTACAACCATCCGCATTCTAACAGGTGGAGAAACCGCCACAGCTGGTACAGCAACAATTTTAGGTTCCAGTGTGCGAACTCAACTTACTAAAGCGCGAAGATCTCTTGGCTACTGCCCTCAACACGATGCTCTGTATGATCTTCTGACTGTTCAGGAACATTTGACCATGTACGCGCAGATTCGTGGACTGTCTGATGTACATAAAGCTGTGCGCACAAGTATTGAGCGAATGCAACTTATGAAGTTCAAAAATGTGATTGCAAAGCACCTGTCCGGAGGAAATAAGCGTAAACTTTCAGCAGCAATTGCAATGCTTGGGTCTCCCGAAGTAATCATTCTGGATGAACCTACGAGCGGAGTCGATGCACTGTCTCAACGGTTTATGTGGGATGTGATTCGTGATACGACAAGACAGACCCAGTCAGCAGTGATGTTGGTAAGCCACAGTATGCCTGAAGTGGAAACGTTAAGTACCCGCATCGGCATTTTAATTGGGGGTCGCTTGCGAGCAATAGGTACAGCCACTCATTTGAAGAAACTCTACGGATCTGCTGTATCTTTGGAAGTAACTTTGGCTAACCCGCGTGTCGACGAAAGTGCTCGTCTGCCAACGCCACCTTGTGTAGCGGATGGTTATGTAAACCAAACTGATCTCTATGAAGTGTGCGAATTCTTAGGCAATGCTTTACGATTTCAAGCATTGCAACCAAAGGGCGAGGCAGCGTCTAGTACGGTGGGCTTTATGCTCAATCTGCCATCGATTGCTCGTGTGAGCTGGCTCGAATTTCAGCGCTGGTGGTTGCAGGAGGATGCAGTAACACGCTTACAGCAGCACCTGGCCAAAGCTTGGGGTGGTGAAGAAGTGGTTGCTCTGGAAGACAGACATGAATCTTATCTACAATTTAGTATCGTAAATGCCACTGCTTCTGTGGCTGATATGTTCGAATTCTTGGAGACAAACCACGCATCTTTACTTATTCGATCTTATGCTCTCTGCACAACTGGGCTTGAAAACGTATTTCAAACAGTTGTTGAGCAAACAGATGCGTTTTTCGATGCAGATGAATCCTCTCTTGCCGAGTAAATGAACTTTTGAGAACAATGAACGCGATGAGTTTGTAAAGCAGTGCCAAAACTAGTAACTTTGAATTGTAAAACTATACAAATATAGCAACAACCAACAAACAGGCTCTCCCGCTAGGAAAGCAGTAGCAAAGAACTCATGCTTTTTACCATAGTTGGAGGTATTAAAGTACATGTATTTTAGCCGTATTCAGACTTTCAAGGGCGCACCTAGATCGTTTTATCTCCTCCCTTGATTGTCAGTTTCCCATCATAAGTAGGCTACATTTATGATTAAATGTGTCGTTCCACGATCTTGTTAAGAGCACGCAAATGTTTTTCAGAACCTTACAGTTCTGATATTGCAATATGCGAAAGCTACACAGCACTCTTTAGAGAAGGTAAAGGGCAACACTAATTTTTGTATTTTTAAAAGAATAATTTCATAGACTTCCGTAGACTCAATGCGTTTGCGTCGACTGTTGGAGTTTCAGTAATGCTGTAATTTCCCCTCTTACTAGAGTTATTATAGCTTAGAGATCTGCCATTATTTGTTAAACAATCCCATTATCTGGAATCTCAATTTACTTTCAAATTAGATCAGTTGTATCGTATCCTTCGGATTCTCCAAACCTCATGGTCGTTCCCTGGCTAAATTGCTAGCTACTAATCTTCATTCAGTATTCAGAATTTCGTCTAGGAAGTGTTTCTTGCCCGCAGAAGACAAAATAGCATACAAAACTCATGTTCAGTGGCTTTGGAGATTACAACGTTTGTCTGTTGCTTCCTAATCCATCAATATCGATTTCAATACGCGCTCAAACCTAAAATCTTGAAGATATTCTTGCTTGCTGTACCACTAATTTAAGGCGTGTGGCATTTCTCTCATGAGCAATACTCAGGAGACTGACCTACAAGGGCAGAGACCATGAAACATAAATGTTAACTCGGATACACTAGTTCCGCACCAGGGAGGAAAGCAAACTGTTCGGCCAGAAAAAATTAGTGCACCATACAAGCAAGGCTAGATGTATGCTCTGCCATTAATAGGTTAAAACGTTGCTGCTTTAATGAGTTTAGACACTTTGAAATGAGCATAATTCTGCCTGTCGAGCAAATATAGCTCGCATATAGTGAGATCTTCGATGCATAAACGAGTGTTTGTAGAGGCAATAATTCGTTGTTTGTATCAACTAGCCCAATATATACATGTGCACGAGCATTTGGAGTAAGGCAGGAACCCGCGAAAGACTTTCAAGCAAAGGATTGACGCGCAACAACTGATAGGAAGGAAAGGAAGAGGTCATCGTTTGATCGAAGATTTAATTTAAGCTTACCTGTGCGAATGAAATAAAACTAGAGTTTAAGAAAAAATGGCCCACATTTCCACGGCAGGGCATGCCTTTGCCAAGAGCTATGATCTTGTTCAGTATTGTGCAGCGGTAAGTGAGTACATGACGTGTCAGGGTTCTTCATTGTATGGTTTGCCAGCAGATCATGTTCACGAGGTCGTCTCCATTCTTGTTTGAGTTATCCAATTTAGGTCAGGATTTCTTCAAAGCTTGGCAGGGTCTGCATCTGCCATCGCTAAGTACTTAAAAACTTGTAGCTGGGGCTAGAGGGTGCCTAGAGTTTGGTTGAATAAAAGATATAAATATAAATATATAATATGGGTGGTACCAGGGTGGATGCACAATCAATTTAGGGTGGTCGGGAGACTCTCATACTCTAGAATTAATATGAATACATATGGCAGAGATACTTCAATTTGCTTACACCAACTCTTGGTTCTTGATGGAGTTTATGATATGCAAATTTATGCTTCAACAAATTCAAGTAGCTAGAGCCAAATGGTTGTTCAGATTTCTAGTGCTGACATTAAAGATATCGTTCACCTGTTATGATGCGAAGTACTAAGTCAATTGCATAAGGTTGTTCTACATCCAATTTCGTAAGCCCAACATACATGTTCAATTGGTGTTGCAGGTCCACAAGTTAGATTTGTTTTATCGTTTGCTCGCAAATGAACGTCTCCTTCGCTATCTAACAGTAAAGCTACCAAGATATTGAACTCATGCGACAATTAGCACCTACAAAGTAGTGCTTACTTGTTACCTATCACTCACACATTTGTTTTTTCCTCTGTATTACTCAATCACTCACTTTCATAAGTCCTGTTAATCGAAACTTGTACTTCAGTCGGGTAAAATTAAAGGCTCACACCAAAGTCTAAGTGCTAAAAAAACAAAAGTAAAAATCACAGTTGCCTCTTCCCAGCAACTACCAAGTACTAGATACCTGGATTGTTTGCGGCAAGTCGGTTGGTTGTAGAGGGCAGCGCCCTGAAAACAGAGAATCCGGCTCGTCAAAAGCAAGTCTGGACGAACGCTTTTACTCCCCATACCGAACCTGTGATTGGCTTGATTCCCCAAGCAACATGCAAATTGTAGCTTCTTCTTGCTGAGGCACCTGTTCGTTGAGATCATAATCACACTTTACATAAGATGTTAGACTAAACCTTCGAGTTATGAAAAATCTATTCGATTCAGTATAGGCCCTACACAAAGCTACAAACGAAAGGCACTCGTCTAAGCGTTTTTAGCTATACTATGTTCGTTATTTATGCACGACTTTGGCAGAAATCCTAGATCTTGTCATGTTCGAAATGAAAAAAAACAAGTAATTGTAAGCTCAGGAAGTCTTATAGATTCCGCTAGTGGGGGTTTAGCAGGAGGTTTCCTGTGGATTATCTTCAAGCGAGGGAAAGATTGCTTCTTCGACGGACAGGACTTTGGACTCAGCTCCCCCACGTCAAGACCACTACGAAATGGGCAAATTAGCGAAGGAGTCGAGTACTCTAATATCCCCTCACTCTCCAAGGGAGGCTCTCTGAGGTCAGCTTTTCCTGGAGCTAAATCACTCACGCCCTCGCTACCTTGAAGAACCAGCCAGCGTCAGAAGCATCGCCATCGGCACCTGCACCTGAGTCAAGTTCTCCTTCTGTCGTGGGTTCTACTATGTGTTTGTTCACCTAAAAGAACGAGCTGTGCGAGTGTGTTTGGGAAGTCCTATAGGCCACCACTTCCGTCGACAGACAGTCCTGAGAGGCATAGAACCTTGCCGCTTCTGCTAGGCGGGCCGCCCGCAAGTTTGCGGATTACTAGGGAATGTCCAGCTCGATATCGATATAGCTGGACTGCACTTGATACCAGACACTATACATTGCCCAGTCTCGTGCAGCTTGGAGATTCGTTGCGACTGTGTCGAATTCCGGCTCTCACGATCTTCCGGCTTACTCACACATCCAAGTCTGATTGCTCCTAGTTCATCAAAAAGCTAAGTCAGGAATTTTCTTCTGCCTCGGCTCGAGCGAGGGCTTCTTGCTTGTGAAGTACTTACTCTGTGCCTTGTAGAAAGAGGCAAATGGCGTGCGTAGCGTTTCAAAGGAAGCTTGCTTGCTTCTTTAACTTAACTTGAATGCCATGCTACTTAAGCCAGGTACGAGCTGCTGGAGCGGAGGGAATGGCGAAGACCTCCGCACGCGCTCGGAAGCCCTTTCGTCGAGACTGCCTTAGGGTTGTTTTGCAACTGGGTGAAAGTTCTTGTGCTTGCCATCATGTTCTCCATTTCGAGAGGTTGTTACAGCTCACTTGTTCAATCTGCAGCCTACGAGACCCTCTACGGAGCAGGCAGATCGACCATTTTCAGTGAACTACGGCTTTCCGAAACACCATATTTACGATAATAACGATAATGACTGTTGTCAATTTCAACTCCAACTTCAACTTCAACATGAGATTGCTTGCGCAAGCGCCCCCTTACTCCTAGATCATTAAACCAGATAGGCGCATGTCGCGCTGAAGAAACGCAGCGAGTGCCCTGAGGTTCGACAAAGTACCTAGCCATAGACCTTTCCGCCTAAAGAGTAGTCAAGTCTGTTCTATTCGCACAAATTCTGCTAGCCATGCAGCAATGCACGACGCATAAGCGACATTCATTGCAGGCTACGTCAGCTGAGGGCCTCGGGACTTGGAATCTCCCTTGACAAGCTTCCGTTCCTGCTGGTGCCAAAGACCCAGCTGCTATACTCTTCTGAGGAGGCCAGCAACGTCAGCGCCTCCGAGCGATGCAAAGAACTCCAGCTACACCGTACATGCAAGCTCCATCAAGCTGGACATGGCATCGCCTCCGAGAAAGGTCTTTGGGATCTGCGAAGCGCGAAGCGTAATATTGCGATCGATTCCAGCTCATTGTCTTTGGTGCCGAGAGCTTATCTGCTTTCCATGCCTTCGATTTACTTGCGTGCAAAGGTCATTTGCTCCGGAGGCACTCCGAGGAGTCCTGCAAGTCTCCGCTTTCTTCTGCACAGGCCCACGAAGCGGCGCTCTTGGTCGATTGACTCAATACCAGTGGTCAGGGTAATATTGGATGGCGTCTCGCATTTCCACGCTCAGTTCGTCAGCCTCGAGCGAGTTAGTTGTTCACAGACATTACAGTGGAGCAGAGGGGTGAGCCAATCTTTGGCACCAGTCTTACAGCAAAGCGCTGTTGGAGCTGCCTTTCGTGTCGATTGACCTTCATCTTGACCACTTCTTGTTTGTTCCCTCGGCGACCTTTCTTCGACAACTGACGACTAACTAACTAACTAACTAACTAACTAACTAACTCACTCACTCTTGGATCAACTTTCTGGAAACCATCGGCGGTGCTATTCGCAGCCATTTGCTTCGCGAGCCGTCCAGAAAAGCAAAGTACTTTGCTACGACATGAAAGAATCCATTGCCTGCTCTCCCAACTAATCCTCCTTGCATTAGTCCATCCATTTACAAGTGGTCCTTCTCATTGTGGGTACATACACACACAAATCAAAACCGACACCTATTCAACACATGCATAGATAAATACATTCGCAGATGGATAAATGGATAGAGATAGATCATAGATAGATAGATAAACACACACGTCATTAAGGCCATTCGTGCGAGTTGGATCTTGTCAGCAGGGCTTTTCCGAGCTAACATACACACAAACAAACACCCCCACAAACAAACAAACAAACAAACAAACAAACAAACAAACAAACAAACAAACAAACAAACAAACAAACAAACAAACATACATACATAAATACATACATGCGGTGCGTAGAGTCATTAGTATTCAACTGATATGCGACGACACGAGGTGCGTGATAGCCCACATTCATCAAATTACGACTTTCACACACGCTTGAAAACGAAGGGGCTCCGTGTCGGCTCTGCAGGTCCTCTATAGAATCGAGCTCAATCGGCGTCAGCTCTGCTCGAGCGGGCGGCTTCTTGGATCTATCACTTGCGAGCTTTCATTGCTTCTAATGCTGAGTCGCTGCGGATGCTTCTCTTATTACTAGTACGTACGTACCCTACAGTTTCCATCATTTGGGCACGCACTTAAAGTGTTTGCTTGAACAGGCTCTTTGAAGCGAGCTGCCGGGTCGGGTGTATCCGCACCACGCATGCATCTCTTGTCAACATTTAGGTATCGGCCTACACTACACTACAGTTTTAGGTGGAAAGAGGTGTTATTTAAAAAAGAAAAACGAAAAGTGATGATGTTTTACATTTTTATAAAAGAAATATACGCAGGTATAATATGATTGAATGTATTTTCTTAAATTAAAAAAACAAATTAAGATTAAAAATACCAGTACTAAGTTTATGAGTTCGAAGGCGAAGAAAATGGAGGGGGGCTCCGAGAGTGCGCAAGGAAGTTAGTATTTAAGTCTAGAGGAAAGTGATCTAGAATAGTTTCGACATCACTCTTTTAAATTAAAGTAGCCCAGACCTTTGATTTAAAGTTGCTTTTAATTTTATATTTTATTTTTATTAAATTAAAGGGTGGCAGAAATCAAACTCTTGTCTTCGAATCTCACTTTCAGAAAACATGGGTAAGTTATTTTCCAGATATAATAATTATTTTAATATTCACAAAACAAAACAAAGCAAAACAAAATAAAACAAAATAGAAACAGAAAAAGAGATGAAGATTCTTTAGAAAATTGATATATAATAGAAGGGCCGGCTGGCTAATAGAAACAGAAAAAGAGATGAAGATTCTTTAGAAAATTGATATATAATAGAAGGGCCGGCTGGCTGTACAAGTGTGCTTAATCATAACGCTATTTGTTTTACATTTAAAAATAAAAATAAAAATTGTTTTCCTTCAAATCTTGAGGTCGAAGAAACTTTGGGGAATTTGAGATCTTTGTACGAGATCCGAACTAAAAGGAAAGAACTCATGGACAATGCAGGACGACACTACTTTCTTAATTCTTGACGGGACAAAATCAGCGCTTTCTCCTTTCTTCGACAGTCTGCTCTCTTCAAGTCGGACCTTTCGGTCTTCCTAATCGAAGGCAGGCAGCACTTGTTCCTCCAAGTCCAAGTGGGTTTGTTTGGCGATCGTGAGCCCTGCATTCCACAGTTCGTTCTCAACCCGAAAGAAAGCCTTGATCACTGACTGCTGACACCACTCATAATATCGCCATAGTACTACATGTGAAAGAACACACCTCCTCCTCCTCCTCCTCCTCCTCCTCCAGCCACTGCGTTGCGTTGTGTTCTGCAGCATTGGCGACTTTGAAAAAAGTCCACCACAGAACTAGTTGATGCCAGAGACAAAGAGATGACTTCGTAAGCTGGAGCACCTTTTCATGATGGGCCATCGGCGTCTCCCGGGTTCTTCAACTTGAAGGCGCCAATCCTCATCGGTGCTTGCTTCGGGAGCCGGGCTTTCCTCTACTTTAGAGTTTGACCCGAAAACTAATTCGATTTGAGGAATCAACAAATCATCATTCTGGAACGCATTGTAGTATAAAAAAAGCGTTTAGAAGCGCTGTTGCGGAGCAGCCTAAGGATCCCTTTTCCGTTTTCTTTTGGCGCTTCCCAACTTGATTCTTCCCCGTTTGCGCAGAGATGTCGAATTGGTCGATTTGCTGGTTTGGCCAGTTCTTCAATCAATGAGATTGACGGTGGCGGGTTAAGATTGACGCAGGCGCCTCAAAGTGGCCATACCCCAACTTCGCTGAAGCCGGTAATACGAGACACGGACGAGGTTCAGGGTGGCGAATTTTTATTTTTTTCAAGCTGGGCCTTCAAGTTAGTTCTATATAAAGGAAAAGTGAGACGAAAGCGAAGGAGAAGGAGAAAACGAGGAAGACAAGGAAAGCTTAGATTCCTTCCCTTCAACAAAGTGAATTAAAATAAATAAATCAAATCAAAGTAGTTCTCCATGGTGCCAAAGCGAGAGCAAACGGTGTGTTAATGGTTCAAGACAGCCGTCGGAGCACACCAATTTGCAAATTTGTCTACGAAATGCGACGCTCCTGCGTCCGAGTCCCTCCTTACTTTATGATAATGCTGGCAACGAACTACCAATTCTAGTGGACACTCGCGAGTCAGGAAGTCTTGCCCAGGCACCAAAGAAAAAAAAAAATACAATACAATGCAATGCAATGAAATGAAAGAATTAGAAAGTTACTACCTATAATAAGCCCTCTCTGCGGACAAAACAGCCTTTCCTTCTTACCCACCAGGTACCATTTTTGAAGCTTCAGATCATACACAGACAACTTGTTCCATTTGAAAATCAAATGATGGCTCCACCCACTTACGATCGTGATCAACGCCGAAAATGAAAGAAGAAATAGAAGAGCTTTTATTTGTGTGATGTCATGGTGTTTACTTTTATTATATATTATATATAATTTTATTTATTGTTACTATTAAAATAAATTTAAAATAAATTTAAAGAAATATGAACGAGAGAGGAGGCGCCCTGGGGGCTCAGGGAGAATTGCATGAACCGGAGCAGGTCAAGGCTGCACCGACCGCGGCCGTGGAGGCTCTTTCGTTCCTTTGCACCCCTGTTCCTGTATTCCTGAGCTCCTTCAGAGCAGCCGGAGCTTTCTGTCTGGTACTGCATCTCGAGAGATAGATGGATGGATCGATCCCTACTTGTATAATTTTTATTATCATTATGAAATTCGTTCTAGGAGGTACATAGGTACTAGGTAAGAAGGCTCTTGGACTCGCCATCTTCCGGGAAATGGAGAGGAACTTTACGACTCGGAGGCTTTCTTTTTGTTTGTTTGTTTGTTTGTTTGTTTGTTTGTTTGTTTGTTTGTTTGTTTGTTTGTTTGTTTGTTTGTTTGTTTGTTTGTTTGTTTGTTTGTTTGTTTATTTGTTTGTTTGTTTGTTTGTTTGTTTGTTTGTTTGTTTGTTTGTTTGTTTGTTTGTTTGTTTGTTTGTTTGTTTGTTTGTTTGTTTGTTTGTTTGTTTGTTTGTTTGTTTGTTTGTTTGTTTGTTTGTTTGTTTGTTTGTGCTAAAACAAAGCAGAGGGGAAAAGGGACTTCGAGGGACTCCTTAATCGAATAAGAACTTACTGGGTACGAGTGCGTTTCCCGAAGACCTTGGCGTGAAGGACGGGACGCTCGCTGGTTTCTGGTCCAACTTGGGCGTCCAGCTAAGATGATCTATCTACGAATTTCCATCGACCTATCGTCGCATTTCCCGCTTTCGGGCATCTCCTTCGTGGGCTTACAACGAGCTAAGTCCAAAGCAGTGGCTCACCTCGGCCACCTCGTTCGTTATCCAAGTACGTATGTACCTCAGACCCTATTTCCAATAAATTAATGCGCACGTATATATTTATTTCAAGTTGGCAAAGAAAAACAAGAAACAAAAAACAAGGTACAAAACCCATCGGTCGGGAATTCCATTTCCATTTACGAAGCCGGCAATTTCTGTGTTAGAAATGCTACTACGTACGTCCTCCTAATATTAGTTTACGGCAAATTTCACATCTTTTGCTTTTTTAATTGGCAAAGATCCTGTCTGATTAAGCGGTAATTTAGAGAGGGAGAGAGAGAGAGAGCCGGCAGAGGCCACGTTTTGCACGCGTTCTGATCGAGCATGACTCGAAAAGGCGCCACGTATCACCTTCGACTGCTCTCTTTCTGCCCTTTACTCTCTCACAGAGCCTCTGAAAAAGGCCAGCAAAGGCACCCTTGACTGTACCCCAGGCCGCTAGGGTTTTGCTACCGTAAAGCCTAACCCTCTTGGATCCTGGCCATTAGCTGTCCTTGTCCTTGTGCATTCAACGACTTGAGAATTGGGTTAAACTGGCGCTGCTAGCGACTATGAATGTCGAACGCGAGTAACTCACAAGCAAAGTAAAACACGCTTCAGACCGCCAGTGACTATTTGTTTGTTTGTTTGTCTATTTGTTTGTTCTCCCCAGTTCAACCAGAGCTATTCATTTCCAGGTTTGGGATAATCAGAATCCTCTCCGTGGCGTATCAATTTCGCTCCTTTGTCTGTCTTGGTTTCTCCATTCACAGCCATCTCAAGCCACAGCCAAAACAGAGATCTCTGCTAACTTGCCTCCAACAGAGCCGGCGGCTTTGAGACGAAATGATACGAGAAGATCTTGATATTCCCTCAATAATAGTCCTGCCTGAGTTTCTCCTCTGCTCCAGAGCGCCTTCCATGCGGCATTGCACCCGCTTCGTCGAGTGCCGGGCGAGCTCAACCTTGGACCTGCTCGTGGCTCCCGTGGACACTTACTTGTGCAGTGCAAGGCCACGATCTCGAGGCCAACCGGTCTCCATCTATTCTGAGAAGCCAACGATCTACCGGCACGATCATCCATCATGATACCTGATACCAAACTCGGTCGGGAACCATTGCGGAAGGCGGGCGAGCGAGCTCTTCCAATCTTTCACGCGGAGGCTGGAGCCGCTGCTGAGCAGCACTTGCTTGCTTGCTTGCTTGCGTCGTGGCGGCCTTCTCTCGCACCCGCCGCCAGCGAAGGTCTCAGATATCTACCTCAATATATCATCCTCATCCTCATTCTCTCGCTGTCGAAGCCTCCGTCGCCATTCTTCGCCTCTTGGCCTTTTCAAGTTTAGCTTTCGCCTTTTCATGGACGGCTTTGATTGATTGATCACAGCGGTCCATCTCTCTCTCTCACGGCCACAGCCATAACAGACCACAGACCAAAGCGAATAGAGTCAGCGCAGTGAGTGAGTGAGTGAGTGACTGAGTGTGAATTAATGAGTGAATGAATAGTCTGACTAGGTACTAGTGGCAAGGCTTTTAGTTTTGCTTTTTACTTACTTCTCACTTTTTTACTTTTGGATTGAAAATGTAAAAGTTTTACTTTTGACGTGTGACGTTTGAAAATATTTTTTGTACTTTGAATTTATAATTTATAATTTATAATGTCTAAATTTTTGTTTTTGTTCGTACTCTTGGGCTTGTTACTGGTACCTGGCACGCACACTTCCTCTTCAGTGTCCGTCTCAGCTCTCCTGCGATCGTCTTTGGCGAGAGACGTGACAGTTGCACACGTGTAGCGGGAGAACGGCCTCTTCCTTCTGTGCTGTCTTCTGGGCCGGCGCCGCCCTTTAGAATTTAGAATGCGTAGGGTGGAGTAAATAGAGGGCGGCGGACTTATCTTTGCTTGTTTTCCCTGTAGATAGAAACGCTCTTCTTCCTTGGCTGCAGGGAACGAATCTTGCGGGGAACAAGTTTTCCTCTTTCTTTTTTTTTTTTTTTTTTTTTTTTTTTTTTCTCTTCTTCTTCTTCTTCTTCTTTCTCAACCACAATAAATAATACAACACCGTGACTTCAAAAAAAGAACTTGAAAGGTTAAAAGAATATCTACTATTTTGTGTTTAAAGTGTCAACAACCCGCTAGTTAGAACTGCCTAAGTCCCACGAACTCTATTCGAGCTAGTCGAGTGGAAGCAGGTGCTCCTAAGCGCGATCATGACCGAAGCAATACAATGTATATAACCAAACAAACATAAAAACTTATGAAGCCCTCAAAGGGACGCCAGCTCCTGCACAGATAAACAACAACAAAATCAATCCATCCATCTAAAAAGGCGACACAAAAAGAAGAGCCTTAGCGCACAATAGAATAGTCTTCTTCTTCAGACTTGAAGAAAAAAAAAAAAGGGAAAAAAGAATTGTGGATTTTCGAGATGAGCAGGGTTCGAACCTGCGCGGCCGAAGCCATTGGATCACAAGTAGCCGTATTCACTAGGAAACGCTACTAGTTCAAGTCCAACCCGTTAGACCACTCCGGCATCATCCCAGACGCGCTCGAACGCTCGTAGAAGGGCGCTCGTTGAGGTCACAGAGTCTACACCTGTTAATAAAACCATGGATGGAAAAAATATCCTAAGGAGTAGTGCTATGAGGAATTACTGCCTCTGCAAAGACTAAGTGTTCAGGCTAGGTAGTAGCTAGGGGCAATTGAAGGAGGTAGGACCTGGCAAAGCTCTCGAGCACTTTCAAGAATTGAGAACCAAGAACCGAAGCCCTTCGTCGAGCGCTGTGGCTGCAGCATCGCTGTCGCGAGGCCGCTCGCGCGCACAGCGGGTGGGTGAGTTTCGAAGTCTGCTCTTGCGGAGTCGCAATGCAGGCACCGGGAAGAGACCTTCCTCCGTACGAGGAGTAGCCGGCGCAGAAGCAGAGATGAAGCTGCGGCCGGGGCATGAGGCACGAGAGAAGCTGCAGTCTCCGACGACTGCTTGAGGAGGGCAGAGAGTTGAGGTTCCTGCTGGAGCAGTTGTGAACAGGCCAGGATCAAGCTTGGCACTGGCCGGTGTGCTAATCGCTGAGGCCGCTCGCTCCGCGGAGAAGACCGGCGATGCATGCCTCCAGGTTTCACATTTTCTCGTATTGCCTTCTGCCGTTCTCAAGTCTCCAAACCCTCTGCACATTCAGGCACGCTGGAAATGCACAGCTCTCTTTGCGTCGGTCCACAGAGAGATTGA
This sequence comes from Schizochytrium sp. TIO01, assembly GCA_004764695.1. Classification (NCBI taxonomy): domain Eukaryota; class Bigyra; order Thraustochytrida; family Thraustochytriidae; genus Schizochytrium; species Schizochytrium sp. TIO01. The sequence goes on along the minus strand of SMSO01000025.1, from coordinate 3,521,517 downwards.
GTTGAGGGAGCCGCCATTGCGTACAGGGCGTGGCACCAGTTCAAGAAAGCTCCCTCACTGCAAGCCATAGCGGGAGAGCTGCGTGCATGATGGCACCCTCGAAGCTCGAGTTCTTGCCCGGCTAGTGGCGTCTCGCTCGCCGAGCACATCACAGCACAGCACGGGGCAGCATGGCATCCATCCTTCATCTAGCCAGCCAGCGTATCAGAGAGAGGAAGGCTCCGCCGTGCGACCCTGTGCAAGCATCTCGATCTCGCCGCGCCACCTTGATCTCGGTCAACAGATCGTGCCCTGCGCTAGCTAGCCTGTGAAATCTCGTTTCCTCTCTGACGCATGCACCTCTGCTGCATTGCTGTATGCGCAAGGTAGCCACCGTCGGCCTTCTTCTTCTTCTTCTTCTTCTTCGCAAGTCGAACCTCAAAGATCACGCTCGACTTGGCAACTCGCCAGCTTCTGCGATAGCCAAGCAAGCACAGCCGAAGATCGACTCGAACTCACTCCGTTCACCAATGCCGCTCACCAATGCCGCCTTAAGCCTGGACCGGAGCGGGCGGTGCCACTTCTCTACAACGAGAGTCGATCTTACGGCATTCACGCGAAGTAAGCAGGTCACATCCCGCTGCCCAAGTCCTGTCTCCCATCGCCGCCACGCCAGTCAATCCACTGCCTGCCAGCAAACCTATTCTGTGGCGTGTGCCGTCGTTTCGATCGAATGTGAGCCAACCCAGTCAGTACCTTCGTGGGCCCTTGTGTCGTCTCCGTCGGTGGGTGTGGAATGCTCGCAGGACATTGCAGCATCAACATCAGAGATGCGCCTCGCTCGCTAGCTCGCTAGCTCGCTCGCCAGCTAGCTAGCCATGCAGCGCTCAGCTTTCGGTGCATTTCTCTGGCCTCCGCAGAGAGCTTTCGAGGAGACGCAGCTTTCATCTACACGTGCATAGATCGGCTGCTGCGAAGAGACAGTCCAAATCAGGGCCGTGAAGACTGCTGAGGCCACAGCTCTTGGGCGCCTTGGGATCCGCACGCTATTATGGGCAAAGGAGGAGGAGAAGTGCCCTCTCGAACGTCTGGTTCGTTTTTCGACCTCGCTAGCTAGCTATCTATCTGTAGCTTTGCCTTTTTTCCATGCCATTCATGTGCGGAAAAACAATCGTCAGAGTGCGGAGAAGGATGATTTTGTTCTATCTGAGGAATGAATTGTTGAGTTGGTTAAAAATGAGCAGCACGCTGAGGAAGGCTGTGCTGCCCTCGGGCTTCGTTGAAAGCCCTTCAACTACTCCTTCAATTAATTATTCTGATTACTTTCAATTTGCTCAAGTTTTAATAAAAAGTTTTGTTAGTCCCCCTCGTACCGAAAGAATACAATCGAAAGCCCCAGCTTTACTTTAAAAATAAAATAATTAAGTCGAGCAATTCTTTCGCATTGGGGCCGACGTAGTTGATGTGTTTTAAAGAAAGTAAAAATAAATATAAAAGTTGTATACACGGGTCTCGTATCCAGACACCACATGCCTCACTTTCGCCACACTTCCAATTGGTATTTTTAGTGGGGACAGAATGAGCTCGTCTTTGATCTAAACGCGGATCCGTCGATTAAGGGCGCGTGGCATATACCTCTCTCAGTGCGAGTCGCAGAAGCGGCGACCTTTTGGAAGATACCAATGGTGCGTGCAAAACACGATGATGAAAAAGTTATTTAAAAAATAAAATTACAACATTTATGTTATTATTATTATTTCCCAAAACAAATTAATTTTAGTCTTTCATCGTTAAGTTTTAATAATAAGAAGAATTACTAATAAGAATAATAACTTAGAGGATCAGCAGTACCTTATTTAAACGCGGCGAAGTAGAAGCTATCAATTTTGCTGATGAGAAGAGAAAATAGACGAATGAGCAGTCTTCGTGGTCTTCGTTTAGTTTTCTTAGAGGTATCGCGTAGTTGGTTTAGCTACCCCTAACATGATATTTTTTCTCACTAGTGAAGCACATTTAGTTTTTGGACAAAACCAATTAACAAGCTAGGAATTTAGTAGCATGATTTGAGATTAAAACTTGTTGTTAGTTTTGGCTAATTGTGCTTCTCTTTTCGACCCTTTGATTTTGACTGTCTATATTCCTCTTCTTTGATTTTCCCTTTGATTTTCTTTCAGAAATACAAATTAAGCTAACAACGCAAAGACAATCGAGAGGTATCAGAGGGATGCACGCTCGGCTTCATGAAGCGAGTTACCGCGGAATGTCGCTATGCCTCGGCCTAAAAATCCCAAGCGTCGCCCTCACCAATGAGAAGCAACATAATAGTAACAGAGACCAACGCCGAGTAAGGCGAGTTACCAGAAGGTCCTTTGTAATTCCGCAAAGCGAACGAATAGAACAGACTCTCAAAATGCCCAGTGGCTACCTTCCTATTCGACAATGTTTTATCGTTCTTCCTTTCAGTCAACTAGACAATCAATTGCTGAGGACTAAAATAAACGTAGTAGAGGTGGCTAAGGGCTGTGGCTATTCATCTGAAAGCGCAACTGCTTCCTGTATCCTGTTCCTTTAGGTTTGGCGGCCTGAAACCATTCTTGAGCCTTTAAAAAAGAAAAGAAAATTGATCTCACAGATCGTTCCTTATCCTCGGCGACGGATTGCGTCATTAAACCTGACATCATTAATACGCCTCGCTTGAGAACTTGGCAAATGCGCAATTTTAAAGAGAATTCTTCTTCACATCCAGGTGTAATAAGGGATCAACCAAACATCTTGCTCGAAATTTGCAGAGTCGATAGTCTCCTCAGCACCATCATGCTAGTGCTGACTTGCTCTCTGAGCAGCCCTAATAACACCGCATGCAATGAAGATGGCTAAACTTAGTCATCGTCATGCAGAGTACCGAGATGAAGCATTTCTGCCGCAGAATGCCCACTTCTTCCCTGTAAGACTCCCTAGAAATTGCTATGAAATTCCTATGCACCCTAATTGTTCTGGTTGTTCTGATTGATCTGGCTGTTCTATGCCAAGGTCCTTGATTCTCGTCTTCTGTCGACATGAACAAGACGTGCCAAGAAGACTGACTGGCTGGCTGCACAACACACGAGCACGTAAATCCCTGTCAATCAAAAGAACCACTCTGACGCCAGTGCTGTGGCTCCAACTGGATCAGACAACTTTGATTGAAAATAACTCGTGATCGCTCGCCCGAATCAGATGCTTTCAAGATTCTAGTTGGTCTCTCAATTCCTTTGCTTTCAATAAGTATGTATGTATGTATGTATGTAAACAATAGCGACATGGTGGAGCCAAAGGGAGGAGCCTCGTTCGTGGCTTGTGAGCGTAAGCTCCTCGGAGAACTCGATCTCGCGCTGGGACCAGGCTCAGCGAAGCTCGATCTCGCCCTTGACTGCCTTGCCTTGGGCCTGTTGCTCGCGGGCTGCTCGCGCCACGGTGTCTAAGGACGTCCGCGAGGAAGCCCGCCTCGCCTTGTCTCTTCTGATGCCACCAGCTCCCGAGGAAAATGCATATTTTATAAAGGTGAACAGGTAAACCAAAAGCTTTTAGAGGCCGTCAATCACCATATGTTTCAAGTTCTTCTTCTTTTCCTATGAAACATCAAAGCACCGCTACTATTAGTGATAGTAGAGAAGCGCGAGGGGCGAAAATAAAAGTTCGTTTTGAGATAATGGACGAATAAGCAAACTTTTAATTGTACGGACCTCGTTTTATAAAGTGTTAGTTATTATCACCATAATAGTATATTAGAAAAAAACAGTTTTAAATAAACAACGCGGCACTTGGCTGTTGAAAAGGTGCTTAAAATTATTTCCTCAAAGCAAGGGCTTCGAAGGGGTTTTACGTTGCGTCGATGCTACGATACAGTGCGAAGTGAATAAATAGAATAAATATATAAAAGCGTCCTGCTCCACTGCGAACCAGCATAATAATTCCAGTGCTATGCTAGCCAAGGAACTTAGCAGCTTTCCTTCCTTCTTTCTTCCTTCCTTCTTTCTTTCTTTCTTTCTTTCTTTCTTTCTTTCTTTCTTTCTTTCTTTCTTTCTTTCTTTCGCCCCCAATTAAGAGTAGCGTTTCAAGGGCCGTAATTCCGCAAAGGCGCAGACCCCGAAGCGCCATCTATGTCGTACGCGCCTGCTTATATCAAAGCCGCTTAATGGACCGCGCTTATTCGACGTAGCAGCCAGCTTCTGAAGGGGGCTCCGCACGCCCTATTGGCCGCTTTTCGAGCGGCGATACCCCTCGTAGACAGGCACAGAACTTCTGTGCCTGCGAGTCTTCGCGTGAGCAAGCAACCTCTTTCCTGCCGGCGCCGGCAGCGGCGTCCATGTCTGTCCGCCTGGCGAGGGCGCATGCACCGCTGCACGCAGAACGGGTCTCGAAGCCGCAGAGCTTGAAGTGCAGAGCTTGATTGGAGCTGCAGAACCGAGGTTTCTGCGGACGCACCTGTGGCTCGACGGCTCAAATCTGCTGTAACTCGCTCCTTCGAAGGTACCTACGGCCACCTAGGCATAAGGGTAGGACAGCAGCGGAACCGGGCGAGTGCACACCCTGAAGGTGCTCGCATGCACGTGCAGTTCAGGCTCCTTTGTTGGGTCTTGAGATCTGCGAGCTGAGTGAGTGCGTGAGCGGCGCGTACATTTAAGGCGTTGACTTGGTTCGCTTGCAATGGATGCTGCGGCCTCGCGGGTCTGCAGGGACTCTTCGCAGCCTCAGGAACTGCAGCAGCAAGGATTGATTGATTGATTGATTCATCGTGGTCTCTGGCAGCGACTCAGGAGAGTCCCTCTTCATGGGTATCTATCTATCTACTATCTATCTATCTCTCTTCGACTCTGCGGAACTCTTGGATCATATGCAGAAGAAGGGGACTGGTGAGGGCCGCGCATGCGTGTCTCATTTAGGGCTTCTACCTATGACGTTCCGGTTCACGCTTATCCACAAGCGAACCAGCGCCACGAGAGCGCAGAACGTTTGGGTGCGCGGTTCAACCAGGTGAAAGAAAGCCCTCATGTTTACGCTCTTCGTTCGCATTGTTGGCGGAGCTGTTTCGTTCTTGTGATTCGCAAGGACTCAGCACTAGCGGAGCGGGAGTCGAGTCGAGTCGCGAAGGGTGTGAAGAGAGAGAAGATGCGATAAGAGAAACTAAGGGTGTACTAGTGCCAGTCATGGGATTTCATACAAAAGCGAGCTGGAGCAATTGATAGCAATTGATAGCAATTGATGGCAACTGAAGGCGACTGAAGGCGACTGAAGGCGACTGAAGGCGACTGATAGCAATATACACATTTAGAAGGTGGGGTGGGCACCTTTTGAGGCAGCTTGAGTTGCCTTTTATTGCGTAGCAGATGTTGACGAGGAATGGATGGCAACTGCAGAGGCGAGGGTCGACCTGTAACCTTTCAAGGTTTTACTTTGGGCGGTAGGGTTGGTAGTAGGTTGTATGGACTGATATTCAAGATGCGAAGACTTTGCTGATTTCAATAATAAAACACCACAATGATGTTTAATTTGTTGAAGATATTCTACAAATATTAGGTGATAAGTAAGAAAGGTGTTTTGTTGTTGTTGTTGTTGTTGTTGTTGTTGTTGTTGTTGTTGTTGTTGTTGTTGTTGTTTAATAAATTGCTAGAAAGGAAACTATTGATGTAATATTAAGTACGTGGAAGTTTCTCCAATATTTGTGACCATTCTTCTATCTTTTCTTTATTAAAGTAGAAATTGTTTTTATTATATTAAAAAATTATATTTGCATTTTTTAATTTTAAAGAATAGATATTTCATTATTTATTTACTTTACTATAAGGAAATTAAAAGAAAAAGAAATAACTTGGAAGACGCGACATCACTAGGACTTTGAAAAAAAGATATTTTCAATTTTAAAATAAAATAAAGTATAGGTTAATGAAACAACCAGCCAGCTCTGGGGAAATAACGAGTGTATGAACAAGTCCTGAGCGTGCGCTCGGAAATGCTCGCCAACGAGAGTGGACAAATGAGCGTAGGCACATTAGAGTTCATTTCAGAAGAAGCGAGATGACTCTCTCTTACCTATTATATATCAGAGAAGGGCCTCTTCCATAGAATGAATTGTGAATGCATTCATGCTAATATAAAATGTCATAATGTTTGGAAGGGTATCTACCTTGATGAAGGGAACAGGGGTTGTAGTGATTTGAAGAAGCATCTCTCTCTCTCTCTCTCTCTCTCTCTCCCTGCACACTCAAATTGTGGTTATATTACATAAGACTATAATGTTTTAGAATTTGACTGAACTCATGATGCAAACATGATCAGAAATGCGGACTTTTAATTGCAGGCCGAAGAGGCATCACATTGGCTGAAGAAGTCATCCCCATACATGATAGATATCCTAAGAGTGAAAGTGAAGAAGAGTACGAAAGTAGATACAATCACAACCTCAATAAATCAGTTTGCGCATATTCTATACGTAATATGATAGTCTAAATGAATACAGAGTTGCTATGGCGATCTGCGCCTATAACACATTGCTCATATTAAACATGCTCGAGCTATTCTGTAAGGACCTTCAGATGGTCTTTATTGCACTTTGACATTTGTAGCACCCTTCGTGCAAGCACCCAGGCTGCACTTCAAGGCAGCTTGTATTTCCCATCAATAAATATTCAATAACCAACTTCTTGTCAAGTATCATCCTTCGTGCTATTCGTGTAATTTAACCCATGTACCATTATTCTACAATTATCCTCGCAGAATGAAGCAATGCATACCCTAGGCTGTCAGATAGCATCCTGAGCCTTGCGCCCGGACCACTCAGCACTCAGTGCTCAGCTTAAATACTTACTTCCTTTGCGCGATCTTCCTTCAGAACAGCCAGGCATACCTATGAGTAATGGAGGTTGGTTCACAGACTCACAGCCTGTGCGAGTTGCCTGCGAGGCCGCCGTTACCTCTTTCGAGCGTTGCACTTCCGGTCTCTGTGTATTCCTTCCTGCAGACCTTCCCTCGCTCGCTCACTCGCGCTGAGAGGCAGGCACACAGAGCGTGTCAATTCAACTTGAATCCACGACTCCATGAACTTGAATGATCATACATGGCACACGCCCCAAAATTGTCCACGCGCTCCCTTTGCGGCGATGTAGACGACCCAGCAGTGGCTGCATGCCGCAAAACAGCGGACCCTAGCGGGCGACTGTGAATGCGGGTCGGGACCGTTGTTGATTCAACAGCGCTCTGTCTGGCACCACGTCAGCGATCTTGACAAGCTCCGCTATGCTCTTCGCCGGAGTCCGAGATTCCGAGCTTGCAGTTCTGCGAGAGCCTGGAAAGAAAGTCCTTTTGATCGACTGCTAAAGCTGCTGTGACGGCACGTACCGAAAAGGCTAAAAGGCTAAAAGGCTAAAAACAAAAAGAGAACCACTTGCCCAGGGTCAGTCACAGTCAGTCAGTCAGTCAAGCAGCAAAGCAAAGCAAGGCAAGCGAAGCAAAAGCAACGCAGCCAGCCCAGCCAGGAACAGGGGCGAGCATCGTTCGAGCGAACATGAAATCGGTGGCTATGGCGAGTGCCACACGCCAAACCGCCGCTGCGGCGCACGATGTTCTTGGGCAGCCACGCTTGCGTTGGGGCTGCACGTGCTCCCGAACCGTGTTCCCTTTTTCTATCTCTTCCTTTCTTTTCATTTCAATCTACACAAGGACTGAGCATGGGTAGAATTCTGTCACAGGAAACACTAGGCAAGGGGTGAGCTGAGCTCCTCCTGCTTCTTTATTTATCAGTATCTTATTAGTTTCTACAAGATTTTTTGATGTATATACTTTCTTAATTAATTTAAATTAAATTAACAACGTTTTAAATTTATTTTTGAAAATGAAGATTATAAATTTACTAACCTTTTTAACGCGGCACGCGTCGTGCATAGTAAGTGCTAGAACATTTTAATGCGAAAGGAGAGAAGGAGGGTTTTCTGGTTTAGAGAATGAGCTCAATTCGGAAAAGTTGAAGTTGAGAATCTCATGTGATTCTTTCAGCAATTGACTCTTTACAGGTTGAAGGACACACCAGAAGCGTTGAGTATTTTTATTTTTATTTTTCCTAATGTATTCCAATTATTTAAAAAAGAAAATGAAATCTACACATCAATATCTTTAGATTTAGTGATTCATACAAATGCTCGATTGAGAGCCCGATGATTGAAGGCCCAACGCGAGCGCTGTTTCAATTCGCGCTGACAACTTTGATGCATGAGGGAAGCATTGTTTTCGCTGTATTTAGCTCCGAAGCTCTTGAGTGCGCCTTCTCAGTGATGGTGAAGTCAAATACAGACACGACGGACCTCGTGGCACGATCAAGCAAGACTTTCTTCCGCTCGATCGAGATGCATACTTGTAGTTTGCACCCTGGTACAGTCAGTATAATCATGCGAGAAAACAGGACTGCGATTACTTGAAATAGTGAGGGAAAACACTTTACACAAAAGACGATGAGCTCACGCGCACACACGAGACGTCAACGATCAAAATGATAAACAGCTTGAATCTGGACAAACAGAGCGGAGTATTGTCTCATGAGTGGAACTCAAGAGTGTCTACTCCTGCTTGCATTTAATCTTACTATAAAAAAAGAAGAAGGGAAATGGTTGAAAACACAAACTTCATTTGTCCCGCTTTCTTTCATTTCTCCCTTGTATCACAAAGAAGAAAAGCTATTTTCCTTTGCCGAACTTTAGTAGAGATCGAGCCTCCATGATGGCAGTACACACCGGAAGGCACGATCAGCAAACAGGCTGAGAAAAGTCCTGTATCTGCATGATGACCTGCCTGCTGTACTCTGAAGAACATTCGGAGTACACCATTCTCGCTGATATTGGTTTCATTTATGTGCTTTGACGAAGAGCACTTGAGTATTCAATCAATCATGTATCCCGGAGCAGAGCCATAGAGCAGAGCAGAATAGAGTAGAACAGGGTACAAAAGAACCAGTGATGATGTTCGCACCAAACCAACCAACCAACCAGGCCAAAATAAACAAACAAATACCCATGAAAGAAATCGAAAAAGTCAAAGGAGGCATCGTCATTCATTCCATTCATCATTGGCGTTTCTTTCTTTGTTATAGGTAGGGTCCTCTTCGTAGGCAATTCGTTACGAACGGAGCAATGGCGTTTAACCCAAGTGCTTCCCAAATGCGGCATGCGACTCACTGCAATGCGAGTATTGAGACAGACCCCATTCATTTCAATGCCAATAATCAATCACCTCTGCACCTCTCTCTGAGTCCGAACAGGAACGCTTGCGACTTCCTCCTGTGCGGGATCTTTGCAGAGCGTGGAGGTCTGCGTTATTCCACAACTCCATGCACACGACTTCTTGAATACACATCCACCATGCGCAGCTTTGGTTCGGTAAGAGCCAAAGAGGGGACATGACATCATGAGATCTGCTGCTAATAAGTTGGCGCTTACTGCCGCTGCCTTCAGGTCTGTCGGAGTGCCCTATCAATCAATCAATCAATCAATCAATCAATCAATCAATCAATCAATCAATCAATCAATCAATCAATCAATCAATCAATCAATCAATCAATCAATCAATCAATCAATCAATCAATCAATCAATCAATCAATCAATCAATCAATCAATCAATCAATCAATCAATCAATCAATCAATCAATCAATCAATCAATCAATCAATCAATCAATCAATCAATCAATCAATCAATCAATCAATCAATCAATCAATCAATCAATCAATCAATCAATCAATCAATCAATCAATCAATCAATCAATCAATCAATCAATCAATCAATCAATCAATCAATCAATCAATCAATCAATCAATCAATCAATCAATCAATCAATCAATCAATCAATCAATCAATCAATCAATCAATCAATCAATCAATCAATCAATCAGTCAGTCTTCTGATACGCTGCGTTTGGTGAGAGAGGCGCCAAGGAAGCGACTCGGGGTGGGCCGCCTTTTTAGCTGACTCGAAGGAGTTTGAAGGAGTTCGAAGGAGTTCGAAGAGGCTCGAAGAGAAAGCGAATTAAGGCTGTGGAACGGCAGCAGCAGCGCATTTCTAGGTAGACCTGAAGTGGGTGCGGTATGACCGCCCTATTGATCGATGCCGGCGTCTCCCAGGTGCAATCGCGCACTTCGCAGTGTATTTGATCCTTTTTAACTGCTCCACAGACGAGTACAGACAAATTAAACAAGAAAATTAAAGTGCAGGTGGTGTGCTATGCTTACTATTTCTTCTTATCTATTTAAATATATATATATTTTTTTTAAAAGTTGTATAACAGAAAGAAAGAAAGAAAGAAAGAGAGAGGTATTTCATTTCACCAGAGTTGTTTTTAAAATTAAGATTCGAAGCAAAAAAGCTTGCATGTTACCGGAAAAGGGATGAAAAGGATGAAAAGAGTGAAGTCTTGAGTTTCTCTTCATTCTTACTTTATCTTTACTTAAAGTAAACTACGTAAACCCTCCACACAGTAGCGGCACTGGTAGTGCCTAGCTACTGTACCAACTCCATGTTTTAATTAACATAGCACACGAGGGGAATGATTATCTCTCTCTCTCTCTCTCTCTCTCCATCCCGCGAAAGCGCTTGCTCGCTTGCTTTTCCTTTAAACCAGCCTCGACGATTCACAGAGACCCTCTCTGACGTTGCATAGCCAAAGCGAGGATCCCTGTGAGGTCCTGTTCGCTTGCAGAGAGTGGGCGGAGATTGAATCGACCAAAGCAGATACCTGGATGGGATACCATCATGATCATGGATGTTTCTTCGACATCAGTTAACCTTGTGCAGAGCAGTGTCTTTGTGCATGTAATTGCTAAACACTGACGCTCTGTGTTTGCGCCTGCAGTCTTTCCAAGAAGTAAGTAGAGGAAAAGAGGAATGTTTTAAAACCAATGATAAGTAAATAAATCCTACTACCTCTCTCTCTCTCTAGAGAGAGAAAATGAAATGAAAGAATTAGACTTGAGCCTGCCACTCTTTCTTTCCCTTTGAAGGCTTCCTAGAACTGGGTCCTGAAAAGGCTGATCAAGTCTCTTCTTCAAGCTCTTCTTCGAAATTACTCACCTACTACAAAACCTATACTCGGGGGATTATCAAAACAAGTTTCTAAGCGTTCAACAGGTGTGGTATCAGCTTTATCCATTCAGAAATGCCCTAAACGCAGGCTCTCTCGCGAGTCATCACATCATTTCTTTTTCAATAATTCTGTTTCCCCTCAACCTTATCTTTCTTGGTAAAAATACAAATTAAAAAAATAATTAATAATACATATTGTATTTATGATTCCAAGTTCAAGTCTATTATTATTTATTTTGAGTCAAAGGATCAAAACTCAAGGCGGCCTGTTCGTTCGTTCGTTTACATGTTTGTTTCTTTGCCCGAGTTCATTCTTTTCGCCTTCGACTCCTCCCTCGTGCAGTTCGACCCTTTCTTTAGCCATCTGCCCGCATCATCCCTTTCTCCTCTGACGAGTCGGCCAGCCAAACACACTCATGCAGAACTGTGGCTATAGCGAAGTGAAGGAAGGTACTAGGCAGATCGAACGCGAGCAGACACACAGACAGACAGACCTCTTCTAAGCATCCTTTGCTTCAACGAGCGAAATCAAATCAATCATTCTCGACGCAGGAACGAATGAATGAACTATAATGAATGAACTATAATGAATGAATGAAAGAATGAATGAATGACGCAGCGGCGTCAATCTTCTGAGAGTTCGTGGACTTGATCATCCAGAAGAGCTCGAGGTCGCTCGCGAGGCAGGCTTTCTGGGGCTGGAACGGCCACACTTGCTTCGCTGGTACCGGTCAGCGAGTCGGGTCAGCGTCCAGTAACTGTTTGAACAATTCGAGCAAACCGGCGGATGGATCAATCGATCAATCGCCCGTTGCTCCGCGAGAGCAGTCTGAGGGGACGCCGCGCGATCAGAAGCAGTACGAAGCATTCGCAGCACGCCTGAAGCAGCGGGAGCGCAAACCCGGGTTCGCGCAGTAGTACCTGTAGGTCTGTCTGTCTCTAGTAGAGAAGAACCCGCTCTTCAAGTCTTGAGCAAACTTACTCATACTTACTTACTTACTTACTTACTTACTTAGGTACTTAGGTACTTCATTACGTACTTAATTACTTCATTACTTACTTAAAGAGTGATTGAACCGAAGAGAATGCGACACCAAAGTGGCCCACGCAATCTCTTAATCTCTTAATCTCTTAATCTCTTAATCTCTTAATCTCTTAATCTCCTAATCTCTTAATCTCTTAATTTCTTAATCACTTAATCACTCATTCATTCATTCATTCATTCATTCTCTCTTTCTCACGCGCTGCGCAACGGCAGAGAACGCAGCGACTCGAAGAACTTGGAGGACCTCAGGGCATCGTCAAGACTCGAACGAGTTATCTATTTGTCTGTCTGTGTGTGTGTCTGTGTGCCGCTCGCAGAGACAAGAGGAGGTCGGCAGCAGGAGCCAATCGGCGGCGCCTCAAGAGTCTCAGCTCAGGAGTAGTCTCAAGCGCGACCCGAAGAGGAGGGAGGGAGAAGTCGATCGACCGTCTTCTTCATGGAAAATAAGAATCGTCTCAGCAAGCGCTGTCGCAGACAGAACGTTCGTTCACGAAGAAGCTTTAAAACTTTATGATGCTTTCTTCGGCGAGTTGGCAGCAGCCTAAACCTTCCTCCCCGCTGCTTTTGTCTTTGAGGATTTTGTCTTTGAGGGCTGTTGCTTTGAAGAAGGCGACGCGTGACTCACAAGTGCCTTCAATCCGCAGCACTCGATTAACGAAGGATAGTTCATTTTACAGCTGAAAACCCGAAGATTCCTCGTTTCAAGTTATCCCCTTTCTTCTTTTCCTTCTTCTTCTGTTGATAGCCTCCTTTTAACTATTTTTAATTTTAATTTAAACATTTATTTGAAGATATGAATAGTTTGAAAGGATGTATAATAGAGAGGGATGGATACATACATACATACAAACATGCGAAGAAAAGAGGCGCCAAAGTCAGCCTCATCGATCCATCTGCTTTGTCCATTCTGTTTACGGGAGAACAATCGATTCGCCATTTCTCTGCTTCGAGTGGGGAACGAAACTCCGTGCCCAAAGCGGAAGCGGTCAAAACCGAGGGCGTCTCTCGCAGCCTCGGTCGCCTTCTTCTTCTTTGGCTCTGCAAGCTTAGCTAGCTAGCTCCCTCCGGCGACCAGCCACGCAGCAGCTCTCTCGAGGTTCTTCAGAAAAGATTGGTCATCCAATTCTCCGGAGCACTTGGATTTCTGAAAGCGCAGAACGAGCGATATAATAATAATAGAAAGTTCATGCAGGTAGAGGCTCTTTGTCAATGTTTTCAATGTAAGTGATGGCGATGACGAAACGATGGAAACGATGGAACGATGGAAACGGAGTTCGTTTCATTCTTCATTCTTCATTCTTCTTCTTCTTCTTCTTCATTATCCTGGAATCTCAGAGAGAGTCAACATCACGCAGTCTTGACCCTCTTTTCATTTTACCAGAACAGCATCAATCAGTACTCTCTCCTTCTCTCGTTCTATCGACTTGAAGGTCGGTTTTAACTTTGAAGTTTATTTTTGATTTATTTATGTTCTCAAACAAACTTTTAATACATACCAGTATTTACTTTCGATTTTGATTTTGATTTTGATTTTGATTTCTTTTCTTTTCTTTTTTTTTAAAATTAAATATGAAATGAAATGAAATAAAGTAAAACAAACTCACTTAAAGACTCAAAATCACTCAGTATCAGAGGCAACGAGTTAAAACATTGTAGTGGCAACTTGTGTAGAGGTAGCAACTGATTAGCTGCCTGCGTTTTAATTGGGAGGTTCTTCATAATGAACATAATCGATTTTCTAGCTAGTGAAGTAGTTGCTGGCTGGCTGTAGTACCGACCTAGTGCCATATTTTCACCTTAACTTTAATTTCTATTTTTTCCAGTTATACAAACCTCTACAAAAGTAGAAGGAAAACAAAAGTTTCTGTCTGTCTGTCTGTCTGTCTAGCTAGCTAGCTAGCTAGTACTACCCATGTATGTACTGTGAGAGAAGAGAAGAAGAGAGAGAGAGACAAAACGAAGAGAAAGTTGAAAGTGAATGGAAAAGGAAGAGGAAGGGAGTGAGTGGATGCCCACGTGGCACCCATGGAATGACGAGGATGCATCATCTCCGTGCGTGAAACAGACGGAGGCCTCCCTCCCTCCCTCCCTCAAATCTCGCTCAGAAGCTGCGCCACCGCCACCGCCGCCACCAGACCGATGTCCTCACGGACGGCTAACAAAGGAGGCTGCTCGAGAAGACCTGCCTCTGAGAAAAAGGAAAGCGAGAAACAGAACAAAAACCAAAACAACTTGAAGTACCCAGTAGATACTTAGTTAGTTAGTTAGTTAGTTAGTTAGTTCACTTTAGAGAAGGCGAAGCGAGGACGGGTTAGGAGTAGGCTAGCGGCTCCTAAGCCCCCGAAAAAAGAGACAGCTCGCGAAAGAGTGTTTTCTTCTGATTGTTTTCTTTTTCCCTTTCTCTGAAAATCGTAGGACCCCAATAAGTAAACAAAAAAACAAAGAAACAAAGAAACAAAGAAACAAAGAAAGAAACACTGCGTATCCATTCTGTCTTAGTTTCACAGGAATGCATTTCTCGAGGCGCCAAAGAACGAAGCGGTATAAAATGGCACAGCAGATTCGAAGGGCGGATCCACCGAAGAAAGAAGACTGCGGCGCTGCTGACGCTGCTGCTGCTGCTGCTGCTGCTGACGGAGCTCAAGAGATCCAATCAAGCTCGGTCTGCTTTACAGGAGAGACAGCCGGGGAAAGCGGCGGTGGCTGAAAAACGCGGAGACGAAGAAAGAGCGACTGGGACGACGCCAAATGAGGCGTGTGGCATCTTTGGAGAAGACGGCCGACTCGCCGCAGCGCGGTAAGCGCGGTAACGCCTCCTTTTGCTCCTCTCGATCTGCACGCCGCGGAGCTTCTTTTGTTGGAGTGGGTCCTTTGAGAGGAGCGCATTATTAAATCGCAAACGATCGCGGATTCTGACCCGTCTGCTGTAAATCCTCGAGCGAATGCCGACCTTGAGAGCGACGAATTCTCTTATTATGATCTGAGATGCGCAATCGTCGTCGGCGCTAAACAGCAGTTGTCCTGGGAACTGCAGAAGGAGAGGAGAATGAGCAGCGAAAGGATGATGGCAAAGATCGCAATCTGTCATTGGGGCAAATTTATGCCAAATGCAATGCGCACGTGTGTGTCTGCGAGGATTGATTTTGAGCACCCCGCGTCAATAATGCAGAGAGGCTCCGGGACTTGGGCGAGAGGGGCTTTAGAAGTCGGCTTCGCAGCTGCGTTTGGAATTCAAGCTGGCTGGTGATAATTGCGTGAGCGATTTGGGTTGGCTGCCCTGTCCAGATTGCTCTAGAGACTAGCAGCCAGCGTTCAGAATTTCACGAAGGCCCAGCTAAGCCACGCAAAGCTTTGGGCCACGCGCTCCATGCCGCACGTGCACATTCAAACAATCTATTTGAGACGTCTTTGGAATGTTGGACAACTGGGCGCATTTGGAGAAAGAAAATGTGGAAGAAAGATGCGAAGTTGGCAATACTTGTATATACGTGGACCCGCGCGAAGAAGTCTTCTTCATGAGGCGTGCACAATGCTTTGCGCGTGTTGTTTTGTTTTCTTTACGCGCCGCCGTCTCTACAAAATTCCGCGATTCTGTTATTTGTCAAAATTTGTGGCGCAAATTGCCTTCATTTGTTTTTCCTCTGCTAGAAAGCAGCGCGAACGCACTTTTAAAAATTGCGAGTAAGTATCCTGAGTAAAAGCCGTGGCGTAAGCATATACACTCACATACATACATACATGTACATGCTAACTCGCAAATGTCATCCCTATTTCGTCTTTCGGGTGTTCGATTACGACTGCTACGAATCCCTCTAATCCCAAACTAGTCGAACGAAATTGAGCCGGCACCAGGAACGGCAATAAGATAGGCCGCACAGCGACCTTTAGGCGAAACTTAAGGTGGGCTGGTCCTGAGCCGCGTCTCAGAGAGATGGGATCTTTGAAATGAAATGACGAGTCGCGACTAACATGGAAAGCAGCTCCAGGAAAGGATGGCCATGTCGACGCCCACTCCTTTAATCCATTCACTTCGAGTTACGCGGTTCTGCACGCTCCAAGCGACTTCGAGAGTGCACTTTTTAAAGTGCTACGGCTCTTCTACCCCACTGCTTCAACTCTGGTTCGGCTGCGGAATGACCAAAGAGTTGAGATCAGGGGCGGGAGCTGCGAATGATATTGTTCTTCTGTAAACATGAAAGATTTGAGTAAGAAGAAAGAAAGTAAGTTGTTAATGATTAAATAATTATCTGCACTGCACTGGTGTGTTAGATTGCCTTGCCTTTTACGGCGTTGCGCAGCGCCACGGCTTTGGAGCTGTTTCTTCGCCTTCGTTGGGCGCAGTTTCTATGGATGGATCATCTTCAACACATACATTCACGCATTTGTTTACTTACACACATACACACGAGACGGGCTCAAGACTTCGTTCGAAGTCGCGGAAGTTTTCATGGCCTCCTCTTTATATATTAATAACTTGAAGTAGGCAAGCAGTCTGGTACTCAGTTTTCGCCAAAAGGTCAAAGAGGCCAGAATTAAGGCAAAGACAACACTTCCTTCCGAACCATCGCCGCTGTGTCCCGTTTCCTGTTTCTCTTTGTGAGTGCTGAGCTGTTGACACTCATTCATTCATTCATCCATCCATCCATTCCTTCATTCATCCATCCATCCATCCATTCATTCATTCATTCATTCATTTATTTACTCACTGATTCATTGAACGATTCATTCTTTCATTTATTTACTCACTGATTCATTGAACGATTCATTCTTTCACTGATTCATTGCCATTGATTCGCTCATCGAACGATTCATTCGTTTCGCTTTAAGTTCAACTTTCTTCGCTGTCAGCGCTTGCTCGCTCGCTTAAGCTTGCTCGCTTGCTTGCCAGCCGGCGCGAGCCTGCGCAAAGTCGGGATAACTTAGACATACAGATCGTGTGGAAGGGAGGCCGCAGCGGGTTCTGGTAGAACCCAAGGCCGCGCTCCTTAGATTCATTGAAGAGGGCAGAGAACTAACTGAGCAGTCTCTCTCTCTCTCTGTGTTCCTGTGTTTCCTCTTCTGCGATCGAAGACGCGCAACTTTCAAGTTCAGGTCGCGGAAAGAGGGAAAGAGGGGAACGAAAGCTCATTGCACATATCAATCATTCATTATTGCCGACGCCTCGTTTGCCTGGGCTGTTTTGGCTGTTTGGGAGCACTGTTGTTGTGAGTTTTTCTTTGATTTGCCTTCTCTTAGCTCCATTCTTTGCGTCGTGAAAAAAAGTTTGATTTCCCTTCCTGGGGCGAGATGGGCGAATGCAGTGCAGTGGCGGAGCCTGAGTTTTTGTTTGGGGATAAGGCCTCCTTTGCAACACCCTTGACGAAGGGAAACAAATGCTGCTAACGAAGTAGTAGTACCGTGTAATTACAGAGAAGCATCGCGCTTTGAGTATTTGAAACTTGAAACTTTTTTCTTCTTTTCCCCTTCTTCCTCTCCTGAAACGCCCTCTCGTAAAATAGATTTGTTTTGTTTTATTTTGTTTTGTTTTATTGTAAATAAATAGCAACAAAGAAGTTAAAAGTTACTTCCACACTTTTTTGTTTTAATGTTAAGTTTGCCTCTTGCGGTAACTCGTTGATTTATTTATTTTAATTTTGATGAGATTGGGAAATTGAACGTGGACAAATACCAGACCTGGGGCGAGATGAATCAACTTAATAACCTTTTACTTTCATATGTTATTTTTTTTTTTTTAAATGATAATTATAAAAATTAAAATAGCTAAAATACATAAATGAAAGTCCGCTACCACCTACGTATCACTAAGTGTGACGGCTCCAGCTACATATGCTACTCACGTACCTAGCAGTGGTAATAGTTTCAAACTCTTTGATGCACTTCTACGCAAGAAGTACAAAAAGAACTCGAAGTGCGACGCATCGGTGCCGAAGAAAGCTTTTCCCCAGTGAGCCATATATATATATATATATATATATATATATATCCTCATTTATCGTAGAATAAGAGTTGAAAACAGCAAAAGCTTGTGGTCATTAGCAGACCCTAAAAGCACGAGCTCCTTCGATATAAATCCCCGATGCCGCAGAGCATATCCATTCGCAGCGCAGCGCAGCGCTTGCACGGACCCTCTTGAGAATTAATAAACTCACGTATACATAATATATAAATTTATGCCACAGCCATGGCGGTAACTGAGAGCATGATCTTCTTTCAGCCTGGAAAGGCTCCGCAACATTACACTTTTGTTGAATAAGCGGGAAAAGTCCTCAAAGCTCTGCGCCAACTGCCCATTTCCTGCAAAAGATTGTGCACAGCTGAAATCTGAGTGGGTCTTACTTATTTTGATTAGAAACCAATCTCTCCCAAATTGGTAGCAGGCTCAGTATGCAAATGGCAATCAGGATCGCTTCCCAGCTTTTGGTTAGTTCGTTAGTGAATTAGGTAGGTAGGCACAGCTCTCTCATTTTTATTGGAATTTTTACTTTACAACTTTTTGAAAACCATAATTAATTAGTTTTTGTTTAAACAAGCAAAATTGAGTTATCAAAAGAAGCAACTAGGACTTGTTGTGACAGAGGATCAACGATTCCCGAGATTGGGGAGCAGCCTGTCTTTTCTTTTGAAAAGAAAGCACCTTTACAAAAGTGTGTTTGTTGCCAAAACTACATATATATTTGAAACAAACAAACAAACAAACTAAAATAGATCTCGATTCAAAACTATAGTCCTTCGGCCCTAGGCGCTAGGTACTGCCTGGTAGTGGTATCTTGTAATCTCAATAAGTAGTACTGCCTAGCTAGGTAAACGAAGGCACAGCCGCGTTTATAGGAAACTGGAAGAAAGCTCCATTTCGTAGGTAGCACCTATTTAGTACCTTGTTGGTCTTTGTTTAATTTTTAATGTTTTGATTTTTTAATTTTTTAATTTTTTAGTTTTTTAATTCTTTAAATAAGGGTCATTAAAAAATAATAAAAATAATAAAAATAAAAATAAGGTAATCAGTTTTGGTTACGTGGACACCTCTGAGTTCATGGATGCTTAGGACTTTACTGTCAATGATCGCAAGTCGTGTCTTCTTTGCAGAGAGACAGCATATGAGAGCGCTGGGAACACAGACGTGGACACGCCGATGGCACCCCCTGCGCTGCAAAGGGCTTGCGCACGGGGCAGGCACCTAGCTAGGTACCTGCAGCAAACGCGAGGCTGGACAGACAGGACTCGCGGCTTCGAGTACATTCACTGATAGGTACAGATGTCCCGCACTCCCTGCGGCCGTAGCTGCCTCACGCACACGAGCTCAGGACTTACAGCTCGAGCACACCACTCTGCTGACCCGAAGGAGCTAGCTCCAAGGCGCTCCAAGGCGCTCGAAGAAGGTCGAAGAAGGTCGAAGAATCGAAGAAGGCCAGGCGAGCTCCAGAGAATGAAGCGAACGAAGCCTGTTGAGCAGGGTCGGCGAGCCAGTAGCAGCAGCAGCTTGGTGACACCGGGTGATTCAAGAATGAAGAAAGCACCTTGACCAATACCAGCGAATCAAAGACATGAGCTCGATCTAGCGCGCCTGCGAGGGAAACCTGTGAGGTCTCGGCGCCTCGATTGGACAGCAGACGCATGCAGATTTGTTCAAGGAGGGAACAGGTCAGAGGAGCGTACCGAGCGAGCGATCTTCGAGTTAGTTGGTCTTGAAGGCCTTTTTCAAGAGGTTTCGGACACGCGCCAAGGTTGTGCTCAACCTTGGCGCCAGGTTCTCAACTGAGGAGCTTACGAGAAAAACGAATACACCGCCAGTGGCACGTGAACGAGCCAAAAGCAATGGCAGCACGGAGAGCTAGGAACCATTGCAGACCGAGATCATGAACTCTTTTCAGCCCAAAAGCGCACACACATACGCTATGTTGATGGATCGATTCGATCTGATTGGTATTCGTTGATCGAAAAGCTGAAAATGCATTCTTTTACTCGCCCATGCAGGCATGCTGGATTATTGCCATGCGACGCTCGTTTGCGCAGTGTGGAATTGCATGAGAAGAGCCTTGGTGGCGCAGCAGCAGGGGGCTTTGGAGACAATTCGCACGAGGCTCGATTCGTCGCCCGATAATGATTAGCCAGCTAGCTACGAAAACCAATGTATGTTGTGCATGGGCTAGAGATGACGCGGGCAGTTGCTTCAAGCTCGGGCAGCAGCGGCAGCAGCAGCGGCAGCAGCAGCACTGCTGCAGAAGTACTGCATGATTCATGATGGTGCGTGACACGTTTCGTCTGGTCCAATTGAACGCTGTTCCTGTGCGAGATGATGCTCGACTTCAACGACGGAGTTGACAGGAGTGAAGACTCGGGTAGTCACCAATGATTGTGATCACTCTAAGTCGGAGTAGGGATTATTGCTCGTGCACACACCCAGGAATCGCAAAATGCAGAATGCAGGCACCGAGCGAGAGCGAGATGAGCCGAGACGAACTCGGAGGTTCGACGAAGGATCATGCAATCAAGAAAGATGGCGAGACCCTTCACAAGGACGATGACCTGAACGACACACGGAGCGATGCAGTTTTGCGACAAGCATTGGTTTAATGCGCCAACTTTGGTCATCACAAAGATCAGAGATCGATCGCTCGACCTCTTCCTCCAGCGATCGTGCCGCCCAGAGTGGCTCAAGTTCAAGGCAATTAGTTAGTTATTCATCTTTTTAGTTAAATGGTTAGTTAGTTAGTTAGTTAGTTAGTAAGTTAGTTACGTAGGTAGCTAGGTAGCTAGGTAGCTAGCTAGCTATGGTGTGCGAAGACAAAATTGGGTAGCCCAATTTCATAAATCTGAACAAATCTATACTCGGCAGATTCTTAGTCAGCTTCGATTGGAGCACAAGTCGTTGTTCAAAGCATCGACCTAAGCTTGATGCCTGCGATTATTTGGGCCTGGCATGAGTGCCCCTGCTATTAACATAGATTGTGTGTTGGCGCTCTTCAATAATGCCGCTCCTACCTACCTATGTGCTAGATGATGCTCTTGAGATATATGGCGATAAGTCGGGTGTGGAGCACTTTTAGGTTTGTACCAGGCAATCAAAACGAAGTTGAGCTGCTACTGCGCAGCATGCGATATGAGGCTGCTCTTGCCAGGAATGGCAACTATTTCAGGCCTTGGCGAAATGATGACGCAGAATCTTTGCTCAAACTACCCGGATACCAAGCAGTTTGGAAAACACTACACCTGTTGCTGGAAGCCTCTTATTAGGAATAGCGGCATGTTGTTGTTCCTGCTAAGGATGCACTAGGACTGGAATATGCAGGTGCTAGGGCACCTAAGAAGGCAAGTCTCGTGAAACTCTCGGTACCAGCATTCTTAGAGGAGACTTTGATGGGCTTGATCGGCAAAACGAAGAGGTTGAGGGCGTGGAGGTTCACAAACCTTGGCCAAGGCCTCTGTAGATGTCCTATGGAGAGACTTGCGGATGCCTCTCCGATTTTTCACTTGGGCGTGTGTGGTCATCTTAGTCGCTGAGTCAAAGCTAGAGCTCCCGTGGAGATTATAATAGCTTACTATTTTTGTATAACATAATAATCATCATAATCATAATAGAAATGTAGTGTATTGTTATTTTATTTAGTTATTTATTTTTAAAAGAAGAAGAAGAAGAAGAAGAAGAAGAAGAAGAAGAAGAAGAAGAAGAACTAGTGGTATTTAGTAGATCATAGATGAAGAAGAAAAAGAATACTGAAAAGTCGACCTTCCGAAAACAAATTGGAGCTGTGATTCTTCTCTTGCATGGCATTGACGCAGCACCATTTCTTTCTTGAAACGAGGCACTGTGTTGACTTTCAATATGTGGACGGATCTCCTGACGCGAATGATATCGCTAAAGGTGTCTCTGTGTCTTCATTATAGGGACCTTGCCTGCTACAAAAAAGTTGCTCCATTTGGAAAAAGTTTCCCGCCATTTGAACTAGGAAGAAAGCAAAGAGAGACAGTCTGATTTTTTAAATCTCTTAGTTCGCACTTTCTTTCTCTTTTTCTTTCTCCTTTCTCGTGCTACAGGTCAAGGAGACTTTACCTTCCCAGGACAGACAGCGCTGTTTTCATTAGCCCAGCGCTTCCCTGAGAGACCGTTGGCGGAAGTCCTGTGCAGCTTCGCAGCAGCCTGGCCAACAAGAGAAAAGAAAAGAAAGAAGAATTTTGTCGATTGCTATTGCTCAAGAGAACATAAAGGCCTTCCGTTATCTTTTCATTGTCTACGCGTCTATTCGAATGAGTTATAAACTTAAAATACACTTGAAAATAAATGCTTAGCAGACTGAAAATGGAAGACCTAGGCGAGAAGGAGGAACCGGGTCGGTGCTTCTATAAGGGACCCGTGTATGCAAAACTTTGTGCCGTGACAGACAGAAATGGCCACGCAATGAGATTAAACTATTTTCAAGATGCAACAGGATTGGAAAGGAGAGAAGCAAGACACAGCGAGAAAGAAAGAAAAAAGAAAGCCTTTTCGCCGCTACGTGGGCTCTCCCTGTCTGTCTCGCTTTCTCTCTCTCTCTCTTCGCTCCCTCTTTTCTCTCGTTGGCTGTATCGAAGAAGGCATTATTGCCATTTTTCACGGCCGCGACTGACTGGTTCCCCCGCCCGTTCGCGCGTGCGCCTCGATTTAGATTTAAAAACAAAACTTTTATTTTTTAAAATACAGCAGAAACAACTATTTCACTTTATTCGAAACAGAATCCCACGACACCTTCCTTCAGTTTTTTAGTTTCGTTGGCATAACTTTTTTACTTTTAAAAAAAATAATAATAATAAACAATTTAATGTAAAAAGGAAATGCTAAATGGGGTGGGCATTTTGATGTTTAGCCCAGTTTTCGTTCAAGTTATTGATGAGCATGTAAACGCCTTTCCCATTCAAGAGAAGAAAATAGCCATGGAATAAAAAATTACTTTGCTTGCCAGTAGGACTCGCATAGCGCGGGCATAGGCACTTAAAGGAAGGACAGCTGGCTCGCAAACGTCTCTTAAGAGTTGGTTCTGTGTCGCAGGCGATTCCAATACTGGTTTGTAGTGCTTTTTGAAACAGAAGTGCTGAATCTATGAAAATGGTTTCAAGGCAAGAATTGCAAGCCGGCTAAAATGCACTGTCATCTAATGGGGATTCCTGCTTTCATTTTGAGCATTTTTTTTTAAAGAAGATAATGCGAAATGTATCCATTGCATTATTATTTTTAATTTATATATAAAGAAGAAACACCATTTCTGATGAAAGAAGAAAGAAATGAATAATTGGAGCACTTATTGCCTTTTTGCCACATTAGGGATCAACATGGCTTCTTCTCTACTGCTGTTTTATTTCTGAGTGCCTTTGCACTTTAGTTTAGTGTGCATTACGCCCTGTTCTGTGAGGAGAACTAAGGCGCAACAGGGGGCTCCCTTCTTTTAAAGGTTTTTGTTGTTGTTGTTGCTTTCTATTGTTAATGAAATGCTTTTTCAACATCGAAAGGAAATCGTAGGTAAAAGAAATAAGTCGAAAGGATGAGAGAGGAGGGATGTGGGTGCTTGAATTGAAAATTAACAAAAACCTCAATCAAACAATCGGTCAGTCTATCGCTCAATTGCTTCATTATTACTTTGCTTTGGAAGAAGAAGAGGAATCGGAAGAGAGAGGGAGACACGAGCCAAAAGGCAAACAATCAAACAGACAAACAAACAAACAAACAAAAAGAAAGGAGGAAGGTAAAAGAAAAACAAAATTAATCAAAACAAAACAAAACAAAACAGAGATAAATAGGTTGAGCAGAGGAGCGCGAGGAAGCAAGGCAACTCGAGCAGCAAACGCCAAACGTCGAGCAAACCCGATCAGGAGCCCAGCAAATCAGAAACTCATCGAGCCTCTCGACGCGAGTAGAAAAAGAAGCAGAAAAGACAGACTGCCGAAAGCAAATAGCACGAAGAGCAAAAGAGCGTAGCAAAGCAAGGCGTCAATCAGAGATCCGCCAAAGGTAGCTTTAGTTCGCGAGAACTACTTGGAGAAGCAGTCACTTGCACAATATAACACGCACGCGAGACAAACTTGCGGTTGCTGCCCCAGTCATCAAGCGCGTGTGGAGAAAGCTCGCCGTGACGTGCCGCAGAAGAGGTCCCCAAAGTCACGTCGGGACTTGAGAGACCTGCTCGTGGCATATCCCTCGTTCGCTACAGAAGTAAAGAAGAAAGAAGGACCAGCTAGCATTTATTAACCAAGCACTACCAAGGTGTGCGAAGAACTTGAAGTGGAGACAAAGCAAATCCAAAACCCAAAGCGCGTTAACAGAATCGCAAAGTACTTGACACTTAAGCAGTCTTTGGAAAATGCCGGCAAACAACGCAAATGAGTCAGCCAACTCCCCTAACTGGAGTCCACCATCGCCTATATTCCACGCCGCAAACAGAAGACTCTCCACACATCAGTTCCAACCTCATCAGGCACAAGCAATGCAGAGCATGCTTGATGCTGCATTCTTGCAGACTTTTCGCCAACAACAACAACAACATCAGCAACAGCAACAGCAATACCAATCTGCCACCTTTAACTTCAACCAGGAGCACAACAAACCACAGCAGGAGCGTCGGCTTTCCTTCACTAACATCAAAACCGAGCCCATGGCAAACTGGTCCACCCAGGCCTGGGCAGAGCAAGTCCGCACCAACACACAGCAGCAGAAGCGTCGCTTTTCAGAAGTAGCTTTCAAGACGGAACAGCAAGTTCACGAGAACAACAAGAAGCTGTGTATTTCTTCGGGCTCCCTCGTCTCCACAATCCCCATGGCAAGTCCCATGTCCAACGCATCATTCCCCATCTCCACTCCGTCTTCGCCTAATGACACTGCCCCGCCCACGCCAGTTGCAGAAGCAGAGTACATTCGAAGCACCGCTGCAAACAGCAACGGACCCAGCACTAGGACACCTGCGTCTCCGCCGAGTGTCAATGATGATGCAGAAGTGCTTTTCGACCTCGACGAACTCCCTATTCGCAAAGTTCACTACCCTTTCTGGGCACCTAAGATCCGTGAGCACATGCGCAACCCACTCGACGAAAAGAGCAAGGAGGAACTCTGTGCTCGTGTCGTCGCCAAGCTTCGCGATGACCTCCGCGCGGTGAACTTTACGATTGCACAGCTTGTACAAATCACAGATAAGAAGGACAAGCCAATGCACGTTAAAAAGGAAGGCTCAAAGTACTTTCCTCGCAAGAATCGCACCTCACGCTTCATCCACCACTCCTTCAATTGCAATATTGAGGCATCATTTGCAGCGGCCATTTATCGTGCCTCCTTTACGCGTGGTGGTGCGATCGGCCTTCCCAACTTTTGTGAGCTTTTCATGCCACGTAAGGGGGCTTGCTTAGTGCAACACAGCTATGGCGAAGTTGAGGAGGATGACGTGAAGAGTTGCAGCGGCGTAGAGGCTGTTGATGTTACCACAACCACAAACGTAAACAAGGTACCCCCTACATTTTACAAGAACCCTGGTTCCCTGGAGTTATCAGTCAATGATAAACTACAAAGCCCGCGTTTGACTGTTGCCTCCTCTTCGCAGGTTGTTCCTGTAAACTTCGCTACAACCTACGCATCAACTGCCCCTGCCCAGCTCTCGCCTGGCTCCCAGCCTAACACTGAACTCCTCCAGTACATTATGCAAAAATTTACGCAGAACTCAAATGGACAACAAAATCAGTGATTATACTCTTCCTAATCACTGCGCCAAGGGCTCCCACGCAGTCTCTGATACGTATTATAGTTGCCTGCATTAAATGCTGGGGTCAGGACTTTCCTCTGTATTGATTAATTGTCATCACTTCTTGACATTATTCTTTTTCACACAAGTTTATGTTTGCATAGCTCCACGTTTGCATCTCATAGCCACTAGCAGCAACAAGAGCACACCATCCTTATTTCACACCTGCTTTTGATCATCGTTGTTCATATTTTCTATTGTCGTGTGTGCATTTTGACCACATTCCTTCTTTCATGGATTGTGTCCAGTCCTTGAAAGCGCTTCTCGGACAACCGTAACTATAACCAAAAATGGTTCAGTTATGTGATATGAATTGTTATCCCCCAATGTATTCCCTTTAAATATTATGTTACATTCATGTTTTATAAGCTTTATAACGTTTTTGTCACCGCTCCCAAACAGCTTGAAATTCCTTCTTTCTTCTTGTCAAGTATCCTTCTTTGAAGTTCTCATACAAGAGTTGCTCGATCGCCCAGCCCGTCAATATTCTTTACTCACTGCTTACATAATGTTGAAACCAAGTGGATGCTGTTTTCTGCATTATAAATCCTGGGAAATCACCGGAGTAGACACAAGAAGATCAAAAGGAAACAACTTGAACTTAATTAAACAAAAACAAAGGGCATCAAAAGCATACAGTCTACCGTTGTATCCATTGATTTTTCTCTCTTCAATCTAATTCCGACGCATGACATGTGCAAAGTCGTTAAGCGTTGCTGTCCATGTTGACAAGGCTTCTTGAATAAGATCACGAAAACGCTCAGCAGCTTCCTCCTCGGTAGCGTCAAGCATTAAACGATCCCGAACCCAGTCAATGTCAGACTCCCGAGTTAACTCAGGCATACCACTGGAAAGCATTAATGAAAACAATGTAATCAGTAGGTTGGCATTGCGACGTAAAATATTGTATGCATGACCGCACAGATCCTCAAACTCCTTAAACAAGGGGCGATCTTGTGGCCCTAGAACGGTTGCCATGGCATTGGAAAATAAGAAAGGACCCCGCTCACGCTTGATACCCATCTTTGACTTAAAGTTGCCCAAAAAATGACCAAAGTCAATATGAAATAGCTTGCCATCCCGTGTTAGCATGATGTTATCCGCATGACGATCACCGATGCCCAAGACATAGGTAGCTACACAGTAGCCAGCACAAGAACACTTGAAGTTTTGCTCCGTAACCTTGCGCGCATAACCAGAGTTCTGCAAATACCGTTTTAGTTTCTTGTCATCAAAAACCTTCACAGCTTTGCTAAACTTGCCGCCTCCGCGCCCAGCTGTAATTCGGGCTAAGGTTTCCGCATCAGGAACAATCTGGATCATTCCGCGTTCGTTGCCTGTTGACACGACACTATACAGGGATAACCGCAAATCAAGCCCTTCAGTTTTCCAGAGTCTGTCCATTGTACGCAAAAGTTGCAATGTCAGCTGGTCTTGCCGCAAATCATCGCCAGACTTATATAGCACCGAGACCGGCGGTGCACCGGGGCGAGCTTGTAAACACTCTAGGAACAAAGGTGCTTTCTTAGAATTCATCACACGGCATTTTTCTACGTTCAGGCCTCGGAAGAACAGGTGAGGAGACAATGGGAGCTGGAACTCATCAGGCAATGTTACAGACTCCAGTTGTTGTCTTAGCAAAGCAGATCGTTTCTGTGGCTTTTCAAGTTTGACTGCCGCAGCGATTGACTCAAATTTGCTATTAACAAATTGTTGATGACCCAGTTCTTGTCTCGCTCGGCAGTGTCGCAAGTAGGTGTCTAGTAAGGCACCATAGCGATCCGCAATCTCTGGAATATGCATCTCGGCCTTGAGCAACCAAAACAAACGATGCCCAATCACAGCAGGTGCGCGCAGCGCGCGCCGGAGCAAGAAACGAGATAAAGCAGAGTCCACGAAGCGTTCGAACTTAAGAACTTGGACAAGTTGCAGCATGATCTCTTCAAGATCAAGATCTGACATGGATTCAAGCGCTGCAACAGCAAGGGCGCGAATCTTAGGATCTGGATGTTTGAAGTCTAACAATTGTAACGCAACGACTGGGTCCGGCATTGCCCAGAGGTTAAGCATGTTATAAGCGAGTTGAGTCTGAGACCGCTTTGACCAGTCAATGGCTTGCAAAAACTTTGGCAACGCAGCAGGATCATCCATAAGTTCACGACGAGTCTGTAAAACAAGAAGTTTTTCATCATTGCTCAATGGACGAAGAGGGTCGCTATGAATGAACTTCTCCAGCTCTGCACGCATTAATTTATAAAGGTTGGAGCGTTGAGGAGCAGCTGTTTCATCTGCATCAAGCTTTTCTGCGTCAGACACGTGATCACTGTATACAACTGGTTTTCTTCTAGCAGGCAAGGTAATTTCGAGAAAGTCAACTGCATCCTTTGCCCGAGTATTATTACTTAGCAAGGTTGCTACAGCAGCCATATCTGGTCCTGCCTCCCCACGAAAGAGCTTGAGACGCATGTGTCCACTGCGCATGACTTGGTCAAAGTCCAAAAGAGTCAAACCTGCCCATCCTATCGGAGTCGCTAGGCCCTCTTTTACTAAGCGCTCCATCTCTATATTGCGACGTGTTTGCTTCTCTTTACGAATTCTGTCTCGCTCAGTAGGATGTTGGCGTGTGGAGCTTTGTCTGTGATGGCTGCTCAGAGTTTTTTCCATGGCAGCTTCTTCCTCCATCTCCCGCTTCGCATCTCGCTTTGCCTGTTCATCAATAATAGCACTGATCAGATCTGAATCTGCGGTTTCCTCAGTCTTAGGTGAGTAGTACACGTTAAAGATGACACGTGCAGCACGCGGAAGGTTTGAAAGGGTGATGTCCAGGGTTACAGTTGTCTCAAACGGCACAACCATGTATGGCATGAGACGCTCTGCAGTGCATTGTAAATACTTTGTTGGTGCCAGAGGCTGGCCAGCGTAGTATATAGAAGTGGCGACAATAAAGGAGTCCGACAGTACATGGCCCGGCAGACTTGTTCCCAAAACACGATTCAATTTGATCTTGAGAGGCTCATCAATTTGCCAAATTGGCAAGTAGTGCACAAGAGAGAAATCATTCAGCTGCTCGGCACGCTTTTGTGCCAGAGTTGCACTCATTTGTTCGCTTACCGAAGCAATGACATCTTGATCTTCCTCTGAGAAGGGAGCACCGCCACGTTTGTTTAAAAGCTCGATCACAGTAATCACTGTACCATCATCCGTGCAAACAGGACAGCATAGTACATTCCGTGTTACAAAACCAGAACTAGCAGGCTCTACTTCCCCATAGAAATGCTCATTCTTATGTACATGCGGTACATTGACAATTTTATTCATCGCGGCACAGTGCCCGGCAATGCCCTCCCCAATATCCAAAGTAAATGTCGTCTCTAGATCCTGCCCGAATTGCATTTGCAGTTGGCGCTTTTCCCAATCCACAGTGTACAGAGAGACACGCTCACAATTGAAAATCTGAAACAAAGTCTTCCGCATCCGTGCAACAGTGTCTACAACGTTCAGCTCAGGGCTAAATGCGGTCATTAGAAGCATTAGTGCCTCTGCTACACGACGTTCACGTTCAGTATTTGCTCGGCGCTTCAACGAGAGCAAAACATCGAAATTTCCCACGTGCTTTGTAAAACTTGCAACCTCGAGGCTCATATGCGACAATTGTGTGTTGGAAGTGTCCATGAGCTCATCCGGCTTGATAACCTTGCAAAAGACATCCCGAGATAGTGTGTAAGTTGCAACGTGAGTTGCAGCAAGAACTGTTGCAGTGCGCATTTTGTCTTCAAGGAGAGCCTTTTCACCAAAGAAGTCTCCAGGAATCAACTCATTGACGAGCTTGCCGAATGCATTATCCTCGGGTAGTAATCCCTGATCCTCGGTCCACGCACCTTGTACGTAAACTCTGACCTTACCTTCAATAATAAGATAGAATAAATCGCCCTTGGTATCTTGCCGCACAATAACCTCATTAGGAACGAAGGTTTGTTTACGTAACGATTTCCGTACCAACTCAAACTGCTCTTCGTCCAGATTATGGAAGATGGGCACCGACTTTAGAAAGGAGTCAACGGTTGGTACGTTAACACGAAAGGAGCTGCGAAGTGCTACGTGACCAAAGGAGGTTTCAAGAAAACGTGTAACTCCCTTTTCACGAAGTGTAAGTCTTTCCATAGCTTCAGACTCACTTCTTTGACCACGGAGACGAGCAAGACGTCTCGAACGCGCGTCTGCAGTTTCCTCAATCTGTGTCTCAATCATTTCTAGCCTAGAAATCTCATCAGAGACATCGTGAATGCGACTCTGGAGCTGCCGGGCAGCATGCTCCATTCGCTCGTACTCTTGGGAAGGTCGTAGTTGATCCAGGCTGTACTGAGCACCTCGAGGTCTTCGCCACACCGTTTGCCCAGATGAGTGCCAGAACGTAGAGTTTCTGCTGGGGTCAAAAGCAGGGATAAAGCCGACATTATCTTTGCGTTCGCCGCTCATACCGAGGGCAGCTCGGTTGTAAGGCAGCACCTGAACCTTTTGAAAGTCTTCGTCAACATATCCAATTGGTTCTGCGTAAGTGCTTTGATGACGATAGAGGTTAAAATAGTATAATCGATCCGACTCCAGGTCTCGAGCTTTGTGCCAACGATCTTCAGGTAATTTCCACACACTCATGCCATTTACTACGTTATGGTAGAATGTCAAACCGCTTCGCGGGTCAACGTGTTCTTGCCATACCCCGCCACCATATCCATTTTGGTTGCGCCCCGAAATGTGCGACCCTACATAACTCATGATAGCGAGATGTTTAGTAGATATTCTGGATTAAACTTTCCTAAATGAAGCACATAACCAATCAAGACGGCTCGAATGAAAGAGCAACTTTAGCACAATGTGAGGAAAAGAAGAGAGACCACCACGTGAAATTACAATTCTAGTGTAGGCACTGCTTTGCGCTGTAAGTTTAAAGCGGAGAGCGACAGCTTCTTCCCGCGCGTACAAATAACTTTCAAGAGCAAACCCAAGCTCGGTTCGAGGAGCGGTGTAAGAACACAAAGCCCAAGATGCGCGGCGCCAGCTTCAACGTCGCTCGAGTTGAACCAATCGATGGACAATGGACGAAAGAAGAAACTCGGATTAGAGACTTCAAGAGAGAGGGCGGTTCTAAGGGCTCCGCGCCCGCACAAGGCCCTCACTGCGGCCTTGGCGCTGCTTCAAAGCAGCAATTTGAGGTCGCGACACAAACCTCGCGCACGCACTTAGTCACGAAGCGGCTTTATGTGCTGCGTGTAACAGCGAAAAATCGCAGGCAACCTCTAGAGAAAATGTATTTTCACGGCTTTCTCACTCTTCCTTATTTGGAAAAGCAAGCAAAGTCAGAGTGAGCGTGCGGGTCTAGAGTGTAGCTACGGGAAATACTATCAGTATACAAAAGGCAGACACGTGCAAACTGAGATCGACGTGCACACCTCTGTATAAAAGATGGAGGTTAGCATCAGTGAGGGAGAGTAGATATCTAATAGTAGTAGCGATCAATAAATGATTTGAATGCAGCCAAAGAAAGTAGAGAGCTCCTGAAGGACTGACATCAGATGGAATAATGCTCGTTTCAAAAACAGGGCTGGCGGTAGATTTTTTCAAAACAATGTTTCTTTTGTCAGTAGGTGTAGCTTTTGTTTTCATTTTTTTAAATAAATTTAGTGGTACCTACCTACCTTTACCTAATCTGATAAATCTTGAATCGTGGGCTGCAACCGAGCAGGCTGAACTAGTAGAATAAGTGGAATAGAGCATGCGCTCTCGTTAAATAGATAGAGTACGTCAACATCAATGAAGTATGTTCACAGGAAAGAACCTTATCACATGTTTGTCTTATCGCGACACTGCACAAGAAAAAATGGCTCGTCTCTATATGTGCAGCTCTATCAGAGAATTGAAGTGGCTACTGAACAGTGATATGTGATCACAACAGGGGAATTACGACACAAAATAAGAACGTGCTAGCGAGCATGCAGCCGCTGCGGGTAGCTCTAAATGATGACTCAAACAAGTTTTTGAACTCTACAGAATCAATATCTATCAAGCGAAACAGGTATTATTTAGCTAGGTATGTCCTTGCTATTGTATTGATAAACTTCAACCAAACAAAAAGTACAAACGATATATTTCAGCAGCTTTGGTACCCTCTATCTCTGAAAGAGCTTGTCCATGATGACATGTTAATCGGGAGATAGTGAAATGTTCCTTGTACAAAAACTACAGAAATGAAGATGGGTGAAATGTGGACAAAAGAGAAGCAAATATATGAAGAATGAAAACGAGATTACGAGAGTATGACAGCGACTTAGACTTTGGTGAATAAAAATGAAGAATAGAAAACCTCTTCGGACTTCGCATGCGGTAAGACTTGTGCAAATTTTGTATCAGCCGCAATTTATTTAAAGAACAGAGAATGTTATTTCTCCAGAGCTAAAGCAAGACAAAGAAAGGGAAATGAGGCCACATCAGCGAGGATAGAAAATGTGATGCAAACAAGCATTCTTCCTATGAAGATCCCGGATCGCCAAAACTAAGGATTGGACATAAATGGGACGGAGAATCGATCGCGAGACATCATGATGAAATTGATGTGAACACTCAGTTGAACTCGAATGATGATTGACGACTGACCTGTACCTTCTTAACTTCATCCTCCGCAGGAGATTCGGTTACGGGGGCAGGGATTTTATGCTGCACAGAATCGTTATCCTGTTCTTGATAGCTATCATAGCCACTGCTAGTGCTACTACTGCTTCCACCCCATGTGGAGGTTGGCTGTGGTCCTGCGTGCGCCCATGTCGAAGCGCGTGAACGGGACACTGGCATCGGATACTCAGCTGGTGCCCCTCCAAATCCTCCAAGAGCAAAGTCATCGCGAGTTTCCATAGAAGGACGCGGAGGAGGCGGGGGTGCTGAAGAAGTAGATGTTGTATGGTAAGGAACACCAGCATATTCTTTACCAGAGGGGTTTGCAATAGGATGCATCATTGCTTGCAGCACCGAAATGTACTTGTCAGCAAGCTCATGGTTTCGGGTGGGCCAGCGAGTAAGGATTGACTTGATTGCCACATCAGACTTATCCTCTTCGGTGAGTGCGTGCAACTTTGCAATGTTGTGCAAGGATCCGTTGCGTGTGCCATAAAATTTTTCATTTGAGGAGCTGCGGAACTGCCAGATGATGTCCTTCACCTCAGCTTCATGCAAAACCTTGTGACCCATATGGTAGGCGTAAGAAGCCTTTCCAAAGTCTGGGTTCTTCTTAGCAGACTCATAAGTGCTAGTAAGAAACCGGTCTGATCGAAGAGCGATGCCGTTTTCGATTTTGTGTGCAGAGTGGTCGCCAAAACCGATTTGGCCGAGCGATTTGAGCAATTGACAGACCTCAGGATCTGTAATCAGCACAAGAAGCTCAACTCTGTCATAGGCAGACCAAGAGGTAACCAATCCGGACAGAAATTGTAGCGCCACTGGGTAGGTCCACTTTCCTGACTCCTCGTCTAAGCAGGAGAAAATGCCGCCATGCACGTTATGAGTAACACGGCCAGGCATGATACGGTTAGCGAAGATGATACCTTTGACATTGCAAATGATTTCAGGAGGCACGCCAAGGGTCTCTAGATCAGTTCCTGCAAAATGATGCACGAAGCCTTGCAATGTGTTGGTCACTGTGGTCATTTTGATTAATTCAAAACGAGCGTTCTAATACAGTTAATTGATTACTCAAGATTCCTTAGAATTGAAAGTATCAAGTTCCACCGATTTGTATGGGCTAAAACCTTGTCTCAAGGTTCTAGTTCGCTCTACTTTGAAATGCAAACACGGGCGTTCGCCACAATTGCTGTTAATCTCGAGCAACTCAGCGTCCCTGAAAGATTCAGGAATGTGATAGAGTTCTGCCTCTACAGTCGTCCTCAGCTTTTAAAATAGCAGAGTCAGTAAAAGGCAGTAGAAAGAAAGGATGGCAAAGCGCTTGTAAGACCCAGTACTACTTCCCCGTTCTGATGTATGAATGGATTTGGAGCACTTCGTTCAGGTTCACAAGCGCGTCTCGAACGATGGACGCTTCCGCGAGATCCTCACTTATTCACTTCGAAGCCTGAGCTGTTGTTTACCGCCACGCTACAACCTCCTCTATCAACGGTGCCAGCTTATCCACTTCGATTCACCCCACAAGCAAGCAAGCTAGCTAGCATGCAAGCATGCAAAATCGTCCTTGGCCTATGCGAACTCCGTTTGCTGCAATCTGGCGTCTCGAGTTTGCAAGCAAGAAATACTCAGACTAGCCAGCCACTAAGCCTAGTGCTTCCTACTTGTGATTACTATAAACTAGTACCTCCTAGTTCCAATAGTGCTGCCTACTTACAACAATGGCACCAGATCGAAAGAGAGTGCTACGGTAAGCACTATCTTATCCCTACCAGCTCCTAGAGTCCCGAAGTCGTAATAAGATAAAGAACGACTTTCCCTACAGGTACCTACTTACTTGCCTCAATCCAGAAGGCACTCGAGGACGCGACGAAGAGTGCCGCGGAGGAAGAGTCTTGCGATTGGGAGTAGAAGAAGACCGCGTGTGGGAGGCTACTTCTGTCCGTGCGGAGAGTGAGCGAGCGCGTGCGCGTCTGTTTGCTGTTTGTTAAAACCTCTAGCCGCTTTGATTCCCTTCGCGAATGGTGAAATGATTGTCAACTGTTCTTTGTGTCTGTTTGTCTGTCTGTTTGTTGTATTTGTTCAAGTTTTGTTCTCTTCAAATTTCATTCAGAGATTCTTTCTTTCTCAATGGATTCTTGAGAGGGACGGGATTTACTAGAAAAGTCCAGAGGACTGTGGACCAGGTTAGGAGGGGACACAGAGGCGGGGTTGCTCAGCCGGAAACCGCCACCGCTCCCGCGAACTTGAGGATGAGCTTGGGTCGCCAAATGTAGAGCTGTGAGGAGGAGGATCTTTAGCGTCCCCGCACCTCCTCTCAAAGCGAGGTCATTCTTGCCAAGACCTGCAGTGGAGATCCTCGATTTTCTGCGTGCTCCCTCTCTCCCCCACTGGGCCTCATTGCCCCTTCCTCTCTGAGCCCTCACTTCCTCTCTTGATGCTTTCCCATGATCACTCTCACTCAATCATCACACTGTGGACGCAGAGTGTTTCTTCTTTCAAGTTCTCGCAGCGTCCTCGCGAGGTTCAAGATGCTGGCGATCCCGATCTCCGACCGGTCCCTGGAGCTCTCCTCGAGCTCCTGACCGCAGGCTACCACTGCAAGCAAGCAAGCAAGCAAGCAGACAGACGACAGCCTCAGCTCCAGCTTTCCAATCAAGACCGGTGGTACGTAGTGCCTAGTTTCCGAAAATCGAGGATGATTTCGATTCGAAAGATTGTTTGTTGTAAACAGCACCTTCGAGTTCAACTTCGAGTTCAACCTGAACCCGAGCGTGCGTGAGGTTGAGCTTGATGGCTGGCTGGCTGGACAGCCCCAGTCCACTGGCTTGAGCGTCGTCATCTCGCCCCCGTCGCCTCCGAGGCCTCAGCTGGCCGGCAGCGAGCGAGCTAGCTAGCTAGGTCGCGAGAAGAAAGCGATTTTGCATCCTCGGATTCTCCTCGTCTGATAAGGCTTTGTTTGATTTGCGGACCAATCCAATATGGTCTGTCATCAATCAATCGACCTGCCTTGAAACTGGGCAGAGAACGGGCCGGCCGCTCGCTGGCCTGCAGGGAGGCAGGGCCGGGAAGCGGCAGGCGAGACCAGGCGCGGCGAGAGGCGGGTCCACCGCCGCGTGCGGGTTGCACGGTGGAGGCGGGGGCAGCGCAGCGAGTTTGTTTGTTGGTTGCGGCGCCGCAGAGAAGGGACGCGGGCCATGAAACTCGAAGTTCGGGCAATGGACCTGAACTGGAGCAGAGGAGGGCTACTTGCTACCAAGGCATAGGTGACTTCTAACGCAGAATCAGGTTCTTTGAAAGTTTTTTGAATTTTGAATGTTGAATGTTGAATTTTGAATGTGAAATTTAAATTTTGAATTTTGAATTTTGAATTTTGAATTTTGAATTTTGAATTTTGAATTTTGAAGTTGCTGGCAAATTTGAATTGCAAGTTTGCAAGTTTGGAGCTGCTTGCAAAATTGAAACCTCCGAATAGATGAACTGACAATGTCAGACCCGCGGCGGGTCCAACGCCATGGAAGCAGGCAGCCGGACTCGCGATGTGATGCCACTGCGGTGGCGCATCGCATCCCATGCTCATCTTGTTGCTCTTGGGGAGCCTCTCGCCAGCCAGCTACTGCGGGTCGGGATCGAGTGACAGAAAAGTGATTTCTCACCGGTGGAACTCTGGCTTGTTCTTGGCTTTCTTGCTCTTCTCTTGTGGAGGCGGCAGCAGCGGCAGGAGCGGGCTAGACGCGATAGGTGCTAGCCCGCAAGCTGCCCTGCTGGTCGGTCAGAAGGGGTGGCCTGAATTCGGACTTGAAGGTTGAATTCGCTAGAAACAAAATTCGACGCTCACAAGTTTCAGATTGATGAATGGTGAAGGTCTGGAGACTGGGCAAGTACCATCACTAAAGTCCCGTCGGCCACCTGTCTTGTTTTTCGACTGCAGCAGCGCAACGTTGACTCGTCCTCTTCTCTAAGCTCTAATTAGGGTTGTTTTCCCATTCGAGCTATTTCTTTTGGTTGTTGGTTGAGTGCGAGCTACACTACTGATGTTCCTGTGCTTTCTTTGTTTTCGACCATGTTGTCTAGTAGTGCATAATTCAGAATGTTTCTGAAGAAAAGCCTGAGCTGCGGCTTCGACTTATTGAAGTCAGGCGGCTCTATTTTTCTGCAAGACATTAACATTTTTAATGGAGAAAATTAGCAAGAAACAGACGAAAGTTTCTTCTTCTTGTCCTTGTTATTGCTAGGGACAACCATGGTGAGTGTATCCGTCGTTTCGCGTTCTTGGAGCACAGGTGACTCCTCTGGAACTCGCAATAATTCTGCGCTGGCTGCCTCGCGCACGAGGTTGCTGTCGGCGACCTTTAGGAAGAGGCAAAGAGGTTAGAGGCTCAAGACTTGGAAAAATATCTAGTCAGCGGTCGCTTTTGTGTACCATCTTCAGTGGGATGGGGTATCATGATGATCATTACCACTTTCACGATAGGGGTCTCTCGAGAACTATCATGCTTGCAGGCCTTGATCCCTATTCTTAAAAGCCTTCAATCAAAGTAGTGCTAGAACCTCGCTACCTAGGTATCCACTAGTTTGACATTGAGTTCGGTTTTCAAATCCCATTCTCGATGTCGACTTACAAGTCGATAGTGTCTTGCAGGCAGTGACAACTGATTGATCGCGGAGGAACGACACAGTTTGGAGCTAACAACCAGCGAGCCCATTAGTGGAACGGACAGCAGGCAGTGAGTCGCGAGACAAGCAATAAAGGAAGAAAGAAACGCGAGATGGGTCCTCATAGCTTCGCTACATTTAAGGCCTAATAGGGAACCTTAATCATCTAGTAGAGTTTGTTATCATGCAAGAACTCTTCGTGAACCCTCGGGTACCTAGGGATTAGGCTCGAAGCCACGACGATTATGGCGAGAACGACGAAGATAATAGAGGAAGTAGGTTTATTTTACAAATAAAGTAGTACTGGGTGCTAATGTGATAGTGTTATCGCATTGCAGAGTTTTCTTGCTCACATATCTGCTTGCATATAACTGCAATCTGATGGGACGGAGCATACATCTATTGAGGCGCTTGCAACAACCTTGTTTTAGTTCAGGTCGTTTTCGTAGTCATTAAAGTTGTGTTTCTGTGGGCAGTTAAAGAAACGGCTGAGGTGCCGCAAGATCCCTGGTGAACAACGAATGGAAAGAAGCACTTCGTTAACTGCCATCGTTAATTATCTTCTGGAGGGTAAGATTCAAGGTATTCAAGTTCTCTTTCTGCACCTTGCGTCACGAGTATAATAACAAGATGGCGAGCAAAAGATCGCAAGGCTGTTCGTCTCGACTTAATTTGTTTATTCATGAGACGATTACCGAAACAACAGGAGTTCAAGTGTATTGTGCTCAAGCACATCACCTTAATGCTAGACTAGGTATGTTGCTCATTGCCAAAGGAAGTATCCTAGGTAGTTTATTATTAGAAGGAAAGTTATCTTTTCTTTTCTTTACTTTGTCTATTTTCTTTCTGCTTTTTTCACTAAACGATGAAGCATGAAATGTGTGTGAACTCTCTTTCACATCGATCAGCCTGCAAATCGGGATGAGACTGTCATGATACTGCACAAGTGAACTTGCCTGCCATCCATATGTCAACGTGTCAATACTACATATACATACATACCTATGTCTTTGTTTAAGCCCATCCATGGCGCAGAGGGTCATGGTCGAAAGCGAGCAAGGACTCCTTCACAATTTAACATGGCGACAGGGCATACGCCACATGCCGACGAGATGACTTCTGCGCTTACTTAAACGCAACCATCGCTCGCTTCGTCTCGCCTCCGTATTTCCCAACACTCCCGGAATTCCGGCGGATGACTCAGGCCTAATCAAATCCAGTTAACTAAGGGGGGATGCTATGAATTCTCCGTGGGATTTGGTATCTCAATATTCATCCATATCCATCCTCCCGCCAAGACATATCACATTACATGTCCGCAACGCGCCGGAAGCATGCGATATGGCCAGTCAATCATAACGATCGTGGCGTGCCCTAAAAGCCACCAACCATGCAGGCAAAAGAACGTGCTAGATGCTGCAGATAGCATACTTTTACACAGAGCTGCCTGCTCATAGAAACCTAGTATTACCTATAATAGTAAGTAGAACTAGTAGGCATAGAGTCAGGAGTAGTTAGGGTCCCTCGATCTCTCTCGATCTCTCAGCTCGAGTTTCTTTCCTCGCTCAAGACACGGCACTGAGCAGGTACCTAGACAAACCTCCATACCTGGAGACGCACTCGAGTCGGCTCGACCCCGCGCGATCGATCGTCTGCCGGCAACTAGGTAGCCAGGCAGCCTCAGTTAGATCCGAGCTAACTCTGCTATCAATCAGTCGCTTCATCGTCCGTCATCAATCATGGCAGGCCGCGACGACGACGGTGGCTACGTGCCCATGGATGATCCCATCTTCTCCAAGCCTTTGCGAATCCGCCGCGTGAACATTGTTGGACTCTCCCGTACGCGTCGTAGCGTTGTTGAGCACGAGCTCTCTGAGGCTCGTCGTGGCCGCACCGTGCGCGAGGTGAGCACAGGCATCATGAAGGCGCTCAAGTCTCTCAAGGAGGTGGACTCCTTCGAGTTTGTAGAGGTGTACTGCGATGTTGCTAAGAATGCTGGAAAGTCCGGCGGACGAAAGCGCGATCGTGACAGTGATTCTGAGCTGACTGACGTGACTGTGCGTGTGCGGGAGAAGCGCATGGTGCAGCTCAAGGCCGAGACCTACGTGCAGGGCTCTGGTACTGAGGGCGGTGTGGAGACAGCACTCTCGTTGAACAATCCTTTGGGATTCACGGAGAAAGTCAACGCCGCTTGGTCCTACGGTACCAAGAGCAGCGCTTCCGCTCGCGTCGAGGTCCACAAACCTCGATTTAGAGGCCTCAACGCAGAACTTGAAGCGTCAGCTTCGCACAGCACTGTCAGTCGCGCGGTCTACAGCTCGTACGAGGAGCGCGTGCGTGGAGCCCAGGCAGTTCTCAGACATAACAGTGGCCGCCACGAGGTCGGTGCGGGGTGTTTCTGGCGTGATATTATGCCTGTGCGCAGTGCCGGAAACCAGTTCGAATTCGCAGCTTCTGGGCTAATTCTGGCACAGGCGAAGCCAAGCTTGAAGAACAGCGTTTTCTACACTTTCACGAACGACAAACGCGATAATGCGTTTGGTCCTTCGCGAGGCTCATTGTTGCAACTCAGGACAGAGCTTGCGGGTCTTGGTGGTGACGCCCACTTTGCAAAGGGAGAGCTCAAGGTGCAGCAGTTCCTGCCCATTCTAGCCGATGTCTTGCCTGGAGTCGCGCTCGGGCTCACCTTTCAGGCTGGAGTTCTTTGCCCTCTCGCAAAAGCTCGAGCAGCGGAGGCTGACAAACTGCCAGGAGTTGGTGAGAGCACGCATATTTGTGACCGATTCTGGCTTGGAGGTCCGCTGGATCTGCGTGGATTCAATCACAAAGGAGCAGGGCCGAGAACGTCACCGAAAAGACCTGGTGCCCTTGGAGGAGATTCGCTCGGAGGAGACGTTACATGGAAGCTTGGAGCAGATTTGATGATGCCGTTTCCGCATGCGACGCTCAATGCGGCGGGAATGAGGTGCCATGTGTACGCGAATGCGGGTAATTTGTGTGCGTGGGAGACCTCGGTGAGATCGCTTGTGTACGGAATGAGGGCGTCGGTAGGAGCTGGAATTGTATTCCCAACGGCGGTAGGACGCATTGAGGCGAACTACTCGTTTGTGTTACGTGCGAACTCTCGGGACCAGCAGAAGAGGTTCCAGCTAGGTCTGGGAGTTGATTTCTTGTAAGCTGCTGGAAGTCCTGTTGCTACTCTGTCTGCTACCACTACTGCCGCTATGGCTGTTTGTGCGAGCCCCAGGACGCAGTCGCGGCGGGATATCGATGCGCATGTCCAATAAGTAGGCTAATTCATTTTCATCTAGAGATACACCATTGTTGTTGTTGTTGTTGTTGTTGTTGTTACTATTGCTATTCCCTGAAGCTAGTCCCTCACCCGCTTCGAGGTCCGCTTCGACGTCGTTATTATTCCTGTTGCTATTTCTGTTAAATCTATTGCTGTCATTACCATTGCCTCTCCCATTTGATCCGTCGTCACTACCTCCCTCTTGCTGTCTCCGTTGACGAGCTTGTGCTGCAAATTCATCCTCCACGCGACGCTGTGCTACAACCTCATCCGAAACGAAGGTCGGTGGGAAGCCCTTGCCTGCGAGCAGACCTACGCAGCACCACTGGAATGCGCAAAATGTGAGGTACGGCGTAACCCAATCAAGAGCACCTATGACATACAGGGTGCCTGCGATAGTACCAATTGCGTGAACCATAGCCACAGACCTCTGCGCCACGGTGGAATAGAGCATGACAACAAGAGCAGAGCTGCAGGGTGCAGGGACTAAGATGAAACCCACCATACTGATCTGAGCGTTGTCGTCAAGGTAAGGCAAGACGAACCTAGCCATGAGCAAAGCAAATATGACCGCAGACATGCCGTGCCAAGACCAAGTTTGGTTTGGGCGTACGCCGCGGTGCCTGGACGCGTCGAAATGCACGTAGCCGAGATGAAGGCTTGCGATTAAAAGTACAAGGTGGAAAACTAGACGAGCGTAGGCATAAGGACCAATCCACTGCTCAACATCGCGAGAGTCCCATAAGAGCAAAAGGGATACCAAAAGGTGCGAAGGTTCCTTGTGGGCGAGAGGAGCAGCGAAGACTCGCCAGAACTCGCGACGCTGCACGACGTCCTTGTAGTTGCATGAGACCACATCGGCCGAGGCGTTCTTCACGTTAAAGAGGCCGCTCACAAGCACCAGCACACACATGAGAAGAACCGTAACCGGCGGCGCACGAGGCTCGGCCCACCATGCTGCCCATGCGTCCTCACTTGCCGCCGGAAGCATCTTCGATCGTGATTTGAGATTGCTCCGATTTTATTCTTTCTTTCTTTTTCTCTTTCACGTTTCTTCCCTACATTACGTCTATCTATGCGTCTTCTGTGTTACTTATACCTATGTACCTACGGTATTCATTGCCTTCTTCTTTTCTTTATAATTGTGCCCATTACTTCCATGACGTCTGTCTTACCTTGACTAATTTTGTGTCTCTGACCTGCAAATTAAAGAACACACCCATCAACTTGAGCGCTCTCTGCACTCAGCTGAAGAATATTGAAGTCGAAACATTCTGGCCTTCATCTGCTCTATTTGAAAGCTGTGTATGCTTTCAGAAAGTGAAACTGGGATTCCTAACTAAACTGTGTGCAGTGAGACCATGGAAATGGGCATTTTTATCTGAGCGGACATAAATTTAGCCGCCCGTCAAACATTACCGGGCTTTGACGATGCAATCGTACACTGATGCAGGGAGAGGAGAAAATGAAGTTCGCCGGTTATTACAACTCCATTGCACTTTACCACTTATGCATAATATGTGCATAAGTTTCGGAATCAGCAATTATTGAACATAATAAGAGACACTGTCAGGTGTGCATTTCTGTTTTGATTAATTGAAAGTAAGTCAGAAATAATGATCAAAGTCAAGCCCAATATTCCAAGAGGAAATGAATAGAGTGACTATCGAGATTCTTTAAGAACTTTAGGGATTACAGAACAAATTTTATCTAAAGTTTGTAGTTAGCGTGGCATATATCAGCACCTGCCATCAGGATTAGCTTCAAATTAATTAAGATCATCTTATCCACTGGCGTTGGTGTTGGTACTGTTGATGCTTTTGGTGTTGCCTTTATGAATCTTTACCCCAACTAAAAATGGATGGTTACAGCTTACTGAACGCAAGCCTTAGGATAGCAAAAATAAAACAGAAAAATGATTCTTGATTTTGAATTTATGGACTACTTTTTTTCCAAGCAACATTATGTCGCTCATCACGGAACAACCTTTGGGATTGCTGAGCTTGCAAAACAAAGAGACCATTCTGATAGTTAGCTTTGAAAGAAGCTTCACTGGTATCATGATGGAGTGTAGCAACATTTTACCTGCATAAACACAACAAAACTACAAAGAGTGTCTGAGAAATGCGGTCATTCCTTCAGAATCAACTGCAAAGCCCAGCGCTGTGTCCCTACTTTCAGTTTCAGGACTACTATCTGCCACATGTTTCAAAAGTAAGTCTACCATTTCGAGGGGCTCCTGACGATTGCAAATGCATGCATACATTAATGCATTGACTCCGAGATCACCTTGTACATCAACATCAGCTCTGCCGTGGTCAAGAAGTGGCGAAGCGAACTCTGAAGGTGTTTGTAGCCGGTTATTAAATGCTACAAGAACGAGAGCAGTCGCGTCTTCTTGGCTTTGAGCATCAACGTTCGTGCCACTACAAAGAATCAAGTTTCCAAGCTGCAGTGCTGTGGCCGATCTTCCCCCGGAAACCACCGTCATAAGAGGACATTTGCCATCTCTATCTTGGGCATTAACGTCTGCACCATGGTCAATAAGTAACGCAGCCATAACAAACTGTTCTTTAAATCGTTCATGTCCCCAAATAAACATAAGAGCGGTTCGTCACCTGAATCACTTTATTTACGTCTCCTCTTGTTATAAGAACATTTGCAATCGCCAATGACGCTTGGGATTGTGGCGTATAACAAAGCTGTCCTTCCACGAGCCCCCACTTTATTAACTCAACCAATTACAACGCCAACAGCACTCATGGTTTCAAATTAAAACGGATTCGAAGAGATTCTGCAACTCTGACCAACCTTTACAATAGGTTGCAGAAGCAAATAACATTCAAAATCACAAAAGACACTCTTGTCGGGACTTGTTCTGATAAGCTCATTACAAATGAAAGTATTGTGTTTCTAGAATCACACGCATATTTGATTTGTCTCAAAACTATTCATCCTTTCAGACTTGGAAGATTATGTTTTCCACAGCAAATTGGTTGAACCGCAAAGCTTCCTCATTTGTGATGCTCGAGAAGATGACATGATCAAACAGGCTGCCTGATTGCATATATTGGAAACCTGCGTACGCACTCTATGTTTTGGATGCTTCCTTTACAACTGCTGAGATCTCCAAATGAAGGAACTAGTCGATAAGACATTACTAGAGTTCTTGGTGTCCCTTTCTAAAACACCATTAGACATAAGGTTTGCATTAGAACAAGAATAGGTAGCCAGACTCATGTGGCTGCTGAAGCCAAGAACTAGAAGTGTGAATACACATTACCGATACCCAAGCTTGGTTTAGCTTGAATCGATGGTTGGAGAAGGTAGATAAACCTAACCCCATCGATTATCTCTAACCACATTCAAGAATGTCTTAATCTCCCTAAACTACTACATAAATCCATCTGTCCTGGAATTCATTTACCAGGACAGCAGTTCGCTAACACTTAAATCAACCTTCTTATAACCTTCATCAAGCTTCTTGCCTTCATCTTTACAATCAACCTCACGCTAATCAGTATCACCTTTCAGCAACAACGTTGAATGAGAACTGAATGCGGCGTGTGTCTTGCCTGAACCAATATTGACTTTGGAAAGATGCTATTGAGTGATAAAAATGGGTACCTTATCATTTGTCTGTATATACTATGTGAAAGATTTAAAGAAAGGAGTGTATCATCGCGCCAATTCGAGACTGTGAGTTTTGCACGTTTTATCGGGAAATTATATTAACTTAAAAGTATTTGCTGGAAGTTGCAGTGTGTTTTACCAAACAATTTGGGGTGGCTTTATAAAATCTGAGTTTCTGACATAAGGAATGAGTTACAGATTACTAACTCATAATTGTTAAAATCAGTTTATTCCCCCCCTTTCCCCCATCAATTTAAATCTCATCATTCAACATTGTAAACGATTATGCTCGTGTCTATCCCGGTAGCCTAGAATCCCTTAGCTTATCCACCACCTATCTGGTTGTCCTCGTTGTAGTACAAAGTTCTCCATTTGCTTCAGGACTTACAGATGTTACGTTAGGAAGTTTTACAAGCCTTTTCCACATGATTCATTAATTATTTAGCAATATTGGTAACTTATGATTCCGCAGCTGGATGCATGAATTAGAATGACTAATATGGATATTCCTTTTCAATAGTTCACCAAGGTAATCAGTCGATTATATTCTGATTAGTTGAGCGCGCGGCTAGTCATACAATAA
Source organism: Schizochytrium sp. TIO01 (assembly GCA_004764695.1). NCBI lineage: Eukaryota > Bigyra > Thraustochytrida > Thraustochytriidae > Schizochytrium > Schizochytrium sp. TIO01. The sequence goes on along the minus strand of SMSO01000025.1, from coordinate 3,476,815 downwards.
CTAAGTGCTCACTTTCTGTGGCGTTTTCTTCCCGTATGAAAAATGAAGCTTTACAGAATGCATATCTGGCACGTGGATGATCACTTCCCAAATCAATCCCCAGAAGATGCAAAATAAATAATGAGAGAGCTCGTCTTGACACAAAAATAAGACACTCGTTTTTACACGCTACAGGTGGGCTATGTCTTAGCACTGTTCGAAGTCTCGTGGATTCTTTATTTAATTTAAAAGGTGGTATCTGTCCTAGTATTACAGTGATAGTCTCGTCGAACCTTTAGTACTTATGCTTCGGACGAGGATCTGCAAAATAACTAGGCCTAGTTCTAAAGGTGTTCATATATGAATGACCTCATGCTTGTAATGTTGGACATCTGTTGAACTTGAAGAGTTTCTCAAGTCAGAGTTGATAAATATTTTAGTTAGTTTCAAATGCATACAAAGATGCAACGCTCTGAAGTTCGAAACTGGTATTCTACAGTGCAACATGTAAACTTGTGATCAGTACTATTGTACTGACACCTACCCTATATAATGTATGAGTTGGTTTCATCAATACCGAATATATGAGTTTAAGCCCATGGAACAAGTAATTCGAAGCGCTCTTCCAAATGTGTTTGTTTTAACAAAACTACTTTGATAAATTGTGGACTTGCTGCAGAAGCTCTGAGTTTGTTGCTCCTCACTCAAGGAAACTTGTGGACAAGACATGACAGAAGTTCTTGGCATCCCATATTAAGCCCTTCAAAATGTAGAACATACATACAATCAAAGTTGGCCAAACCGATGAGTGGTTACGAACCGAAGATAGTCAAAACCTGAAAGGTAACGTACACGTTCACTGGAATTAAGCATAGTGAAGTATGAATTGATGGCTGAAGAGACAGATAAGCTGAATTCTTCAATTGCGTTGTGTAAAAATCAAGTGTATGCCAGTCTCCTCTTTATAACATGAAGCGGTTTGTCTTGGAATTAAGTTCCAGAAATAACAGATTGCTGACGTTGGAAGCCGAGATTTATTAAGCTCTCCTCAAAAGCCTCTTGACTTCATTTTCAAGGTCAATCTCCAACTGACCAGATTTATGTCTCAGCAATCGCCAGATTAAATCTCTTGCTAAAAGCATTTCTATCTAAACATCATTATCCTTCCGCAAGCTTTGCTAGACTAAAAGTCAGGGATGCACTAACTGGAAAGCTAAAATCAAGATTGTTTAGTCGATTTAGTGCATGGTACCATTTAAAGACACCTTTTGCTAACCTTCGGAGGAGGAATCACTAGTATTGCATTGTACAATTAGCTGAACCCCCGACACAATCTACCTCGCGTAAGTTCAAGGAAGCCTAGTCTTATGGTACTATTCGACTCATGAATTTTAAGTTCAACGTACTTTAAGTTGTAGTTCGCATTCAAATGCTCGATTATTTAGCTTTGCCCGTCATTTAAATTAGTTTAGTTTGCATACATATTTCAATACATATGTCTTTCTACCCTCGGGGCTGCTTACCTTTGACTCTGAGTTCGCCTGGCTCGCGTTCATTGCCTATTGAGGCTTCTGGCGCTAACATATGGATTGGTAGTATTGAAGAATGCAATTTAATTCATTTTTCCAAGCTTCAATGATACTAAGATAAACACTTTGAAGATTATTTTGAGAATGCACTAGTCTGGAGTCGTTGGTGCATTTGCCTGCATTTATGGCTAGAGACATCAAAATATGCTTTAGAGAGTATATTCTACTTGATACATGCCAAGTCTGAAAGTATATGGCTGACATATTCATATAAGAGCTAGCTAGAATGCAGCGACGTAAGACTAGAATGTGTGGTTAGGATCTGCTGCATAAACGTTCGACTTGGTAAGTAGCTCATGCGTTCTAAGCAAGTTTGTCAGACCATTTATCAAAACATAGCTTATGAAAACTCTAGAATACTAGGATAAGTTTGGGATATTCAGACAATGTTTTCGTCTTTAGAATCAACTGTTCCAGGATAAACCCCAAAGTCTTACAGCCCCTCTTGTTAGTCCTGGCTAGTCTTAATAGTATTTTACTTTTATCATCGATTGCCTTGCCTTGGAGAGCACAAATAATTTATAGCAGGTAACTGACACGCAAACAAGGGCATTACAAAAGTAAAATGGTTTAAGACTTACTTCACTGAAGCTTTAGCTAATTTGTATGTATAGTTCAGAAAGTACTAAGGTGTAAACCGACCCTGACTTCCTAGAGTGAACGCATTGTTTTGTAAAATAAACCCTCCAAAACACAAGATATATATGCCAACAAACTCATCAATCAGAACTCAAATGAGGCTCGTTCCAAAGAGAAAGTATTATGAGATTATGCGGTTGCTGCTGATGATAAACAACTAACAGCGAACTTCATCAAATACTGAATGCTGAGCGGAATCTAACGAAATACATCGCTTCTAATCATCTTTTTCCTATATTCTACATCAAATTTAGGAAGAATATACACTGAAAAACATTGTTACGATAATTCTTTTGTAAAGGCACTCTATACAAAAATTAGGTAATCTAGCTTCGGAAAAAATTACCTCCTCAGCTTTCAAAAAGAAAATGTACTAAAACATAAAAAGAATTTTTAACATAGATGAAGTTGAAGAGATGGGGAACGCAAACTTGGGACGGTCAAACCCTTGTTTTGCTTCTCCAAACTCTTTTTATCTAAATTAATCTTTTTGTTAATATTTTGAATCGGGGAATCTTCTTCACTTCGAAGCGTTTCGAAATATTTCGTGTTCCTATTTATTTTATTAATTTATTCGTTAAAAAGCAAAATAAACTCACCACTCAAACTCAATAGCCGACTGGTGCGTCGATCGCGTCCATGACTCAAGGAAAAGCTGCTTGAGGTACTAGAGTATTGTTATTCCTTTTTAAAAATGTACCTAAACACCCTAAAATACCTGTGCTCTTCCTCAAGTTCGAGTCGGTGCGTAATCGTGCTTCTATTTTCCCAATCTCCTCCTTCATTGCTCTCGAAGATTACGATATTTTCCTGTAGCCTCAAAGTCTACCTACTCTCAGGCAGACACGAACAGTGCAAGCGATCCTTTACTTCCACTGATGAGAAAGTCTGTACTACTAACTACTACTCCACTCACAAATAAATACCTAGCTTCCTAATTAAGTACTACAAGAAAACAACTAAAACGAATAATTACTCTAGCTAGCTAGCTAGTTCTAGAGGTACGTCCACCTACTATGTAGATAGACATTCTACAGCAAGCAGAAGCAGCCCTGCAAAGCCCTGGCTGGAAAGCCACTTTCGTTCTCCGTGAGGTAGGTCTTTCAACTTTAAATCTAACTTTGAAAGACACTCGCAATTCATTCTGCCACGGCTGCTGTGCTCTCTTACAAATGAGACACAGACTGCGAGCTGGTCTTTTCTCCGAACCCTGACTTCTACGCCGCCCGGACGTGGGCCCTCCGTCCGCACCTAACGGTCCTGCCGCGCAGGCCTTTTCTCAATGCCGAGCCTGCCACTTAGTTTCCACTTCGATTCCTCTCCGCAAGTTTTCAGCAGACGACAACAACGCAACGTACGGTTTCTGACCTGGTTTCGCCCAATCCACAGTAGGCCATTTATTGCATTTGCCGTGCGTGAGAATCTCGCGCGATTCCGAGAGAAGCGGCGTAATGTGCGCATAATAGCGGCAGCTGCTCTCTATGGCGAGCTGGCTGTCGAGGCGGGCTCTGTTCTGCTCTGCCCACGCCGAGCGCTTCTCCAGGATCTTCTTCAGCGAGAGAAGGGTCTCTTCGGAAGAATCAACTGGTCGCGACGGCGATCGATGAAGATGGATGTATGTATGTTCTGGGAATCCAAGTGCGAACTGCTTGGTCTGCTTCGCCAGAGTCGCGGCCGGTCGGTCTTGGCGTGGCTCAACGCGGTGGCACAAGTTGCAGAGGAGGAGGAGCGAGGAGCGAGGAGAATGCGACTTGCGCCATCCCAGCCAGTTGAAGAGCCCGTCGCTCGCTCGTTGTTGGGACGCTCCGACGAGTCGGGCCCTGGGCGTCCTTCGGCCTGCCATAGCTGTGCCTACCTCTTCTTGTGAAGCTGGAGGTGCGTCGGGGTCTCCTGCGAAGAAGAGTCCCTGCGAAGACCTCCTAGGCCCTCAGATCTCGGTGATGACGGTGGGCCATAGTCAAACGAACCCACCAAACGATTCGCCTCGCTCGACAAGGCCGGCCGGCCGGTGTCGAGGTTCGCGATCCGCCTTCTCCCTCAGCATGCCTGCTTGCTTGTTTGCTCCGGCGCGGGGCTGTGCTGGGCCGCCGCAGCTACGGAGACATCGCATCGTCGCCAGCTTCTTGATGGGAGACCGAGGTGGCCAAGGGCCTCGAAGCGGCTCAAAACCAGCGGGGGCGACCAGGCGCTGCTCGAGGCAAGCGACGACGCGGAGAGGCGATAGCCGGGAAGGCAACGCCTGCAGGCAGGCACGCAGGCGAGTTCGACCAAGTCCGCGCAAGTTCAAGTTCAAGTGTTCAAGTAAAGCTGGGAACCAGCGGAGCTGCAATGCACGCACGTTAAGAGTGCTTCATAGATAGATAGATAGATAGATAGATAGATCTTCATTCATGTATTCTGGTGACGCCAGTTCCAGACTGAAGAAACGAAGTTCTCAGCAATGCCAACGCTGGAGTCAAACTGCTCCGGGGATTCTGTGGCAATTCCTGGCAATCCCTGCGTCGCTGTTTCTTACAGCCAGCGTTGGGACTCTGTCTGCCTGCGTGCGTCAACCGTTGGGCTGTGATCGGTTCTGAGGACTTCGGGTCAGAATCGCGAGAAAGATAGAAAATAAGGAGTCCCTACCTAGATCTCTTTAAATAGTTCTACCCTCAATTGTCATTGTCATTGTCATTGTCATTATTATTATTATTATTATTATTATTATGGTTAAACCAATATTATGACAAATAAAAATTATTGATGTAAAATCCTATCATTTATTTATTTAGTTTTAATGTAAACAAGAGCTTGTTTATTTAAAAGTAAATTAATCATCTTTTTCAATTGAAAAGTAGAATAAAATATGGAGGATTTGGAGGTGAAGTTGTTAGCGATCAAACAAGTGTCTCCCACCGATTCCCGTGAAAGACCCCCGGAGTCCGCAGAAGCTTTGAAAAAGCTTTTACTCGAAGCTGAGTCACGGAGGGCTGCTTTTTATTTACATAGCCACTTAGCTTTCGCTGGAGGGTGTCAACATTGTCAACATCGAGAGTAAACATTACTATGATGAGAAGCAATATTGCAAAAGAAGAGTAAAGATAATCGAGTTTGAACAAAGAGTAAAGAAGATGTAGAGAAGGTGAAAACCTCTCTTTCGGAGAAATTTGGTGATCTATAAAAAAGAAAGAAAGAATGAATGAAAGAAAGAAAGAAAGAAAGAAAGAAAGAAAGAAAGAAAGAAAGAAAGAAAGAAAGAAAGAAAGAAAGAAAGAAAGAAAGAATGAATGAATGAAAGAATGAATGAAAGAAAGAATGAATGAATGAAAGAAAGAAAGAAAGAAAGAATGAATGAATGAATGAAAAAATGAAAGAGAATTACGTTTAATTCCAAGACTAAGAATAGTTTTGAGACGAGGTCTTTCAAGATCTAAGTGTTCCTTTTCTTCTTTTCTTCTTTTCACAACTAGAAAAAACAAAATAAAACAAAAGAAGAAAATTAACATTATTGAAAGACGCGTTCATTCGTTTAGCCACTTATAGGAGGTGGACTAAGGTCTCACTACAGCGAGTTTCGAGGTGGTTCTCCTCTGCTGCCGTTCCTCTGCTGTCGCGAAGAGAATCAAATCAACGCATGTCTCACGCAATCAAGTAGTCAGGTAGTTAATTCGCGCACAGGCCCTCATCCTTCACACCATTGTTCAATCTTTAAAACATGCATAACTACCTACCTACCTACATACATACGATACATCCGGCCGCACAACTATTTCCAGACCGATGGATGGGTTTCATTTCTTTCGCTTTCGTGCTCAAACTCAACTCAATATAACTTCAAGTCCACAATCTCTGACCCAAGCACAGCAGCCCCAAGGCCAAGAAGGGCCGATCAGTCCGGAAGCTCTGAGGCTTCTTCAAGTTCGCAGCCTTGGACCTCCAACTGCACCTCAACTCGATTGCTGGCTCATAAGCATACGGAAGATCGCCGGGGTGCGACAAAGGCCGCATTCACTTTCCTCATCCCCACCTTCTTCACTTCACTTCACTTCACTTCACTTCAGCCACGATCTGCTACTCTCAAATACGTGTGTCCTAGGCAAAGAGAGAGACACACACACACAGAGAGAGAGAGAGAGAGAGTCCTTTTCGAACCAGCCGATCACAAGCTAGCGAGCCCAATTCTGCGCAACTTCCGAAGCCGCCGCTGGTAGTCCGAAGGTGTGACTGCTTGCCAATTGACGGCACTCAGAAGGCCGGCAGAACATCCATCCACGTGCAAGGAATGGCCTCGCCGGCAGCCCGGGGCTCCAGCTTGGCAACGCGAGTTCTTCTTCTTCACGCCGCTGCCGTCTCTGGAATCCCAGGCACCCGCAGACTCAGACATTGATTATTAATGAGTTAATTAGTACATATATTAATACACAAATTAATACATCAATTGATGTATGAATTAATTTGATTGATTGATTGATTGATTAATTAGTTAATTCAAGGCAGAAAGTAGTAGGAAGGTACCCATCCTCTCACTCACTCACTCACTCACTCACCAGTGCGAGAAAGGAAAGAATGCTGTGCGCTGTCCGCTCTTAACGCAGAAGGGCGACCTATCTCAGATATCCATGTATCTATCTATCCGCAAAGAAGAAATGAAACGACGTAGCTTTGTCCTCTGCAAGTGAGAAGAGGGAACCGCTTTTAACCTGCGTAGACGCACTTTCGCACACCGCATTGAAAGACCGGCACACAGATCAAGCACAGCAGACGAAACGAAGCCCGCTTCCTTTCAGAGCCTTCACCTCACGGACCTGAGGCAGCTGACTCAAGCTGCTGCGGGAGCAGAGCTCCGCTGGGGGCGAGCTCGGCCAGGGAGGCTTCAACGACCGCAATCGGGCTGTTCCTCAGAGCCCTTTCGCTCGGGCAAGCAGTTGAAGCCCCAGTAGATCACGAGCTCTGAGGACTGACTTACATTTCTTGACCTGGAAGGTAGGTAAGTAAATAGACAGTTAGTTAGTTAGTTAGTTAGTCAGTTAGTTAGTTAGCTAGCTAGTCAGTTAGTTAGTGGCCCTATAGCTGGCTAGCTAGACGTTTGGTTAGTTTGCCATCCCGGTGTGAGCTGACCATAGCCGCGTCCTTAGTGGGTCCTAGCGGGCCTGTTAATCCGCATTTCTTTCTTTCTTTCTTTCTTTCTTTCTTTCTTTCTTTCTTTCTTTCTTTCTTTCTTTCTTTCTTTCTTTCTTTCTTTCTTTCTTTCTTTCTTTCTTTCTTTCTTTCTTTCTTTCTTTCTTTCTTTCTTTCTTTCTTTCTTTCTTTCTTTCTTTCTTTCTTTCTTTCTTTCTTTCTTTCTTTCTTTCTTTCTTTCTTTCTTTCTGCTGTGCCGGAAAACACGTCAATTTGAAGAGGAGCGCCGATCCCCATGAATGTCCAGGCGCCTGCAAGGCTCCGGCATCGACATAAAATGGGCGTACGCTCGACCCTCGTGCGGTGTGCGGAGCGCACAAGTTCACCACAATTTTCGAGACAGCTCAGATTCCCTGGCGAGGCGACTCCAGAAATCGCCATCTCTCCCAGGTCGCGAATTCATCCTCTGCCGCGCGCGTGCGCAAAGAAAGGCGCTTCTCGCAGGCGCTTCTCGCAGGCGCTTCTCGCAGGCGCTCTGCAGAGGCACGTGTGGACACCACGCAGCTTAATCTTTGCCCCGCGAGTCTGTTACGGATACGTGAATTTCGATCGTAACGGAGATACCTCACACGCTCAGCGGCCTTGAACGTGCCACCCCGAACGCATATGTATGGATGTATGTATGTATATATGCATGCGTGTATGCATATATATATATATATATATATATATATATATATATATATATATATATATATATACATGCACAACTTCGCGCCGGCCTTGGCGAAGGAGGAGAAGGAAGCTCTGGACGCTGCATTCGGCCTTACACTGCACTGGTGGATCGACTTTATGCTCGCTCTTCGCCTTTTGCTCTGCCTCGTTTCCAAGTGCCGCCGCCGTGATGTCCATATCATATCTATGATGGATTGACCTTGAAATTGAGCTTGACCTCAATATTGAATCCAATCCAATCCAATCCACCCGGTTCAACTCAGCTCAGTGGCTGGCAGCCGGGAATCCGGGGCTTCGCCGCTAGCTCTGTACGTGGTGGGACCAGGCCACAGGCAGGCCAGACTTGAAGCAAGCAATCACAGTCCCAGGCTCGAGCTTGTGGCAGGCGTTTGTCTCGATGCTTTCCGGGATTCCGCATTTTGAGCGTGAAGATGGCGGGAGGGTGGAAACTAACAACTTTGACACATCATTCATCATCATTCACGGTCTTGACTCAGATTGGCGCGATTTTCGCATTTCAGTCCCGATCGAGTCTTGACGACGCGAGTACCTCGCTCCCTCGGTGCGGGCGGGGCTTGTCGCGGCCGACCCCTTGAACACGCTCCTTGTGAATGGTCAAGAATTCAAGCAAGAGCTTGGAACTGATGACGACCAAATCATTCTGCTCTTTCTTTCTTTCAATTTTTCAATTTTTCACAAATATAGTAAAGTAAAAACAACACTGAAAATGTTTTTTTTTTTCTTCTTCTTATGAAATTTTAAAAGAAAAAGAAAAGAAAAGAACGAAGGAATTAAAACCCCGTCAGCCAATTTCATATCATGGGATGGATGGGCTTTCCTTCCAGGCTTCGCGACTCTGTGAGCACCGACGACCACCACCACCCAAACCAGGGTTGCAAATGGAACATTCTTATATATGTATATAACTAATACTCTTTTATAAAAATTTAAATTTGCGTGTTTTCTAACTGCTTTATTAATCACAATAATTTCTCCAGGCTTGCAATAGACTTACTTCCTATTTGCTTGGGTTCTAAAATTAAAACGAAATGTCTTTGTTATTCAAGTACAGGATGCTTCTTCTCTTCGTTCTCTTAAAGTAAGTATGCGTAAATTTCGCGTCATGAGGATGCCAAATGGAGAAGCCAAGCTTAGAGGTCGTGATTCAGGCTATAGAATCGCACGTGCTGCAGGAATTTCACCTAGTTTAGTGAATAAGTAAGCACAGTAGCCTTGAATTAATTAGTCAAACCCAGAAAATGCCTTAATTATAAAAGTACAGACCTCAATTATTCACAAACGCAATTTTCAAATCCTAAGACACGACCATGGGAGAACATGGCGATTTTGTTTTTAATTTCGTAACGATGATTGTTTTCACTTCTTTCTTCGCTCTGATTTTGAAATCAATAGCTTACAATCGAGTTAACCAGGCAAGATGGTTTCTTCTTATTTGAGTGCGCATATCGTTGATGATAGGCACTTTAATATTAAGATTCGAATAAGTTTCAAATTTGAAATGGTCCTACACATTTAATTCAATTACAGGCCTCTAGTTTAAATTCTATTTAGTGCTATTGGTTCTTTGGTTGGGTGGAGGAGTTCAATAATTTTTATGTGTTCAATTCGTCTTTTCAAGGTATTCAATTACTAGTACTTACTTGGCTTGAAGTAATTCAATCAATTCGAGGAAATTGATTGGTGCAATACCTCCAATTAGTATTCGATTCGTAGCAAGAGAGGCTGGCTCGGATGTTTTAAGAGTGCAACAATTAATGCCGAATTTAAAATGATAATCCCGAGCTTTACACATATTGAATAGATAGAACTTATTCTGAAGCAAAGCCTATGATGTCTGTGGACAGACACTGTACATTTCATTCTGCACTGAGTGCAGCCCAACTACAATAGAGTATAAACATTGATAGGTTGAGGAGGGAAATTGCACAGCCATTTTAGAATTCAACATTGTAAAGAAACCTTAAATATGATCCATCAGTGCCATCCTTATAGCCTCTTGTTTCATCTCTTCAAGCAATTATTTCTACTGTTCGAAGGCCCCACGTGATCATCAAATTTGAGTAACGAAGTTTGTTCCATGAGTGAAGGCCGAGTTCTGAACACTAGCTACTACGCTTTTCTCATTAGTTTTATTTACGATGTATTGTTTTCTATTCATAAAATAATAAATAAAAATAATTTAAAAATAAAGGTGAACAAAGTTCTGTCCCAGACACCCTCGCTCTGCCCACTTACCATGTCCTAAGGTGCTACTTGGGTCTGAGGTTAGCTATGCCCCTAGCGAATCTAATCACAGATGGGGCTTGAGGTTGCTGGGGCAGTAGATAGATAGGTTCAAGCTCCTTTACAATCCTGCGCCGGAGTTCTACCTGACCCTGTTACATTTCATAACAAGATAACAAGTATGTCGTTGTTGTTTATGACATCTCTTATATTAGTGCTAGTAACACTTATATGAGGTCAAATCGATTGTGAAAGGATAAAGTTCAGTTCTGATCTCGTCTTTTCCTATTGTTTTATGTATCCAAATCACTACAGAGAGGTGCTAAAAGTTCCAAAACAAACTAACAGCACGCGAAATTCTCTTCTGGGCAACAGCTCGAGCCTCCAGAACTGTGCATCATCATCACACCGCTTGTCACACAAAGTATCCTTGCCGACAACTCCTGTCGTTTGGGTTTCTTGAAGGGGTGCAGAAGACCCCCTCTTCAGAATCCCCCTTCTGAAGGTTTCCAGCTGCTTCCCCTCTTCAAAAAGAAACAACAACCATCACAAACTTATTTTATTTTATTTTTTCCCTCAATAAAATGTTCCCTGGCATACAAGCCTGGGTGTCCAGTGTCCAGCCATGTCTCACGCAACCTTTTGTCCAAATTATTTGTGTAAATGTTAGTCTGGGTAGTTCTTGCTAGTCATTTTGCATTGTGACGAGACAGTTGCTTGCTAATTGAGACGAATTGTGTAATTTATGATTGATTAAGACCTTGACCTTGACTTTAAAGCTACCGGGAGTAACTCGACCTTGGCATGCAAGATCAGTTCTAGAAGAGAACTAAAACTTCCCTTCTGGACTTCCCAAAGTAATAAATACTTTATTTTAGGATGATTACTAGGATGGCCCCAAAGTTCTGTGACGCAAGAGTATCAAATAGTGTGTGTTCAATTCAGGCTTAAATACTCTTATGTAGTGATCATCGAAAGCTTGTCTATAGAGAAATCCTTTCGTATTCCCGTGAAAGACTATTTGAAGGCTGAAACTTTAAAGGCGAGAAACCTAAAAGTTAGAAAGCGAAGGACAGTGTTTAAAGACAAACACATCAAGCTACGGTTGGGGTTCTGAATTGGTTAATATTATCATATAAGCATAAGACTCAGATTTGGTTAAGAATAAGTAAAACTATGACTTCTTTTGAAATATGCTAAGGACACATATCTGCAAGTTTCCGTATAAATTATTAAAATTAGATAATGTTATTATACTATCTGACTTTTTGCTTCAGCCCAGCTACTTTTTCGACTTCTCCACGACCCGGTCGAAGAGAACCCATCATCTGTAAGTGCAAGATTCGCTTTGCTTAGAGACAAATTAAAGAAAATAGGTACGACATCTAGTGGCAGACACTTTGAGGAAATCAGTCATTACACAATTGTAATTGAAATTACAAAACATGAGCAGTTCAAGTTACCTCCCCCGCCTTTATCTTATCACCGCCTGCTCGTCTTCATTGCATTTGTCATTCATTCTGTAAACAACCGGGGGAGTGTACATTTCTACATCACAAATAATCAAAAACTATTGACCTCTTTGATTACCTGCTTCGCTTCTATGGATTGTTCTGCGAAGCCGTGGTTCGGTTCGGTTTCTCAGTCAACCTCTCTCAAATATATACACCGATCTGTAAGTAGGCGATTGTAAAAGTTTCTACGGAAAATTAAATTGAGCACAAGAAGGCAAACAAGCAAGTAAGCGAGCTTGGCTGTCAGGCGGCAGCCACTTCTGAGTTCATGGTTGTAGTGATGTCTCACAGACTGAAACACCATCAAACCACGTCTTCAACTTCCGGCCCAACCCAAAGTTCACGGTTCAGCCTTTGGTGGCCGCCCAACTTTGACGGTTGCGACTGGCGGACGGCAGCGTATTTCAAGCACAGTTAATTGCAAGCATCGGCTGCGGAGAATAAAGATGAGAATTAATGCAGCACTGAATCGTCTGATTCTTATGTAGTGCAGCAGCACCTAGCTAGTGCGCACCTTTAATCTTTCTCACGTGGTCGTAAACTGCAACGAAGTATGAAACAGAGGTTCAAATGAAATAGATGTGGTCTCGTTCAGTAAATAAATCATAGTGCGAGAAATAATGACATCGTCGAGACGTCGGGTGCCCAGTCATGGTGGTTCTATAGTGGGTAAGATGACTCTTCTCCGACCTCATCGTGGTTTCGGCTCTTGCCACTTTCTCCATGTGTTGCAAGCAAACTAAGAGCTGTACTACTAGCATACGCCTTCAGAGCTTCTTGATGGAATGTTATAATCCGAACTAAAGCATTCTATAGTACTACCATACTTTCGAATAAAGTAGAAACAAAAATAAGGATAAAAATAACGTTATAAGAGAAGCGGAAAGGAGGAGAAAGGAGGTTGAAAACGGCTCGGGTCACTCTCTCAGAGCTTTACTACTGGCTAATACAAGCTGGGTCGGTCACCCGAGAGTATGCAGTTCAAGGAATGTGCCACGTAGACTGAAAGGCATGAGACACAAAACCAACTATGCTCACAACAGCACTGCTCTCATGAGGGTCCTTTTATTAGCACTCGACATTGTAAGTCGGAGTGAAAGACCCATGATTCTCTACTGGAGGCGCAGTTAAAGCTAAATGAAAAGCTAAACACGCTGAATTATTATATCTGGCTTCGAAAGTTTTAAATGTTCTTCCAAATATCTTCGAGGTAACAATCAAACAAAAGGAACCACGCATGCTTCGGAAAAACTATCAATACTTTTCTATGAAAATTTAAAACTTTAGAAAAGTTATTTTATTTTACTCTTTCACTTTACAATAGTACTAATTTAAAATAATAATATATATGTTCTCTCACTATTATTTTTTGACTATGTATTATTATTATTATCATCATCAATTTGCCTTTACTTTAAAAATAACATAGAAAGATCTTCATAATGTAAAACAAATCCTTTCAAAAATAGTGAAGAAGCCTCGGAAAAACTCGGTGTGTTGGACATAAAATAATTTCGAACTTTTCTTTCATAAAAAGAGCCGAAAGCTACTGATAAACTTCATAGAGGTATTTTTGAAGGACTCTGGTATAGTAGCAGCGGAGAATTTGTGAAATCTCCAATGGTCCTTCATGAAAAGTGTTCTTAAGTCTCTTTCAGAGCATTATGTTGAATTTGCCACGAGCTGAGGGGACCGGAAGGGAGAGCATGTAGATGTCAGCACGCTTATGAATTGCTGTCATCGACTTATTTGTTGGTGAGACTGTTGAGCTGAAGAATACAGGCTCCAGAACAAGGAAGATTATCTTGAGATCATGTTGATTTGGGATCGAAATCAGGAACTCCACAATTGAGTGCTTCACATGTTCTGCACTTTGTTCTTGAAGCAACAAATGTCTTGTTGTCGTGGTACAGATTACAGGACGGCTTCCTTGTGGTCTAATGCATAAAGATTTGTGGGGGCCGATAGAATCATTTACTCACATATCTCAAAGCCGTTCAAATGTTATTGCACGATCGAATTTTGTTGCTAGACTAGTAGCCACGGCAACTTAGAACTGAGGTCCCGATGTCTTTTGGCTGCTTTCGCTCTTGCGCAATGTTTGTGCACTTGTGGGCATTCTACAGGCTTTCAAAGTCGTAAATCTGCAGCCATTTCCGCCAGAACTAGAACTAGAAAAAGGGAAGCAGTCAATTTAACAAGACTAGTGCTTCCTGTACAACCACTTAATACGGGCAGCTCGACAAGCTGCGGGGCTTCAGCCATGTGGTCCGGGTATCAGCAAGCCTAGAGACTTTACATCTAGCTCAAGCCAGCACGAACCCTAATGTCCTTCAAACCCACCATGAGCACAGTGCTGAAGAGTTGTAGAACCAAGAGGCCATTTAGACTTTTTCTTCCTTATTGCTCCCTCTGTCTTTCTACTATGAAGAGGAGGAATTTCAGAAACGGGAAATCCTTTTCTTCAAAATTTGACTATGGTGTGGTCCCAAGGACTTCTCGCAGGTGCCCTTTCAATGCTCAGTAGACTCACTAGGACCGAATCACGAGACTTGTTCTATGCTGGAGTCCGAAGGAAGGCAGCTTCAAAAGAGAAAGGAACTTATGCAAGCTAAAAAAGAATAGGTGGAAGGTATGAGTTGTGCCAGTGAGTGAAGAAAACGCAACCTTTGCCTGCGCAAATTCACAGAAAAGTTTATAAGTGTTTTATTTCCCCACGTTGCGCGCAACAGGCTGCATGGAGACCTCACTAGTTTGGTATTTCAGATTGGTGCTTAGTGGGGCCACTTGAGAGTAGTAGGAATCATGCGCAAAATAAACACTCACTTTGCTTTAACGTTCTTGTCTCGTGATGTGGCTTGATTAATTAGGAAATCTCCACGGTGACTGGCGTATTTGTTTGTGACATAGGATGAAGTTGAAAATTCAGAGCTCATGCCATCAAAATGTAGTATAGACCTGCGCATAAATATTTTTTTTCTCCCCATACATTCCTATCAATCATGGAGACGGAGCCATGCTCGTCTTGATATTATCCTCCCCCCAAGTTTTGTCTCATAAACCGTTGCTCACCGCTTATCAAACCACGGTCTGCTTAAAGAATTGGCAAGATAAGATGAAGATGAAAAGCACTCGAATGCTGGTCTTGGCCAGCACACATTTATATGTCACAATTCCACACCTTGCACGAGGAAGCATCTATTCCTGATGTGCGAGCCACGCCATTAATCTTTGACACAGCAGGGAAGCAGCTGCACTCCGGAGAAATGCCGTAAGGAGTATTCAACTTGCCTGCAGATGTGCGAAATGGTCTTTCGTCACAGTACCAGGGTATGCAACAGAACAATTGGAAAAAAGTAAAGAAAAAGATAAAAAGTTCTAGTTTTTTACCCTGTCAGTGATAAATAACACCAACAGAAAGAGAGAGACAGAGAAAAACACAGGACCGCTTGTACAAGACGCGCCGTGAAACGCACAAGCCCTGGCCACGAAACAACCGCGATGGTCTCACACAATTATAACGCAATATGAAGGCGAGCAGACGGTCAGCGCAAGCCGTCCACGGATTTGATTTGACCATCCACGAAATCACGAATCCACCAACCAGTCCACCCCACGTTGATAGACAGTCAGACTGCTCGCTCTGTGCGCCGCCGCAGGATCAAGCCCTCCTTCGCCCAAGCTGCTGACAAAGCTATCGTCTGCCGTTGGGAGAGCAACTACAGCGAGGCAGTGCAAAGCACGCATGAGGTAAGT
The DNA here is from genome assembly GCA_004764695.1 of Schizochytrium sp. TIO01. Classification (NCBI taxonomy): domain Eukaryota; class Bigyra; order Thraustochytrida; family Thraustochytriidae; genus Schizochytrium; species Schizochytrium sp. TIO01. The sequence continues at coordinate 3,461,262 of SMSO01000025.1, read as the reverse complement.
TGAGGCCTGCCTCGCGCTCCTACGTCTCATGATGTTCCCAGTTCTTTTGTCAAGTAAGAGTGAGATTTGAGACCGCCGAGAGATCTCGCAATTCTGTGGTGTGGGCTCGACATTGTTCATCCGTCGGCGACGTGGGGTCCGGCGGGGTGTTACAGAGGTAAGAGGCCTAGTTGTCATACTCGCAAAAGAAGTTGTTGTTATTGGTTTCGCAGTGCAGGGCATGGGCATCGACTTTCTCTCTCCCCCTCTCGCTCTGGTAATGATCAACCTACTTCAATTTTACAGAATAAAACGAAGGTCTCTGCTTGCATCTATCTCTTCATGTCCTCTTCAGTGCTAAGGAGCATGCTCCGCAGAGCTAACTCGCTTCGCAATCCATTGCACCCCAGTGAACGCAGTGTATGTATGTTCGTCACAGCATCTTCAGGCAGGCCAGAGTACGCAATTTTGGAGCGTGCTTTGCCTCAGCGAAAGAAAGCGAGTTTGTTACCACAGACGCAAAACGATGGCAAACAACATGCATGGACGCATCTCAAGGTCAACAAAGTCTTGAATCATTGCCCCAGCTGCCGTGTATCTATCTGTTTGTCTGCGTGGTGCACGCCTACTCATTAGCGAGCTGTAGAAACTGAGAATCTTCAATCTTCTGCTTGACAAGCATGACGGTTTATTTAGCAAATCATGATTGAACGGCTTAATCGTCACGGAGCTAGGGCAGATTTTGTTGGTGTGCTCAAGTCTTGAGAAGTCAAGGCTTACTCTTCGCCTGGCGGCGATGCATCATAGAGAATGGTCAAAATGTACAGCAGCATCTCGAGGAGGCGCAGTGATAGCTCCTTTCATACTTACCGCGACTGCAGTGCCGCGCAAGAACAAATTAGTGAACCTCTCCACGCAGCTAAACTAAATATTGGACGCGTCGACGAGACAAATTTTGCGACTAAAGCAGCAAACGTTTGTCTTGAACGGAGTCTGTGAAGATATTCTTCGGAAATGCGATTGCGTCGGATAGGACCTGTTCTAAATGAGTCCCGAGGCCTTGTTTAAGTCCTGACGCAGGAATGTAGACTTGAAACCTAGAGGCAAGATAGCCAGAAGTAACGGACGCAACTTTTGCGAAAGAGTTATGTGAATATCTAAGATGTTATGACACAGCTGCCTGAATACCCAAATCTCATGGTCCTTGAACCTCGTCAGAATTCTGAGAGGAGAAGCTCTCAGCTAATTCAACCTTTGATGCGTTGAATGCACTCTTGTGTAAGGAAGCGTCTACTTATTTATATAAATTATGGGATAATCATTGATTATCAGTAGTAGAAACAAAAACTTAACGATTCAATTTCTTTATTTAAAAAAAATAAAAAATAAAAAAATAATAATAAAGCTGGAAATTTTTCTGAGCTCCCAAATAGATTGCGATTAAATAGAATACGGGGAAATATAAAGACTTCCTTTGCTTTCTTTCCAAGTGCCGAAGCGGAGAGCAGGAGAGAAAGCCGACCAACAGTTGTCTCACTTTTGCAGTTCTTCCCAGACTACCACTTCTTTTTCAAACCTTTTATTCAAAAGGAAGAACATAAATGAAAAAGGAGCATCCAGGCCAATTAGTCTAAAGTGGGTACTCCCTACCTGTTATTGGAGACAGCTTCAGTGAGCTACTTCACAGGAAAGCTAAGCATCGGAATATTGCAACCGCTTCTGCATTACAGTTTAAGTAAAATGAAGAAAAGAACTGTCATTTGGGCCAGGTTATAGAAAAGCTGAAAAGATTGGGTTCAGCTGGCAAGGTGACTCAAGCTGGAAAAGTAAGAGTTCGCGCTTCGCTGCAATTTTTTTATTTTTATTTTTCGTAAATTTATACCATTACTTTGACTGGCTAGCAGTCTCATCAGAGCCAAGCCGGTCTTTCAAACCCCGCGTTTCTTCGCATTGTCATAGTCAAACGAGCCTCTTTCATTCAGTCTTTCATCAATTGAGGACCCCAGAATCACCTCCGCATCTCCTTTCAATGCAATTTGCCTTTAGCCGGGATAATCTATCTGAGGCTTGTGGAGAGAAATAGATTCTATAACGCACATTTAGCCTTGCGATTGGTATTCGAGAGGCTGGAAAAGTCAGACAAACAGCCGGTCTAATGACCAGGTTCTAAGCCATATTTGCTGTACCTTGTATTGGAGTTGGTATGTATGAAATGTCGCGTGCCCCTTCCGGCATGAGGTCCCTCATCACAAAAGCTATTCTTCATGAATGGCCTCAAAGTAGTACCTATTGAGGTGGACACGATCACCAGATGAGGTCAATCGCAGCAATCTGCAAGGTGTTATGCGCTTGAATTCGTAATCACAGGAGCTGCTGTTGTAGGTGGAGTATATTGATGCAGATTCATAGAAAAGGATGCCACAATCTCGTGATGTTGACAAAACAAAGGGGAATGAGGTGAGAACTTTAGGTTTTTTAGAAATGATAGGAAAAGATAGAAACATTTTTTTACTTTTCTTTTACCCCTTTCGAGTTTCTTTTTTCTTTCTTTTTTCAGAGCTCTTTATGTATTTATTTATCTATTTACCCCCCCTTGGCCGACTCGAATAATGCAAGCACCATAATGTCAAACTGCTGAAAGTAGTGATCAACTGATGAATCAATAATTTGGAATTTCGAAGTCATCAGCTGGGTCTCGTAAGTTGATACATTGGATGTGAATGGTTCGACTATTTTATCTATAACTCACGAGCAAATTCTCCTCAGCATTTAAATTGAAAGAAGGGCAACATGTATCGCAGCCTGAGCCTGTAGACCTCAGATGTTCAGTTTTTAGAAGTATAGGGCTTTGTTTTAAAGAGCTCTTTTTTCTTTTCTTTTCTTTATCGAAGCAGGGCAAATGAGGGCCATCTTACAATATTAAGTTAAACTTAGATATATCCAACTATTTAGTTTTCGTCTCGTGGTCTAAGATATAGAACCCACTTTCATTCATTCATTCATTCATTCATGCATTCATTCTTTGTTGATAACATCGCACTCTCAGCAGTCACAGGCCATTCCTAGTTATATCTTTAATTAGAGCAAAAGTCAAAAGGCTGAATGCATTTTGATAATATAGAATCTATTCGCAAGTTGTGGTGGGGGTAATCACCTCCCTTTCACAATTGCTTCATAAATTTTAAAAACTTATTGACGACATGAGTACGATTAGTTTCTGGTCAGAGTCAATGTGCAGCATTATGAGTCAAAAAAGTTGGTTCGATACCTCGCTAAGAAGGCAGATATTACTCTGGTAGTTAGTCAGACCTGTGACATTAATTTCAAACATGAAAGAAAAGAAATAAATGGCTCTGAATGGTTAGTTTTCTGCTCTTTCCTTCCCTCTTCCAGTCAGTTACTTAAAAATGTGGCTCTGGCGTTGCTGTTAATGTGTTATTCCACTAGCTTTCAAAGATGCTGAAGGACAAATTGATTGGAGATTACGTCTTGCGTTGTTTGCGTTGTTTTATTCTTTTGATTTCTCTTTCTCTTTCTCCTCTCTCTTCCGGTGTTCTTTCCGTTTCTATAAAGACTAATATTACTATTAGGTAGTACCTACAGGACAATGATTAGACCTATATGTCTGATTGGAACAGTTGGCGGCGTTGGTGAGCATGGCCTTTATCCGACACCTAGGTCATTTACGAGCTCAGGGCACCTCAATCTCCTTGTACAAAATGCAAAACCATTGGTTGGACCATCAAATCGAACCCGTGCAAGGAGAGGGATTCGCAAAGGTCAAACTGACAGGAATTCTGACAATGTACAACGCCCGAGGTAGCTCGAACGTCAATCAAAGTATTGATCCGGATGACGGAATGCTGAGTCGCGCATGCGAGTCCCATATATCATCTGCCAACGACCAACCCCGTTTCTTACCTGAGCCCATTGCTGACGATATATCTGGTCTTGCTGACCACGAGTTCTCAGTGCCGCGAGTTGAAGAGGTAGAACAATGTCGGTGGTTGATTTCATGGCGAGATCTTTATGTTTTGACTCGGCCTTACAATGGCGGTTCGAAGAACCATGGCCCTTCAATTCCAACACCTCTGATGTGATGATTGGTGGTCCTCGTTGGGTGCTCCAACAGACATGCATTGACTTGCAGGGATGGCTTGCAAAGTTTCACGGCGATGGTTCTCGATCAAAGTTGAAAGAAAACACGAGGTTCGGGTTTTCTTTTCTCTCTTGATTATTTATTTCAAGTCGACACGTTCTCGTGTCTCTGAGACAGCCCCGTCTGCGTCTGCTTGCAGGATTTAAGTTGTTGTGGATGAAATGGAGATACACTGCCGCCTTCCCCTTCCATAGTGGTTCGCGAATGTCAGGTATTCTTTGAGACCAAAAACAGGAATTAAAGTTTGTTCTTCGAATTAGGAGACTCGCACAACTATCTCTCTACCTATTGTATCATATTTTTTTCCTAATCTTTTTCAAGAAACAAAAGAAAGGAAAAAGGATTTTAAGATTAAAAAATCGTAATTTATCCGAAAAAAGTATATAAAATATATATACGTCCGGGAACGAAGGATAGTAGATAAATAGCAGTTTGCTAGCGAACGTTTGGCATAGACCTCCCTAACTCCGAACGTCGGCCTTTCCTAGCCCCCATAATAGCACCCACCCATCGATGCTGAAAGAGAGAGAGAGAGCATTGACAAAATGTCCCGGCCTAACTGTTCGGTAGAACTATAAAACTTTTCAACTACTACTAAAGGATCAAAATCAAAATTTATTATATAAGAATGAGAACCCTTTCTTGTAGATCACAATATATACGGAGACACATAGAGAAGAAAAAAATGTTTACGGGTAAACGGGTTAACTCTTACCTATTTGATGTTGAAGCAATGTCTTTTCCCCGATAGTTTAGAAGTAAATATGTTATTTGAAAGGATTATTGTTTTCAAGTTTTTTTCAATGAGGAAAGAAAAGAAAGAAAAAAATACATTTCTTTAAAAAATAGAATAAAATAGAATAAAATAGAATAAAATAAAATAAAATAAACATTGAGACATCAAGTGGTCGCAAGTCCGTCGCCTTTTCATCAAAGACTCATAGAGCTAGCGAATATTCTTCTCTATCAGGCACGAACATTCCGAACGTCATTGAGTTCTCCACCAACATCATCACTGTCGCCAGCGTTGTGGGCAGTCATAAAAATCTTGCTGGCCAGCTATACACCCACGTTGACGACGTTAAGGGTGTCCTACGTTTGCGCGATTGATCCATAGATCTGACCCTTCGGACCATCGATGGACACGGCAAACTCGACAAATTATGAAGACCCTCGATATGACGGCCAGGTAGTTCGGCGAGGGTCATCTCTATCTATCTGCATTGCGAGAGAGAGAGCAGTTCCACGTTCTACGATTGAAAGCAGATTGAAAGCAACAGCGAAGCCTCCAAAAGAAAGGGCCCCTTTGCCGCCGGGAAACCGACCGTATGGACAGTTAGTTAGTTAATTAGTTGGTCGGTAAGTTACTATAGTCAGAGGAGTCAGCGATATCATGAGAAAGAGCACCAAAGCTTTGGCTTGGCTGAGACTTGAGACTTGGCTGCTCTAACCTGAGGCTCGCCTGCCACTCGACCGAGGCAACGACTTCGCTCTGGGTGTACATAACGCACGCCGACCACTTGAAGAAGCCCGTAGCAGTAGCGGGAGCGGCGAAACTACCAGCCTGGACTGCTGCTTGAGAGTCTCACGGAGTGCCAAGATCCCGGCGTTACACTGACGATGGTGCAGCACGTTTATTTATTTGCATGGGCGCTTGTCAGCAAGCGTGCTGAGGTGGTCAGCCGCTGCACTTCCGTCGAACGGGCAAAGAACAGCAGAGCACATGATGCTTGCTGTCTGCTGTCTGTCTGAGCCTACACAATAACTCGCTCGCCTGATAGAAGAAGCTACACGGGAACTTGCAACAGAGCTTGTGACGCTTGCTGGTTCTTGTCTTTCTTTGCATGGTAAGGCTAAGAAAGTAAGACCTGAGAAGCAGCAAGCAAGTGCTGCGCTCCCACAACAAGCTGGTCCGGTCATCTGTAGTGCAATTGCGAAGACGTTTGTTTAATCGTTGGACTTGATGAATTACGAATTATGAAGTCCATGAGGAAACCTGTAGGTGACGATCGAGGTGACGATGGCGCATACCTGCTGGTTGGTTTCTCTTGCGGCTCGCTCACCTGGCAAACGCAACTCCCAGCGACCTCATTCATTCTTGAGCGCCACCGTCAGTCCTCGACTTCGTTGCAGATCTTGGTGCTCCAGATCTTACTTCGCTCTCTCTCTCTCTCTCTCTCTCCTCTTGCCGTGAGTGTGTGATCTCTGGGACTAGCCACTGACTAGCCACTCCTAGGCAGTCGTCGTTCCCATCGCAAAGCTCTTTCGGAGCGCAAAGTAGACGGACCGCGTGGACCCACAGAGAAAAGAAAACTAAAATGTCAGCTTGGAAAAGGAAATATTGGGAATAAAGCTGTCCCTATGAGTTGCTAGCTGGTTCTGGGAGGAGCGGACGACCTTTGGGGCGGTGTCTTTCAATCTTTCTATTCTTTTCGGAGCGCCGGTCTTCTTCTTTCTTTCCGTTTTGAGGGGCCTTCTTTCTCGCGACATGAGAGTGGCGGCCGCTAGTGGCTAGCTAGGTGCCTCCTACCCGCCTACCTGCGCATAAATAAATCAATCAGTCAGTCGCACGAGGAGAAAGACAAAAGCGGAGCTGTGTCTTGGAGTTGGGAGGGTTTCAAACCTGTTGGAAGTCGGCTCGTGAGAACTCCTCTCCATGGCGTCATTTCCATCTCAGCCGCTCGTCAGCACAGGGAGTATAGATAGTATCTATGGGGCAGCTTCTTCTTCTCAGAAGCAGGATCTATTCTGTTGAACAACACCGCTCGCACGGAGGAGAGTTTGTCCTTCGATCGTTCGATCATTCACTCACTAACCTGAGTTGTTCTTGAAAGACAGACAGCCGCTGCGAGAAGAGAAGGGAAGAGAAGAGAAGAGAAGAGACTGAGGGAGGGTGTCTTTCACAGGTGCATAGGCGCCACCAACTTGAAAAGGAGACAGAAGGTTCCTCTTAGAGAACCATACAAGCCAACAAGCAAACATAGAAAGAATCAAACAAACAATCAATCAAAGAACAATCAATCAAGGCCGATCTAAATCAATCATCTTCAAGCAAGCAAGCAAGCAAGCAAACAAGTAAGCAAGCAAGTTATTGAGTAAGCGAGCAAGCTCCAGAAAACCGCTCACTAATGACTCCTCTGCGCTTCGAAGTATGCACAATTGGAGAAGGTTTCGGGCAGCATCAAGCAACGGAACGGCATCGCCATTCAGGATACCCATCATGCAGCATTCTACTGGTGGGCTATAGGATAGGCTAGCTATCTATAGCTATAGCTACCATGTGAACGAAGACCAACAAGCGCACCCTATTCAGAAGGAGTGCGAAGTGAGGGGGTCATCCGCCATGTTGGCGCATCAAATGCGGAACTACAAGCAGACAGCGACATGTGATCAGAACCACATAGCAGTCCGTATGCACTTGGCGACCTACTCGAAAGGAATGCTCCACCTGCTCTTATTATTTCTGCCCAAACACATGACATGCATGCATGCACTAAGCAGAGGTGCTGAGTCCAAAGACTTTCCATAAATGAATAAGCGACTCAAGCCAACAGGGACAATGATGCTTACGCGTATAATTCACTTTATTTGTTTGTGGCTAAGAAGAGGTAAGTTTCTTTCCCTCATTTGGTAAAACTTTAAAGCAGCGTTAGTTCCATTATTACTTATTTTTTAATCGTTCAACATCATCATTCCCCGTTAAATGCTCTCTCTGGCTAGAGCAACACGCAGTAACAAGCAAAAGTGGCGTCGAACGAACGGCCTTCGACCACCTTTGCACGCTCGCGTGGCAGGCCTACAGGCGAGGCGTGGAGAACCACAGCAGCATCTGCAGCGCCGCAGCAACAGCGGAGAAGCGGTTGGTTCCTCAACTAAGGCTCAGAAACTGCCAGCTTCTCAGCCCCTCGGGAACAGGCGTCGATCCCTCGACTAGTAAAGAAACAAACAAACAAACTAAAACACTAAACTAAACAAATAAATACATAAACTAAACAAACAAACAAACAAACAAACAAACAAACAAACAAACAAACAAACAAACAAACAAATAAATAAACAAATAGACTAAACAAATAGCGAGCATGTACAATATAGTGACGCAAGATCAGACAGGCATCGTTTGCCCAGAAAACTCATGGATGACTTTGAGGATTTCGATCGAGCAAGTTGAAGCACCACGTCAGCACTGTTATCGAGCAGCAGAACGGACATCGGTTTCCTGCCTGGCTGGCCAAGATAGATCAAATAAATAAATATCTTCTGTCTGCTTGACAGCGGTGAGGGTTCATTCCTTGAACTCGACGCTCTAAATCAATGAATGAATGAATGAATGAATGAATGAATGAATGGGTAAAAGGAAGAACCAGCGGAGCAATGGTATCGTAGCCATGAACGAGAACTAGACATCTCAGCTCTTGACGGCAACCATGGAACTGAAGAGAGTAAAGTAAAGTAAACTTTCCAGAAAACCCCTTTTCGAGCGAGAGGGAGTCTGCGCCCCCGCGGCTGTGCTCTTGTTCACGCTGCAGACTGCCTATATTAAGCAAGCGCGTACGTTCGCTCACTGGCCAACAACTGGCTAAGTGGGAGGGAGTGGATTGATTGATTGATTGACTGACTGATTGATTGATTGATCTATCTATCTCTTCAGGTTGTTTTTCAACTCTATTTATGCAGAGGAGAGGGATCTATCTATCTCTTTGTATTTTCAAGTAACAAGACTCGAGAGGAGTTCTTTCTAAACTTGTGAGGATAAAACTAGTCAGCCAAACAGAGAGAGACAGAGACAGAGGGACAGAGGGACAGAGGGGCAGAAAGAACGGCTCAGTCAGCTGCGCCGGAAAAGAAAGAACGAAAAGGAAAGACGAAAAGAAAAGTCCATGAGAGAGCCGCAGAGAAGAGGACGCTCGCTCGCTGGCTCAGCTCCTCTCTCCAGGACCAAGGCGCAGCAAGAGAAGAAGAAGAAGAAGGAGGAGGAGGACCCGAAGGCGATATCTGGCACTGGAACAGACAGAGAGAGCCGCGGCTCCGTTTGAAACAGCTCGCATGTCTCTCTTTGTTTCTCAGTTTGGCTTTCTTTCTCTGGGAACAGAGAGGCCTCTCTGGGATAGCGCGCCTAGTTAGTTAGCTAGCCAGCCAAGTAGGAGGCAGATCACACAAAATCAAATAATTAATTAATTAATTAATTCGTCAACTCATAAAGAAGGAATGTAAGTAAATGTTTATTTGAAGGCGCTTTTCGTAAGAAGAAGAAGAGAGCGCGAATGAAAGAAGCCGCCGAGCAAAAGCTGGCGGCTCTGAATATATGAAATGCCAGGAGACAGTTGACGAAGAAGCCCATGGAATTGGTTGTGCCGATCCGCTCTGCTCGCTTCATGTCGATTGGCCGGTTGGCCGGTTGATTGATTAATTGGCAGGCGACAGGAGTGCACGGAAACGATAAAACCGAAAGGAGAGGGCTAAAGGCGAGAAGGGAACGTTCTGAGTTGTTGGTGGTGGTCTTCGAGAAGACTTTTTCAGTTTCTGTATTTTCATTGATCTCGGGAAAACCTCCATGCTATTTATTTTTGAAGCTATCGAACTAAAAAAAGAACAATTTTAGTTTTTAGTTTTCTTTTTTAACGTTTTGAAATTTATTTTTTATTCTAAAAGAAAATAACAGAGCCTCGGGAAAACTTTGATTGCAAAAGTTGAAAACGCAGCTCGTTCAATTTTTAACAGAACTCTGAAAACAAATTATAGTATTTTTTTAAATTTATTTTTTTAACAAATTAAAAGTTAAATCGCCAGGATGTGGATAAACAATCGTTTAGTTCGGAAAATGGAAGTGGAAGCTAGATAAAAGAAGAAGAACCTAAAGTAGATATAGAAAGGAAGAGCCCATCTACTCCCCAGGTCCATCGTTAGATAAATCATTTGTGAACAAGCATGCCCATCATAAGCGCCTGATTTGCCCACTTCGCTCATTGCACACGGCCATCAATCACCACAACACCAACTAAATCAAACCATGCACCTTAACCGCCTGCTCAGAGACAATGTATCTCTTATACTGCGGCCTTTGCCAGCCAAAGTGAATAATTGAAGGAGCCTATGCTCGAATCCGAAGTTTGCTCTCATCGATCATACACCATCACAGTATGTATATATATATATAAGTATGTATGTATGTATGTATACTACCATGCACAACATTGCATGTGTATCAACAAACGAAGCACTGAGTGCTGTGAAGTGAGGAAGGAGAACCTGGCCTGCGACCGCATCGAAAGAGGGAACGGGTGAGGGACCGCGTGCGTACCTTGGTGCAGAGCGGACCCGAGATCCTGTCCGCGGGGGTGAATCTAAGATCGACTGAGCGAGTGAGTGAGTGACCTTTCCAGACGTTGGTATCCTCTTCCAAGCCAGAAAAGGCCATACACACAAATCAATCAATCAATCAGTCAAAAAATGAATAGATAGATAAATAGATAAATACACAAACAAACAAACAAACAAACAAACAAACAAATATACAAACGAACGAACGAACAAACAAACAAACAAACAAACAAATATACAAACGAACGAACGAACAAACAAACAAACAAACAAACAAATATACAAACGAACGAACGAACACTCGATCACCCAAAACACGCACCCACTTGCACTCGTGAGAGTGGCTCCAAAGAAACAGTTGTGCTCCGTTTCCTCTCACGCGTAAATACAATCAGTGGACAGCTTTCCTTCTTTCTTTCTTTCCTTCTTTCTTTCTTTCTTTCTTTCTTTCTTTCTTTCTTTCTTTCTTTTCTCTTTGTTTGTGCAGAGGCAAAGAAGAGGCAGAGCGCTCGAAGAAGAAGAAGAGGAGGGACCGCAGCGGTGAAATCGAAGGAGCTGAGCAGCAGCTAGCTGGCTGATGAGTGGCACTTGCTTGCTTGCTTGCTTGCTTGTGCAAGTCCAGAGGGAAGGAGGGAGGAGGAGGAAGAGGCGCGGCTGCGAAGCGGTTTGAAGCCAATGCAGGTAACCTGAAAGAAGCGAAAGACACACATCCGCCCTCCTCCCGCCTCTTCTTCCCACGCTTCAATCGGCAGTCACTGCAGTCAATCTCATTCATTCATTTGACACCAATGATGACTCATACCATCCATCTCAAGGTATGGAGAGAAGAAACGGAGTGCTTTCTATGCTTTCTACTGCGTACTGACTGTTATTGTGATACTCTCTAGCAAGCGACAGCAGAAGGAGCTCATGTTTCTATTCTGTTGTTGGACCTTGCCAATTCTTTACTTTAGCTGGGATCTGGGCGTATTTTATGGAAATAGAATAGAGAGCAATAGAAGTTGGTTTTAACTTTTAACTAAGCTTGCAATGATGGCGGAAGAAATCAAACGACTATTAACAAGACATGGGTACCAACCTTCCCACAAAAAAAATAGCATGAGAAAGAAAAGGGGTGAAAGAAACAGAAAGAAAGACACCGTTTGCGTACTTGATTATCTAGCGGGTCTTTCAGTTCTTTCTTTCGCTCCCTTTTTATTTATTTTTATAATTTATTTTTTAAATAGCCATCGCTCGTTGAATCGTTGAATCATTCGATCTATAATTTATTTAGAAACAAGCAAGCTTCGCTAGGCCAGCTACCATTTCTTCCTCCCTCCGTACTAGAAAGCAAGCGAGCAAGCAGGAGTGAAGCTGGCTAGCTCATAACAGACGGCCACCACGCTCTAGCGAGCTCACGAGCCAACTAGTTAGTTAACGACCCGCGTCCTGGAAGACAGCGATAGGTAGGAGCTTACCATATTCTGGCTACTCATTCTCGATGGGCTCTTCTTTCTTTTTTTCTTTGTTTCCTTCCTTCCTTCCTTCTCCTCGCCTCTTCCTGTTTTCGCGGCAGTAAAGTAACAGAGGATATGAAGCCCCAGGTCTAACTAGACACAAACAGCCTGTCTTTCTTTCTTTCAGCCTTTCTTTCTTTATTTATTTCCTTTTCTCTTTAATGACTATTGTCTCTTTAATGACTGATTAAAGTATTATGTTTGTTTTCCAAGAAAGATCCTTTTGAATTAAAAGTTTCCTCCTGTCTCATGACTCGGAAAAACTTTTGATATAAAAAGTGAATAAAGAGCTTTAAACCAGAAAGTTTTGTTTTAGTCTTCTTTCTTTGTGTCTGCACGCGCGAGCGTAAAGGAAAACATAAACGCCGAAAGACCCGTCACTCACAAGAGAAAAGAATACGCTTCTTTTACATATATGTTCAATGGAGAAATAGAAATGATATGAGAGAAAGAAAAGAAATTGTGCAGTCTATATCTACTATAATAGGAAAGAGTAGAGAGAAGAAAGGAAAGGAAAGAGAAAGAAAGAGGAACCTGGGCGCTGAGGAAAGCAAACCCAAAACACCAACAACAGCAACAGCAGAGCACCACCACCACAAGGCATTTGCTTGGTACCTTGTAGGAAGGTCTTGTTGAGCGTACACACGATAGCAAATTGCTTGCGACTACTACTACTAGCTAGGTACCTAGCTTTAGCAGTGCACAAGCAAGCTAGACACCGTTGTGCCTGCTTTGGTTGATCGACTTGCCTTGCCAAGCAAGCAAGCGAGCGAGAAGCAGAACCTAAACTTGAAGAGCAACAGCACCAATTCTACGAACAGAGAGAAGTTGGCAGCAGCAGCAACAACAACAATAACAACATGACAGTTTACACAGGCTTCAGTGTCAACTCCAGACGCAGGGCAAACAGCGCCGCACCCACGATGGAGGAAAAGTCGGTGTCTCGCAGAGCCCTGCGCTGCAAGCGGAGGACTCTCCAGGAAGTGAGCAACCTCACTATTGAGGCACTTGACCCTGCACAACCTTCAGCAGAGGAAGCCAAACCTGTGGAACCTCAGAGTGCTTGCAGCCCATTGTATCTCGGCTCAATCTCCTCCACATCATCACTCTCGTCTCGCACAAAATCCCTCCAGTCCGTTCAGCAGTACCAGGAGGAATCCTTCTCATGCAAAAACCCAACTCCAAGAGCCCAGCGCATTGCTGCGAGTTCATCACCAACAGCAGCAGCAGCAGCAGCAGATCTTACAGAGGTATACCAGCTTGCCAAAACCTTTTGCAATGAGTTTGAGCGCCTGCAGCAGCCTAACAGCAGCCTCGGCGACAGTGTCGATGAGTTTATTGTTTCTCCTCGCCGTAAGTACTCAGACTCGTCAATTACCTCACCGAGTTTGCGCCCAGCCAATGGTCTTGTGCCCCACCCTCCTACGCCGCGCAACCGCTCGGACACACCCAACGAGATTCGTGCTCGCTGGTTCCGCCAGGCTAATACCGTCACACGACCTCCATCCTCCTCGAGCTCTGTTACATCTAGCCCCAGCCCGAGCCCGCGCCGGAGAATCATGTTTACAGCCGACCAAAGTCGGCAATTTGAACTGCTGTGAATTTATTTGAAACCCTCTGATTGAGCACCCTCTCGTCTGATAAACCAAAATGAGCAGGTGCTTGCCCCCCACAAATATCCTATCCCCGATGACAAGTATTGAGCACATTCAATATATCTATGGCTCCTTGTCTTCTGTTGTGTAATACGTAAATCATTAAATCCTGTGTACCTATTTTCATTGAACCTTTTTTATTTCTTTTCGATTCTTGCAAAACACTACTGAGCCATTTTGTGATGAGTCCCAGCTTCTTCTAAACGCAGGCGAAGCTGCGTTCCATGCATGCATTCGCAACAAATGTACCACACAAGGAAAGTAATGGAGAATAAGGAGTATATATTTACTGATCTCTCACCCTTTTCAGGAGTTTTCTGCTACAGCGTGAGCACCGAGTCTAAATATGGGCAGATGAAACATTCCATGGTGCAAACTGTTCTTAGGATAGCTCAACCAAGCAATATGTTGAATATTCAAGTTTCTTGTTTCTCAAGAAAGATTCTATTTCTCATCCTGAAGAACATTCTTTTTTTTCCAAATCCTTGTGACTGGCCATGCGTTTGTTCATAAGTGAAATATATATACATATACATTTGTTGTGTCTAGCAGGAAATATATTAGTACAGAGGAATTGTTATTTACCTTTAGAGCACGAATGAGCTAGGCGTTGATAGAATATTCGTAACAAACATCACAATCAGCAACTTGTCCAGAGAATGTGCTCAGTTGATCCAAGTGCCAGAGACAGAAGCAATCATAAAGCAGGTAGTGGTTGGAAGACGGGGTCTTTCGGACCATATTTAAAATAGGTCAGAAGTCAAACTTGTGAAGTCTTGATGGTCACAGAAACAGGACATTTATTGCATATAGTAATGGAATAAAACATGTTCTGCAATTTTCTTTACATCTGTTTAGTTCATATTTATTCGTAGAAGAGCCAAGGTGATGAACCCTCACAGATAATTTACGAAGCGTTTATGGAACAGTCAATTCTTTTGTTCGGCGGTATTAATGTTGCTAGGTTTCCTGTTTGCAATTATTGTCCTGTCATTTTCTCGGAACTTCAACTCAGTCTTCTTTGAAAGAGTAATAGGTTCATGCTTTTGATTCAGCCTATAGACATGGTCTATTCGGATCAAATAAATAGATGACATGCTAGCCCGAATGTGTTCATGGTTTACTCACCTGACAAAAGATTCAACCATAGCTGGAATTTACAGTCAAAGAATTGGGGGCGAGAATATTCTCAACTTCCTTGGTTCACAATTCTGAGAAACAAAGCCTCAGAACTCGTAAAGGAACAAGGCTGGACAATCAGACAGGTGTTTGCAAAGCCGTGGGGCTCAAGTATACTATATGTTCAAAAACGTTTATGGTTAGAATCTTCATCGATGGTTGAGACAATGAGTTGGCATAGTTTCTATCATGTATGATGCAGGTGAAATATATCTTCGCGTACCGACTAGAACACTCTTGAATGCTGAGACTTGTTATGCTTGAGGTGTTCACTGAGAACAACTAGAATAAGCGTCGTATGAGCTCAAGAAGATGGTTCATCTTTTTGAGTTAGGGCTCGGCCTGTTTTGCAATCTCACGCAAAAGCTAAACATCATTGACTAGCGTGTACAATATATTATGAACTTAGCCATCTCATAAAGACGACATGCAAGGTTGTGATTCTATATATAGATCCCCACGCATTGCAATCGTGTCGAACATGCTTCTAGTTTAATCTTCATCAGTTAAAATGCGTATGTAGGTTTCTGAGCGTGCCCTAGTGTCCTTGAATCCCAAACATGATTCCTAAGGGCTCTTACTTTGTCCTATCCGCATTTGTGTTTGCCTGTTGATATCAACAAACATATTATTTGAATTACTTCAATAGTCCACTTTCTATTCATCTTCGGGGCCAGCAGATTGCTAATTCTAATAGCATTAAAATAAGACCCTTTCCGAAGTCTTCAAGTCCTTTCAGTGTTTGAAGTTCGCCTTGCCATTCAATTTCTAGCTGATCAAACGTAATTTGCAGAAAATGCTCATCCTCCAATGTTAGACTGCGTTAATTCGATGTGTAGTCTACTATCTCGTAAGAGAATCAACGTCAAAGTCGTGTATTAAGTTGCAGTGGCCAAGGATGCGTTATTTGAATTTCCGGAGTTGGTTTATGGATGGTCGAGTGTTTTTAATTATAAAGGGGATCATCAGATTCATTCCGTACCTTTTTCTGCAAAGCAGGCTACAAACGTTATTCTTACAGGAATACAATTAGCTTGGACAAATTATTGACTGTAAGAGCTTGTAAAGAGAAAACAATGCAAGAGTGGAGGCTGTGAAGTACGGGGCTGCAGGAAAAGACATGTACACTTTGAATCGTTTTTTTCTAAATGAGTGAACCCAAAGTAAATATATAACCCCAGTTAAGAGTATGCTTTCAAATTATACTACAGGCGGATCACTTATATTGGCCAAACTTTATTATTCAGAAACTTGGAAAGAGGATTGTCACCGTGTTGTATTTTCCTTGGTCCTTCCTCCTCCAAATTCGTTGTAGAACCAGTACAGAGAACAATCTAGGAATGCTCCATATCAACCAAAGTAAAAGTTGGAGCATGTATGGCACTCTCTTGATATCGGCAGAAAGGACTCTAATCCATAGTTTGTGACTAACTACAGCGTGCAGACAGTTCAGCTGTAGAACACGAGCCCGGTTCAGCCACCTCATGCATTTCCAAGAACGTTTCCCCAAATGGGTCTTCTCATATGGTGCCATCTCCGTTCCGCGAGGAGTTCCGGGAGTACTTATTAGGTTTTATATAGGTCCTTGCTAGTACCCATGTGGGAAATAGGGAGTACTTATTAGGTTTCATATAGGTCCTTGCTAGTACCCATGTGGGAAATAGCGAACATTATTGTAGTACAATTTTTTCTGCTTACTTCATAGTCACAGCCATGAACAAACCTGAAACGTAGGCAGCACCTTTCTCCAAAGAATCGAGGGGATGCGAAAGACAATAGAATAGGAGAGGGGTAAGAGATAAAGCAAAGAGAATAAGGTAGTGCAGCACATACTGAGGTCTAGAAATGACTTTGAAAACAAAGATCCCGCGGAAGATTACTTTCCAGTACTGTGGTGAGGATTACTTCTTCGTACCCGCTTCACCGGACCATGCGCCTGAAATGTGTGAGGCGTTGAAGGAAAGCTTGCCGGATATGGCTCCCTTCATGTGCTGGGCATCAGAAGAAAATGCGACGCCTGCTGCACAGTATGGCCGACTCGCTGCAGCGTTTAAGGCGTACTTTGACGATGAAGGAGATTATATGTTCCACTTGTTTCGGGCAGGCCGGTTCATTGGGTCGGTGGCGCTCATGCACAGAGCGTGGGGTAAGCATGTTGTTGAAGTGGGATATTGGGTGCGATCCCAAGAAAGCAAAAAGGGTCTTGCGACTGTGAGTACAAAAATTATGCTTTACCTTTGTTGGGAGGTCTTTCATTTCAAGCGAGTGCTCTGCTGCCATAACAATGCCAACGTTGGCAGTCAGAAAGTTATTGAAAAGGCAGGCTTCGTAAAGGAGAGCGAGCACCGTTGGTTCGAAGATGCAACTGAAGAGATGATTGCAGCTGGATGCAGTGAGTATACCTCTTTGTATGCCCTCATGGCAGATAGTGCTCCCAAACAAGACCTTAGCGATCTCGATTTAAAAATTGAATTCTATCCCCTTTGAATAACCTAAGTCTACAGTTTTTGGTTTGTTACATTCATATTTGTTTTCCAATTCACTTGATAAGGAGTAGCCAAAGGTTATAATGCTAGTGTCAAACCTTGCATTTTGTTCCTTCATCTAAGGAGATCTGGACATCTAGCAATTTGCCGCAAGGTGCATTACCATGACCAATTTCAATGAAATGATTGCAACAAGCAAAGGGGAATCATCTCTTTCCTTTTAAATCCTAGATGTACTCACCCATTCTTTTTTCGTGTACCAGGGTTTTACTTTGTGTTTCACCTAAATTAAATAATTCTACATGATGAACAATTCAACAAACCGGGCCTATAGCAAGACAGTTCGAACAATTTGTCATTGGGGTCACTTTGGATTTGGACAAGCGCTCATTCACAACGCTGAGCTATTTCCCTGGTGTAAATTTGTTATTTGCTGAGAAGACTTCAAATAAAAAACCTGCAACGAATGTGGTTTCATTCACAATGAGCTTGGAAAGTCCAAGATTTTACATGCCCTCAATGGAACCACGTAGTCGATCGCGATCTCCACGCCGCCAAAGGCATCCTTTTGCGCAACCTCTCTGAGGATATGATCTTTGAAATGTCTTGGAGCCACAGCAACTCGCGATCCGGAAATGCAATTTTTAAAGGTTAAATACTAATAAAGATAAAAACAATCAAAACTACTTCATACAAACTTTCAAGCGACCTGGGGAGCAGCCACTGTAGGGCAGTGTCCTCTTGGCTTGGCTTCTACCGAGGCTGCCTCTTCTGCTGTCGCGAATGGTTAATCGTGACGGCTGGGGCGACACGCTCCAAGATGAGCTTGGTGTGCGTCTGCCAGATGGCGATGGCGGCGGTCGACGGCGTACAACCCGCGCAGACGCAGAGAAGCGCGGCCGGCGGCAGAAAACACGGCGATGGACTGCATACGACGGTGTAGACTCTCTTCAACGCAAACGCGAAAGCCGCCTGGAGCGCCTTGAAAGCACCAACGTCGGCGACGCTCTTCTTGATGGTGATAACGAAAATGACTATGACGGTGCAGACTCTGATGAATTCATTAACGATGATGATTTCGGATCTGAATCAGAAGATCACTCCGGCATGAGTGATGAAGACTCTGCTGCCAATGTTGGCTCCGCTTCTAGGAAGACAAAAAAAAAGGGTGGCAACAGTAGCGGTGGCCCTGGAAGCGGTCATACCAACTCTGGTGGAGGCTCGAAGCGGGCGAGGTCCAAGACTACAAAAACTGCGAAAAGGCCAAAGAAGAAGCAGCGCACAGCAAAAGCCGTGGCAGCAGCAGCTGTAAGCTCAAACTCAAACGCAGGAACGAATTCGAAAAAGCAGCGCATGGCGAAGATAAAGCTTAGATCGCTTGCAGAAATATTGTTAGATGAAAATGCGCGCAAGCTTGGCGAGGTGACTTCAATTGAGGAACTCGACGCACCGGACTATATAAACGCAAAAGCAGGGCCGCCAAGATACCCTTCACGAAAACTATGCGCAGTTACGGGTGTGCCAGCACCATATAAAGATCCAGAGAGCAGCCTATACTATGCACATGCGCGAGCTTTTGAGCAGCTTCGGGAACAACCTCCACCTTGGGTCCGAGCATCAGCTACAGCACCTTTTCATGAGTCCATGAGAATCATTGCTGAGGAGCGGGCACGTGTTCGCAAAAAAATTATAAAATCAACACATCGGTGATGAGGCGATAGATTTTCAATCCAACAAATGTCCAAGAATATAAACAAGCAAAAACGGGACAACGAAACACTGTGTAATGGTATACCCGCATGGCATAGACCTTTGTATAAGAATGGACGACGTTGTAAAGGATCTAATTTTGGCTTGATTGGATCGGTACAATACAAGAACAACAAAACTCGAGGAAATAAACATGCTAGGTCATACAGAGTTCCAAGGATCTACTTCTCGTGCGCATTCCTCAGCCTTTTCTACGTTTCGATGATCTAAACGAGCCATATTAAATGTCATCCAGAATTACGGCCTTCTTATTTGATCTTCATAGTTCCTCCTTGCATAGCAGACGCCAAGCACGAAGTCATCATCCCCGCGCGATTGCAAAGAAACGAGCTACTCTTCTTTCTTCAATGTTTAAATAGTGAATTTAGAGAACCCATACTAAGTATCAAACCTAATAGGTTGATACTGTAGCAACTTAAAATGAGTGAAGATATTTTTATAATTAAAAATAACAAAGAAACTAACTTGTACACAAACATGAAGCAAAGTTCTCTTCGAATACACGCAAATGTCGCTTTTCCACACCGGCACACGGCTCTTTCGCGCAGGCAGCCTTCGCGCATCCCATCTCCATTATAGCTATTTTTCTTCTGCCGCTGGTGGTGGTAGCAAAAGCGATAAGGTCTTGAACACTGAGAATGATGCTTCAGAGTCTTCGAGTACAACACTATCTACTGGGCTTTCGCACATCGACGCAACCCGTAACGAGCCAACAATGGTTGATGTAGGTCATAAGCGCGTAACGAAGCGCACTGCTCACGCTCAGACCCTGGTGACCTTGCCGCAGAATATTGTTGATCTTTTTGACTCGCCGACGGAGCTACAAGGTCCGAAAGGTCCTGTTTTGACCACAGCGATTATTGCGGGCGTCCAGGGCGCTAAATCCACGAGCCAATTAATACCATTCTGCCACCCTCTACCTCTAGACCGAGTGGATGTTCGTATCGAGCTTAAGGGTCGTGACCTGGTTATTGACTGCATTGCAGCGTGTACGCACAAGACCGGCGTTGAGATGGAAGCTCTTACAGGCGCAAGCGTCGCAGCGCTCACAGTGTATGACATGTGCAAGGCACTTTCTCATGACATTGTCATTCGTGAGACCAAGCTTGTGAGCAAAACAGGTGGCAAGAAAGATTTCCAACGCGACAAAAGCGCTTGATCTTTTGCTATACCTTTTTTTGATTTTAAAGAAGCACCCTCGTAAACGTAAGCAAATATTGGCCAGAATCAAATTTCTCTTTATAGGTTACATAAACGCAGAATAGAAATATGCAGTGTATTGTCGAAAACAGACATGAAAGAATTTCCGTTTAAAAATCATCAATATAGTCAGAAGTCACTTTTCGTTCAACGACAAAAGAGATGGTAGTCTTTGAGTCAGACACTGCACGCGTGCGTATATAAACAACTTGAGGCATCGATGAAAATTAAAACCAAAAGATCAAGAGAATCCTTTGACGAAGGGTAATGTGTAAAGAAGCGAAAAATGCTTTAGAGATGTTTGAAGATATTTGCTTGCATAGGTAGAAAAAGCTCCTCCACGTAGCGGGGGCTTGCCTGCTATTGCGGAGCCGAACAGAAAGAGGGATAACATAGTCAGAAAACGTAAGAGGAGAGAATTGAAAGTGTGAGAGATCACGATAGAACTCAAAGCAAAGACCCTATATCCACGAGAGCAAAAGGTTTAAAGATAAAAAGTAGACGATGATCAGAAGAAAAAGAAACTTTGTTCCATGTGCGATCCCAATACATATTCGCGAGATTTGACGCACATGAAACGAAGCCAGCACAAATTATGCCAAGCGGACATCAGTCTTTGCTAGTGTCAGCACTCTGGTTCACATCATTGCAACGGCAGATAGGTATCTTCTGAGTCTAGCCTAAAAGACGACCCTACATCGGAAGATTGGGTACCATATCCTGCCTCACGCGGTGCAATGTAAAACCAAGGTGGGTAGCGCACGTGGCGCGCTTACTTCTTGGCGTGGGAGCCGTAGAGCTTCTGCTTGAGCTTGAGGTCAGACTGCATCCAGAACATAGTACCACGCTGGTTGGAGTTGGCGTTCTCCTCCATGTCGGCCTTGGCAGCCTTGATGGCAAGGCGAACGGCAGCCTCGGCCTTGATAAGGGCCACCTGGAGCTCCTCGGCAACCGGGGAGACCATGAGGGAGCTAAGTTGGTGCTTGGCACCAAGACCCTTGACACCGGGCAGCTCGGAGAGGTCTGTGAGACGCTGCTTCTCGGCCTCAAAGTCGCGGATGCGATCGTTGACTTCCTGAAGAGCGAGGCGAGCAGCAATCACCTGGGGCGGCTCGTTGTTGTCAGCAGCCATGGTACGGGTGACAAACTCAGCCGGGGAGGTGAGGCTACGGTACTGGTACAAGAGGTACTCGAGGAAGGACATCTTACCGTCGAAGTTGACATCAACATTGTCGCGGAGCTCCTGCTTACGCACGATGGCGGTCATGTGCTCAGGCATGGAGGGAGCCCACTGGGGGTCATCGCGCCACGGCTCGCCCTCGTCGAGGTCGAACACCTTCTGCACGAGCTTCTCGTAAAAGTAAAGAGCGACGTTAAAGTCGAGCTCGTAGCCCTCATCGTAAAGGTGAATGTACTGCACGCCCTTGGTGTGCATGTCGGCGTAGCGGATAGTGGGCCATGCAACATCGAAGATAAAATCGGCCTGGTCTCCAATCTCATCCCAGTAGGCGTTCAAGAAGGCAACAGCCTGCTCTGCGAAGGGGCGCTTGGCAATTTCGTTAAAGTATGCAATACCAGAGGCATCAAGGGACTCCTTAAAGGCCTTGTGTGCCGACGACTCCTTGCCGCCGCCGCGGAGACTCAAGCGCTTGAGCATGCTCGCCATTTTGTATTTCTTTGAGGTGCAATAACCTGACTTAGCTCGAGGCGATGCACGTAACGAACTCTGGGTGTGAGTCCGAGGGTCCTTTGCGGGTTTGCTCTGCTGAAGAGTTTGACTGATTGCAGTTTGCTTTGCTAGTGCTGCTGATCGGTCTCGTTGGCAATGGATTCCAAATTTTTGAAAACTAATTTTTTTTTAAATGCACACACAATTCACTACAGAGAAAGAAAGAAAACAATTTTTTTCTTCCTTCCACTTTCCACTTTCCATCATACTTTCTCTTTCTCCCACTCTCACTCACTCCCTCTCTCTCTCTCACTCTCTCTCACTCACTCACTCACTCACTCACTCTCCCTCTCTCTCTGTGGATCCCTCTCACCTCCTTCCTTTCACTTTCACTCCCTCATTTGTTGAATCGATCATCATCCAACTTCTAACCGTAAACCTTGTCATGGATGCCAAGCACAGAACCAAAAGCGAAACGTGCTACAGTCTGCCAAGGCATGCTAGATCTGCCACTGCTCGAGAGAGGATGGATCGTATTGACTTCCAACGTAGCGAGACATGGACCTCTAAACGTGCCTGATTCGCAAAATCGAATATCCCATCACCATAGCTCGATAGAGACATCGCTATCGCTATGGGTAGCTCGCTAAAGTTCTTGCGCGTTTTCACAACTCTTCTTCCTCTTCTCATTATTGGTTTTGTAAAATATGTTGTTTGTGCGTGCGCGTGCACAACTTTTATGAGGCTTTTCATTGCTCCTACAGAAAGAGATGATATGTTTATTTATGTCTATGTTTTCATTTGAAAAGAAAATCCACATGAATGAATGATGTCAAACCTTTGTACTGTTGAATTAAAACCTCTAGGAAGCACTGAGAAGAAAGCGGGAGTCCAAAAAAAACACTCGCTCTCTGTCAGTCAATCTGCGGAAAACCTGTTCGCTCGATGACTTGATTGAAGGCAGCCTGAGGCTCCTGCTGATTGGCCGACGGCTGATAGCCTGCTCAAGGCGGTCCTGCGCCACGGCCACGCCACCAGCGTCCGCGACTGCGACTGCGCGAATAGCTAGCTCGCTAGCCAGCCAGCTTGTGCTCCAGTTTCTTTTGTTTTCTCACCATTTCCACTTATTCATTTTCGTCACTATTTATTTGTTTATTTGTTTTTATCACTTCAAGAAGTTCTTCGTGATGTTTTTCTTTTTTGTACGCGCTGCGTGGCACAGCAATTCGTGCCACGCGTGAAAACCCAGCTACCCTGCAGATAGATAAATAGAAAGATAGATAGATAAATAAATAAATAAATAAATAAATAGATAAACCCGCAGAAATGCAGACAAAGCGCCGCGCGGCGTGGCTGGAAGAGCCGGGAGGATGATTTGAGCACGGCAGCCATCTCCGGCGGCGTACGAGGGACAATCTGGCGAGGAATTCAATCTCGAAGTTGGAGGGCTTGAGCCCTTTTCTCTCTCTTTTTCTTGCTCTTTCTTCTGCTCCTTTCTGCCAGAGATGGCCCGAGGCAGGAAGGGGAGGCGGCGCGTGAGGGCCCCACAGCCACAGAGGGAGCGGCTCGAGATGACTGCAAACAATGCAGAAGTCCAATCCTGCTCCTCTATGTCCACTGCGTTGATAAAGCCCATATTAAAATTGCCAAAACACCCACAGCGGGGGCGAAGTTCGCCCTCTTGGCGAAAGGGATGTCCCTCACGGCCCTCTGTCTCAGGCGCCCTCTGTGATTCTGAATCACTCGCTCGCAGCGAGCGAGTGATGAAGATGAAAGAGTGTGCCAAGAGCGGGCGTGCGCGCACTCCACACGGGAACGAAGTCGCATCCCTCTTGAAAGCTGCTCCTTCCTCTCCTCAAGGCGCCAAATCCCGCTCGTAAGACCATGTCCACCCCAGAAATTGACCATCAGAACCGCCAGCTTGAGAAAAAAAGAAAAAAGAAAAAAAAAGAGAGAAAAAAAAAAAGAGAAAATGGCACAACTCTTATTGACGCGAGTAACTCCTGCACGTTTTGCTTCTTTTCCTCCCTGTAAAAGATACACGTGCTGTTGCATCTACAATTAATTGCAAGTTGCCCTAGCTAGCTCATCATTGCATGGGCTCCCACCTTCGCCCAAAGTAGCGCCACGAACGAGCGGCGAGCGCCCAAACCCCCCTCTTTCGATTGGGATAATACCAAAACCACCGTGCGAACTGCAATCGCTGATTTGATTGCCTATCTTTTGGGGGAGAGCAAAGCGCCGGCCAGCATATGATCAAATCTGGGCGTGCGCGTGCGGCGTGTCTTCGCCGCATCCATCACTGTCCCCTGGCCTCCCTCAAAGAATTCCGTCGACGAGACATATTATCAGAGTCACCACTCATTCAAATTTGGTTTTCATGGCTGCGGGGATATGAGGGGAACAAGGCACTTTTAAACAGCAGAACTATAGGAAGATACACCCAAACTAACGCCCACATCTACCACATCTATTAAACCTGCTCTACGAGCATTCCTCCAGTGCCACTAGGTCTGAAAACTAGGAAGATTCAACTACGCAATACTGGGGTTGCTTGTGAGGAGGAAACTGGAGTGTTTGCAGTGGAGTTGGGAGGGCAGCTGAGGGGAAACTAAAGCAAAACCTAGGGCCATCTTCGAATGCACACTCTGACTTTGGAAAGTTTCCTTTGGGTGTGCACGTCTTGGCTTTCATGGCCGCCTTATTGGAGGGAATATAAAAGGGAAGACTGACGGCAAACTAATTGGACTTAAGGTGCCCTGGGTTCTCGACGCGCAAGTTGAGTTCCTGGCTGTGCAAGCGAGCAAGGAAACCCGGCTAGACTGGAGACATTGCCCATTTAATCATTCGTAGGCCTCCGAGTCGTGAAAGTAACTCAACGATCTTTGGCACAAGTGAGACTCGAACGAGCTCGGCGGTAAGCACTGTTTGTGATTGAGGCGTCGATCTTTTTCAAGCCGCGCGATTGATGCCAGAGCACAAGCT
This sequence comes from Schizochytrium sp. TIO01, assembly GCA_004764695.1. Lineage (NCBI taxonomy): Eukaryota > Bigyra > Thraustochytrida > Thraustochytriidae > Schizochytrium > Schizochytrium sp. TIO01. Next base: position 3,436,363 of record SMSO01000025.1, on the reverse strand, counting down.
TCAGATCTGAGCTCATCAGAACTAGCTCGCTCTTGTGAGTTCCCTGTTGGTAGCAGTCAATTTGAAAGTGAGGTAAATGAATACTTACTTCTATAAGAAGAAGTTGAGGAGATGTAGCGAACTCGCTTCATTCTACCAAATGCTATTTCTTTTACCTTCTTTTCATGAAACTCTTCAAAGGTTCAACAAAGATCTGCCTGGTTTTGAGGTTTCTTTGCTCACGAGTCAACTAAGTAGTCCGCTGAAAATGTGTGTGTCAAGACCACCGTGAGGAGCAACTTTGTTGCGAAACCTGCCCAGTTTGTCGAGCAGTTAGAAATTCTATAGAAATACAACACATGTAGAAGATAGTCCGTGCACTTAACCTCTGCAACCACAAGTATGTATGTACTAGGTGCAACACTTTTTGAACTGCGTGCATGAGTGAGGATTGGTGGTTATTAGCTGCCCTTAAGCACTTTTTTCGCACCAGAAACGACGAACCTAACCAGCCTGGAGCAGTACTTATAGAAAACTAATCCAGTTCTGTTCTAGTGCATTTGAAGGTTATCAGCCGACTACAGATTATGGGAAGTCTTCTTTCGAAAAAGTGCCGACGGAGAGTACTCAAGGTCTAAAAGAATATGACTTGCCACACCACAGTAAAATGTTCGTCGTTTTCATGCTCATTGTAAAAGCTGATTATTTCATCTCTCACTTTGCTATCACTTTAATTCGAAATTTTGAAACATATTGTTGCCAGCTATTGTTATTTTTTTTTATTTTTTTTAATATAATTAATAACACGCTATATAAAGATCTTAGATGCTGTCACGATGGACGGCAACACACATAAATACTTTCCCGCTTCGCAACGTCCTTTCTGACCCGAAATTTTCTCTAGTAGGTATCACCATGTTAATCTGGTCTTCTCTTAATTTTAAACTTGTTAAAAATGGCTTTGTAGACTCAAAGTACGGATATGCTTTTGCGTAGTCAACAGTTTAGGGAACATTCTCGTGAGCACCCAGCATGAACAGCGATGTTTTCCTTTGGAGTGGTTGCCCGGATTCGTTCTACCTTGAATGCTGTCCAGCCTTGCTATGTATTATCGCAAGGGTGCTGAGGATACCTAGTTTAATATCTTCATAGATGGTTACTTTGGACGGGAAGAAGTTTTATTGTGGCAGTCGGAAATATCCACTGACGAAGAATCTAATCTTGGTTTGTTCACTTCGCGCTTTTAGAGAAAGAAGCCCACGACAATTTGGAGGAACTTCAGAGGGAGGCCGGGGGGGGGGGGGGGGGTGCAGTTATCTGACTCGGAGTACTTTCTACAGAAAAGTAGGCACCTGGCATGCTTCCCTCATGAGAGCTATTTGCATCGACGGACAGTACCAGATTCCAGGCACTAACCTGTGAAAGATCACAACGATGGGAAGTGAAACAGAGTGGACGAAAAGCAGAAGTATGTTCTTCTGTTTTAAAAGACAGAGTTTACATATAAACAAGCACGCTTCATTTCATTAACAAATGAGAATCTCATTACTTTACCCTTTGATATATGTTATTCGGCAGCTATTGAAATGAACGGACTGCTCTCTTGTGGAAACTTCTGTCCATAGAATCTTTGAAGAGTTATCTTTAAACGTATCATGGAGGTTGGGCTTATCCCGGAGTAATACAGACGTACATCCTACAACAAAGTGCATGTTATAGGTGGTTGACAAGTATAATATTTTGTAATATTTTTAATTTTTAATTATTTTTTTTTGGGGGGGGGGGTTCTCAGAACAACGCATACTCCGGTTAAATGAACTATCATGCGGAAAGCGCTACGTTAAGTCTAACTAGTCATCGTTGGATTGCATCTTAATGTCATGAACCTTGTAAGCACAAAAGAAGAAACTGTCTCATCATGCTTTGCAAAGACAGGCAATTCGGATGTACGAGATTCTGACTGCAAGGTGTTGCATCAAATAGAAGAAAGCAAACGCTCAGATTATATAGAAAGCATGTTCCACAGAAATGCTCTCGCTCTTCCAATCAAAAGAGCGACCATATGAAAGAAATGAAGTCCATCCAGACATTCACAAGAACCAGCGAGGCACCGAAGCCTCAACTATAGGTTTGTTCAATGATGCTGTACAGAAAGGTGACAGAGCATGTTGTTTTGCGCTGCATTTACTTAGAAGTGCATGTACATGATTCTGCCAAGTATGTCCATACTCATGGACGGCTATGGCACCTTGAAATAAACATGCACGACATTAGCACATAAAACCACCTACCTCTAGGTAGAAACTGTAGTTTGTTTTCTTCGTTCACAGATCGAAGAATAGCTACTGCTGGCCAGATTTCATGGCCTCAAATGTTCATGACATGATTCTGCCAAGTATGTCCATACTCATGGACGGCTATGGCACCTTGAAATAAACATGCACGACATTAGCACATAAAACCACCTACCTCTAGGTAGAAACTGTAGTTTGTTTTCTTCGTTCACAGATCGAAGAATAGCTACTGCTGGCCAGATTTCATGGCCTCAAATGTTCAAAAGCGACCAAAACTTGACTACTTAGTGGCGAGCGATTGTTTTGGCCCGAGATTTATACCCAAGCTAAAAGATTTAAAGCAATTCCCTCTGGCTAGTGAGAGTGCCACATCGCCAACCCTCTCGCCCATCGCAACGCGGCAACAACAGATCATTCGCGCCACAGGCTAAGAAAGAAGCCTCCGCAAATCAATAGGCAGGCAGGCTCCTACGAAGCGCCTAGGCGCCTCCTACGTGCTTCTCCTGCCAAGTTCCCACATCTCTCACTGAGGCCCTCCTGCGTTCCACATGTTCTGCCCCTCACAGCTGCTATGATGATTGATTGTCCATCTCACGAAAGAAAAGTCTTTAGACCAGGTTCGCTTCCTCGGAGTCGCGCAATTGCCAATGCCGTGAGCCCGGCTGCCTCTTGCCTGGCAGCCAGGTCGCCATCGCCGCTGCAGTTCTACGGCGTGTGCCGATGCTCAGCGAGCGGCGTCGCGGCCTTGGCGGCGCCTCGCGGGTCGAGAGCGAGTCGAGTCGAGTCGAGTCGAGTCGAGTCTGCGGAATCGCGATTTTGGCCACTTCTCCTTTCGGTAGGAGTGCGCATAGGTATAACGGTAGGAGTGCGCACCTGCTTAGTCATGACTAAGCGACTCTCTCTTTCTTTGTCTTTCTTTTTAGCTTAACATTGATCGTGGAGAGGCTAAGGGCCTCTCAGGCTTAACCTTAAGAGTGTATTTCTTTCTTTCTTTCTTTCTTTCTTTCTTTCTTTCTTTCTTTATCCTTTCCGTTCATTCTCGCGGTCTCTGCGATGCACTGAGTCGATGCGAGGCGCTTTGGCTGTCATCGACCAGGGCGTCCGTTGCAGGTCGAGTCTTGAACGCACGCACGAACGTCTTCGCTGAAGCGCTGGTGACGAAACTGCGCCAAAGTCCGCTTCGAAGGTCTCCGTTGGTCGATTAGGAATTAATAGACAGTAGCGGAAAGGAATTTAGTTTTCATGACCGCGTGCCTCTCCTCGAGCGCTGCCCACCCTCCCGAAGGACTCATACAAGTTTGAATGGGGATTGATGAAGACTTGTATTTGGTGAATATTCGCATAGAACCATTGAGAAAGTGCCCCGCAAATGAGAATATGAATCCTCGCATACCCCCCTGAAGAGGACAGTCCCTGGGAAGAGTGCGGGATTAGGGGAGGGACATAGTGGGTATATAGTAGGAGTTTGCTCTGTTCCAACCGTTCTGATGCGGAGAACAGCGACGCAGCGATGGAGAGAAATGAAGAAACCAGTCGCAGAACTAGGCGCCCGAACTGCGGTCGTCGCGAGCGGGACGGGGCGTGGTTCGCAACGAGGTCGCTTCGACCGAAGCGTAGATCCTTACTCGACCACTTTCACTGGAGGCCCCCCTTGCGGAAGCGAGTAGGCCGCCGCGATTCGCGAGCATTGGGCCCCTCGGACGCGCCTTTCAACTCACTCGCTGCCTGCGTCCTTCCCTTGGTTTCTAGGGCGACGGCTCTGATTACGACTTTTACTCATCTCCGCACAGAGGACGCACGAGCTCGAGTTCACATAGTATCTTTGCGAATTGCTTAGCTCCCAAAGCAGCTGGTGTGACCATCTTGTTTGGTGGTGTCTATTTCGCTTTCTTTGGGTATATATACTGGAAGGGCTTTTGCTACTTTCTCTGATCAGGTCGACCAGTAGTAAAGAGACGTGGTAAAGGCACGTGAGACAGCCCAGATACTGGGCTTCACGGTGCGGTCCGAGTGACCACAAGCAACCATTTACACCTTTTTGTTTGAGCGATAGATCTGCAGATTGTGGGCTGGCAAAATGAGGAACTAAGCTCCCGGAGATTGCCATCAAGCAGTCTCTGGGCTACCCCGCGTATCCTTTTTGCGTCTTTTTTTGAATAAATCGTCTTCTATTCGTCCAGCGGAAGTCCGCAGTCACTGAGGTCGTGAAGTCAAACCAAGTCCGCCAGTACATACATTTCGAGCGATTCCCAACCCAAAGTTGTTTTTGCATACAACATCCTTCTGAAAAAAAAAAAAAAAAAACAGAAAAAAACAGAAAAAAAGAATCTAATCATCTCAACAAGGGAAGGGCCGCCTCTCGTATAACCTAAGAGAGGCTAGATCTGCGATACTCATTGTTGTGCGCAGCTCATCGCTTTTATATTTCTCTTTCTACAACTAAAAAATCCACACGATGGACCTGGAAACCGCCCAACAGCTGTACGACCAGTCTCTGGCGTCGCTTATGGAACCGGTCCGGGCCGGAAAGCGCGGGATTTATCGAGTTATGATGGCCCCCGAGGGCCTGATCCAATCGATCAAACCCGTTCGCGCTTGTCAAAAGTCATTACCTAGCTCCTTCACGCTCTTCGTGCCGGGCGACAAGAATCGTAGACCTCGATTCGGGTCACTCGGGCAACTCGATGAGCATCAGCAGCAGGTAGCCTCTTTTCTCCTCAAAGATATGCTAAAACTTTTTCGTGCCTCTGAGGTTGCCTACGTCTTGCAAGGCAAGTCTCCCGTTCTTGACGCGCAGGTCAAACGTCGCCTCGACGACATCACAGAGCGCTTTGGTTCTTTACCTGAACCTGCTCTGAAAGATGTGGATGAGCGTGACCGCAACCTACGTCTTGAACAGCAAAGATTGGCAGAAGAAAAGGAGCAGATCTGGCAAGAGGTGCAACCAAGCATTTTCGAGACGCTTCTTGCTCAAGAACTACAGTTCCAAGCCCAGCGTCAACAACCAAAGCACCATCAACAGATTGTTTCGAAATGACTTTGACTCATCGTCACCAAGGCAAACACGTTTTCTTCTCATTATAAATCATATATTGTCACTTCATTTTTCTCCTATCATTGGGTTCTGCCCTGTCTAATCCTGTACGACTGGTATCCCTTCATGTTTCTAAGCGTTGCATGTGCTAATCCATGTTTTGGGGACCTCTTGCATTATACCTTGAACCATGTTCGCCTGAAAAGCCATATTTTTTCTGCACATATTTTTAAATGAACAGCACGAGGGTTGATTATCAACAAACAAAGCAAACAGCAACAGATCGCAATTGAATCCCGTATGGTGCGCCTCCTTCAGCCACGCGGCTCCGTATCTTGGATATGAGGACAATCACGATTTGAAGTTTATATACCGAAATTGCTAGTGTCCATTAAACTTTGAAATAGATCTCGCCAATGATATTTTGAAGGAGCAATACCTTGACAATTTTCTTTTCAATCGAAACATGGACGGTCTTGAAGGCCTCAGCGCTGAGGAACGTGCGGAGGCTGAGCGTTTTGCCCGCATCGCAGCTCGTGCTGAAGCTATCGCCGCAGAACGTGCGGCGGCAGCTGCTACCTCGGTGGCACCAACAACCAAAGCTGACCATGAGCAGAATGATGATCTTCGAGGCGCAACTAACGCTACGTCTCGTTCAGAAACAGCACCAACGGTAGCTGCGAAAGCAGACGTAGAGACTGTAGACAGACTCAATTCTTCAATAGGCAACGGTATTCGGTTCATGACGAAAGCAGAGCGTGAAGCACAGCGACGTCATGGCTCTTCTGCAGAGGGGAACGATGAGCGAGAAAAGGGTCAAAAGTCCAAGAAGCATCACAAACACAAAAAGGAGAAAAAGGAGAAGAAAGAGAAGAAAGAGAAGAAACACAAGAAGGGAGAGAAGGAACAGGAACTCAAAACCTCTACACAATCATTAGATGCTTCCATACAGAATAAACACGTAAACAAGCAACTCAGGACGAAGAAACATGGATTGGACCGCTTCAAATTAGACCTCTCTTACGATCAAGATGAGGCCACAGCAGATCAGGAAACCAATCCACTATATAAAGACCGAGCTGCCTCAACTCGAAGCTATGTAGGATCTAGCACAAGGTCATGGCAAGCTGCAGATGCTCTTGACCCGCTAGAAAAGCGTCGTATTCTTCTTCAAGAAAAAAGGCAACGTGAGAATGGAGTTGAACCTAATACCCTTGAGAACATTAAACGCCGTGCTCTTCACTGGAGCGAAAAGAAGTTGAGTGAGATGACAGACAGAGATTGGCGTATTGTACGTGAGGACCACGATATCTATGTCAAGGGTACCCAGGTTCCCCCACCGGCACGAGGGTGGGATGAAATGGAACTGCCACAAGAGCTTCGTGAGACTATTCGCAAGGTAGGATATACTAAACCATCACCTATTCAGATGCAAGCAATCCCAATTGGTATGCAGAAGCGCGACATCATAGGCGTGGCAGAGACTGGATCGGGTAAAACAGCAGCATTTGTTATTCCACTCGCTGTGAACCTTTTGCATCAACCAGAATCAAAACTGCATGCGTGTGGCGAGGATGGCCCACTGGCAGTGATCATGGCGCCCACTCGCGAACTTGCTCAACAAATTGGGGAGGAAGCTAGAAAGCTCACTGTTGGAGTTCGTATTGCAGTAGTTGTTGGAGGTAATGCAATTCAAGATCAAATTACAGAGCTACGCCAAGGTGCTCACGTTGTAGTAGCTACACCTGGCCGACTCTTAGACTGCCTTGAGCATCGATATGTGGTTTTTAACCAATGTATCTACCTTGTTCTCGATGAAGCAGATCGCATGATTGATATGGGTTTTGAACCCCAGGTCCATTCGGTCATTGGAAAGATGAATGGCGATCCACTGTCAAGGATTACAATCATGTTTTCCGCTACTATGCCTCCAGCAGTTGAGGCTCTTGCTCAGAAATATATGCGCGATCCTTCTATTGTACGCATTGGCGACAAAGATACTAGCAAAAACAAGAACATCACTCAACAGGTCTACCTTATGCCGACGGAGGGCAAAAAACGGGAAAAACTCACCCAACTTATTCGTTCTACAGCCCCTCCTATTATTGTGTTTGCAAACTCCAAGAAAGGGTGCGATGCTGTATCTGAATACCTTCAGAGCACCAGTGTTCGCGCTACAGTGCTTCACGGTGGAAAGGCACAAGCTCAACGTGAAGCTAGTCTTGAAGCTTTTAAATCTGGTCGCTTCGATGTACTTATCGCCACAGATGTTGCGGGACGCGGTCTTGATATTGCTAATGTAGCCCATGTTATCAATTATGAAATGCCCACTGAAATTGAGCGTTACGAGCACCGCATTGGCCGTACAGGTCGTGCCGGCAAGAAGGGTCTTGCGTCCACTCTTCTAACTGAGGAGGATGCTGCCATGTTTTCCCCTTTGGTTAAATTTCTTCGCAGTTCTCAGGCTGCTGTACCGCAAAACCTTGCTCAGCATGCTTCTGTACAGAACACAATCGATCGCTAGTGATATTCTGATATAGTCTTCATTTAACCTGCCTAACTCCCAGATGGTCAAAATGATGAGGAGCATGTTCTTTGATTTACATGTATTGATGACCTTGTTCCCCTTACTTCTGGTGTTGTTGTGTGCAGATGTTCAAGCGAGCCAGCCCCTTAGCCTATAATGAAGCAAAATCTCATTAGTCAACTTCAAGTTATGTAACTCACCAGCATCACTGCTTAGTTTTCATAGCAGAAATGAAGAATTATTAAAGAACGAACGAGACATCTTTTCTTTTGTCAGTGCTATTTGTTCCTGGAATATTTTGCTCGGTGCTCTCCACTTAAAGACTAGTTTAACCCAACAATTTGAGAAGTGTGCTCTCCCCTCTTGCTTGCTCCAGGGTTGGAGGTGATGTATGAAACTAATAAATGGCTAATCTTCGTAACCACTCCGAAGACCGAAGTGTGCCTTGCTCTCAGCTCTGTATGACCTCTTAGCATTTCATTTAGCTAGCTAATATTCTTAGTGTTGTATGTGCTCTCAAATTGACTATTTGAGAGCGACTACTAAAGTTTATAGTATATCATGACTTGAGAGCGAAACCCTTTACAATTTTACTACTAAAGTTTACAGTATATCATGACTTGAGAGCGAAACCCTTTACTATTTTACTACTAAAGTTTACAGTATATCATGACTTGAGAGCGAAACCCTTTACAATTTTACTACTAAAGTTTACAGTATATCATGACTTGACCTTTACTATTTTACTACTAAAGTTTATAGTATATCTAGCTAGAGTCATGATAAAAATATTCAATAAGAAATTACAAATCTATTACTGGCTAGTAGCAATGTATAATAATAATAATAAATCATAGTATGATCAAGGTCGAAAACTTTAGAATAGAAATCGAGGCAGCAGTTCCTCAACTCTAAGTTGTCGAGACCCTAGCAAGCTTGGAGGTGTCGTACCCCGCAATACTGTTGTTTTCGCAATAGCCAAGGCTGGTGTTTCGTTCGTGTTGACCAGACCAGTACTCTTGTGCAGAGGTTCTGTTTAAGCGAAAACAGGAAATACGCAATAATCTCCTTAGGCATTATTCATCTGTGAGGTGGGAAAGAGGCTCTGATCAGCCTTTCTGTCAAGCTGCATAAATTACAATAGCCTGAGTTGGTGGCCCTGAAGCCGACTAGCCGTTCAATAAAGCCAACAACTTGTTGAGTTTTGTGTCAAGCTTCGCAACTTGCCATTGCCTGATTCCGGGTTTTCGAAGTTCGCCTTCAAAATTCACCTATTCAACAAGGAAACGTGAAACTCACCCAGTCTTGCATCAAGCTAAGGCAGTTGAGGTTCCCTAATTTCTTGTTAGTATAGAATCGCCAATCAAACAAGGCAAAGACTCGCTTCGTCTTAACCTTTAGCCATCCTACGTCGAAGCCAGCGAAGACTATGACTAAGTCTGCTAATCGCCTCTGGCCCGAAGACGTTATCGATCTTACACTAGACGATGATGATGCTTCAAGTGGCGACAGCCAGGTTGAGGAACCATCGACAAGTGAACCAGATGTACCTCGACGCGTTTTCAACAGTTCGGACGATCGCGAGTCTAGATTCTTTGTCTACGATAGTGATTCCGATGATGATGAGAGAGGCGCACCAATTCCAATGGACAGCGTCTCGAAAGCTGCGGCACTTCTCAAGAAGTTGAGCTTAACGGAGGGCGAAGTTCGTACGCAGCTCTCTACCAACTCACCTCTCCTCAGGTTCCTCCAGCAAATTCTCACGCAAGATGAGAAGGGCGAAGAGCTTACAAGTTACAAGCCTGTCTACACGTCCAATTGTGACTTCTTTGACCCGGGGACGATCGCCAAATATCTTTTGACTGACTATGTCAGGAACAGCCCTGCGTCAATTCGAATTGCACTTGCAATTAAATTTGTTTTAATCGTTCATATTATGCGAATGTACGCAATTGCTTTCATGACAGAGCAAGATTGCAAGGATTACTTTTCTGGCGGACATAAATTGGATATTATTGGGTTTTGTCAGTCCGGGAAAACAGCTGCTTCAAGTGTGAAGGGTCTTATTGAGCATGTTTGCCGTGGTAGCTACCCCGTATACTTTACTATTGAATCGTCTACAGGCTACAATCACATGCAGTCTTTCCTTCAAGATTGCAACGTAAGGTTCAAGTCGTTTGAAAAGCTTTTTGAGGATAAATACCCTGCCCTCTACCTAGACCAAAAGGCTAAAATCTCTTCGAATAGAGAGGCTACTATTTTTTTTTTCATTCGGTTTATAAGGCTGAACCAAGATGATCACTGGAGAAAGAAGAATGACAGGAACTGCACTGATGTTTCCGAAAAGAACATTCATGTTACTCCCTTCAATGTTCGCATTTTTAGCTCCCCCAATATTGAGTCAATGGAGAGGGGAATGAAGGCTAGCCAAAGGTACCACATCTTGCTTGATGAATCTCAATGCATGGTGGCCACCAACAAGCGTGCTCAGAGTTTCCAAGACCTCATCGGTAGGAACGATCGCATGAAAAGCTACACTCTTATCACCGCTACACCTGAACCTCAGCGCATTTTGGCAGTCCTTAAAGATGCTAATACCAACCAAAGAGGGCATCAAGCATTTCTAAAGCCACGTCCGGGTTACTATATTGAGCTTTACGGTCGACCTGAAGATGAACTGAGAGAATTTGCAAAGTTACATATTTACCCAGTTAACCTCAACTTTTTAGATATGGCAGAAAGTCACATCGAGAAACTCGATTCAGAGTGGAAAAAAGTTTGGGCTAAGGCTGCTGAAGACTTCATGATAAATAGGTCCCAAGAACTTCATGGAGAGAAACTTCACTATCCACAGTTTTTGGGTGTCCGAGGGTTAATTCGGACGACAAAAAAAAGTTTCGAACCGGATTATCAGGCCTTGCCCCCAGAAATAATTTGCGCAACATGCGCACCAGCAATCAGGACGAGCTGTGCACTCTTTATTAATCGCGCTATAGGACAATCAAAGAGTGGAGGCCGCAGTGTGAACTTGACGCACTGTCGCCTACTTGCCACGCGGGTTTACTTCCAGGAAGTCTTTAATAATATGATGAGAACATATCTGAAAGGAAAATGTGATAAGGTGGCGGAAATCCCTAAGGCATTTGTGGCCGGTGTTGCCAATTACGGATCGTTCAGGACTACTGGATCACGTGACTTTGAATATCGTCCTGGTATATTCCTTGGAATGCAAGCTGCACGAAAGCTTTTTCATTTCCAAAATGGTGCAGTGGTGATGAAACCTCGCTGTCGCGAACACTTTCGAGACTCCGTTAAACATTTCTACTCCGACAACAGCGAGGACGCAAACCATAAGAACGTTATCCACAAAGATGCTCTCAGTACCTTGAAGGAGAAAGCTTTTGCAGGTGGTGGATACAAGGAAGGATACGCTTGCATTTGGGGTATTTCAGAACATGAGACCGGTGACAATCCATATCGTGAAATTAATTCCCAAGAAGACTTTGAAACAATAAAAACTTTCTTTATTGGGTATCTCGTTCGACGACCCAAAGAGGAAAACGGACGGACGAGGAAACGGAAGAACGCTGATCGTACCCCCACAGGGCTTTTTGCAGATGCAAAGTCGCGCCTGTCTTTCGTGGAGCTCCTCTATATGGTTTCACAACGTTCAAAATTGAGGTACGATACCGAGATTGGGCTTTGCCCGGATTCGATCCCTCCGCAAAAACATATTGCTGTGAAACGTACAGCTATGGCTGACTTTCTCATTAAAAACCCGCTACAAATTTCAATATCGGGTGAGGCTTTGTTTAAATATTCTGTAAATGTTGAGTCTAAGTCCCGCTTCATTCAATTAACAGACCTCTACCATGGCCACCAAAATACCACGATCGACGGGCTTCACCAGCAATTAGGCCGTATTAATCATGGTCTTCCTGGCGCATTTGCACTCGCATCATTTGGGGAAACCACGTACCCGAATACAACATGCCTGGAAAGATTTGCTCCGGGCCTTCATACTTTTGAAGTCATTGCTAATCAATTAAAGGCAGAAAATGCCAGCGGTTATGACAAGGTTGAAGACATTAAACTTCATGTAACCAAGCGTGCTAAACACATCAGTCCATCCAAAAAGCAAAAGCTCTGCCAGTCGCGAGATGTGCACAACTATACTAAAGATATCTTCTATGAAAACTCAGATGGGAGCAACACACTAAATCACAAACCAGTGCGCCGTGTGGCCAAAGACTGTTGGGTTTATATGCACAATGTGCATCACTACCTTGGTTGTTTTGAAAACCTTCCTGACTCCGTTTCTACGGTAGCCTGTGACGCTTTCGTCACAGCTGACAAGGTACATAATGCAAGGGGAGCATCTTCTCAATCTAACCACAGCACATTTCCTAAAGAGGATTCTTTGGAGACACTCTTTGATAGGCGTGAGGATTTAGCGGAATTTCTTGACTATATTGTCAAAACTCCAGCCAGAAATATGGATCTTTCGTCGCCTGACGGCGTGATTCATTATCTCCAGGATAAAAGGAAAATAAAGCGAAGTGCAGAACAATTTATAGATGACAATTCCATAGACTGCACCTATGAACAACTCATTGGAGCTGTAGACCTTCTTTGCAAGTACCACGCACTTAACGTTCTGGAATAGAGTGAAATTTAAATATATTTTGATGCCTATTTAGACTTTACAAAATGTGAAATGTACATGTATCTATGATTATGCAGGAGTTAACATATCCTACGTTTAGTTAACCATACTGGTGCTTCGCTAACCTTACTCTTTAGCCTGCCATCGTAAGGATCTTAACGAATCACATTGTTCCCTAAATTATTTCATCAATGAGCAGCTTTGAATTAATGCTCTGGAGCCTCATTACACAGAACACGGCAATATTAATAGGTGCTAGTGAATAGGTATTCACAAATATATAAGTGCTTATTTACAAATAACAAAAATTAATAACATTTACTTAATTAAAAAATAACAAGAACCCCATTGAACAATGGGGAAAAATAAATTACACTGAGCGGGGTTCGAACCCGCGCATCCGAAGATATCGCAGCTTGAATGCGACCCCTTAGACCACTCGGGCATCAGTGCTTGGTGAGAGAACAGTACCTACCCATTCATTTTAATGTTCTAACAAGGCACGGGAACATGGTCAAAAAATTATCATGTTAAATCGAACTGTGTAGAAGTAATCTTAGCATAAACTTAAAAACTTTGCAAAACTTGCATTTCCAGGGGCGACTTTGGGGCTTTTAGACATAATCGCGGGTTAGTTTTTAACCCACGGCTCAAGGACAAACTTCAATCATATTCTTGGGCAGGTATCGCAAAAGAATGGCTCTGGCGGCGTGGATATCACGATCAGCTACATGTTTGCATTTGGGGCATTCGAAAACCTTGAGCTTGTTGTGGATGATACCACATTCATTACGTGGTTTTAACGTGTAATCCTTTCAGTAAATAATAAATTTACACCAGGAGGAAAACTCGGCTTTGTGAATGAGTCCTTGTTCGAAGCCAACGACACATCATTCGCCAATTATCTTGCTTTGCATCCGTCTTGTCACTTTGTTGGCCACCTTAGAGGTTTCAATTTTGGGCAAGAGGACAGATAGCACGGTAGTTTTTGCAGAGCCAAAGTGCATGCTTTCGGTGAATCTCAGTAGTCCTGTTCTTGATTTTGAGGAGTGCGCGTAGTATGCATGTCTTAAGGTAGTTTTACGTTTTTCTTTTTGAGACAGTTTCCCTTGGATTTTGTCGCCGTGGCGACAGAGAAAAACTATGGTTTTTGGTCTCTCCTTGTGCCCCACTCAATGACTCGGCTATCAAGCTCGCACATGTTCTGAAATGAGAGTATCCCTGGGTCTAAGACAATCATGCTGTAGTGCGGGTCGGATGCCTTATCCTCCGGCCCTTTCTGTCATGCGAAAAGGGAAAGTAAATAGATGATCCCAACAATTCATTTGCACGCGCATGCCATTGGTTACTTGGTCTGGGAATTTTTCCGTGGATGCACGAAAGCTCTTGCGAAAGTCTGCAGAGAAAGATTGCAGAGAAAAGTCTGCAGAGAAAGATTGCAGAGAAAGATTGCAGAGAAAGGAGGTCAACGACGATTCGCGCAAGTCGGTCGCGTTGCATGATCACAGCCTGGTCGTCTCTATCGCTGTCACAGGGCACACAAGCCCAACTTTTTGAAGTAAAACCCTATTCCGATGTTTTTGTAGACGACTGTAGCGTCTGGATAGGCATGCTAGAGATCACTAACCTGACGTTCGAAATCATCGTTTTGCCTCTCTGGTGTAGTTGATGGGAAGGTGAATGCTGCGTTGCTCAAGGCCGCTGGAACCGCAGTCATAGACGTTCTCAACATCGTTGCTTGTGTATATACAATTGCCTCCGAGAGAGTGCCTAGAGGATGCTTGCTGAGATGGGAACTTCACTGGTTTACAATAAAAGTTTGCTTCACTCGCAGTGTCAGGAGCTTGGTGGTTCTTTGGCCGTGCCATTTTCTTACCTGATCTCTTATTCTCTTAACTTTAATTAAAACAAAAACCTAAAAAACCATATACAAATATACAAAGTTCTAACATTTTCATTTTTTTCTTTTTTAACATTTTCATTTTTATTTAAAAAAAAAAATGAAAATGAAAAAATATACACTGAGCGGGGTTCGAACCCGCGCATCCGAAGATATCGCAGCTTGAATGCGACCCCTTAGACCACTCGGGCATCAGTGCACGTTTACAACGAGCTCATCGTCATTCACAAACTATCATCAGCCTATGCTTCTACTTTTATCTAAGGAATAATGTTTGTGATAAACAAAAAAAGAGAAGGAATAACAACGACAGACAAATACCAAAACCACTCTTTTTAATAATAAGTTAAAACTTTTTCTTTTTTTTTAATAAAAAATCGCCATAGTCACAACAGCGAAGAAGAAGGTCATGGGCCTAGCTACCACAAATGCTTCACAAGGGGAAAAAAGACTACACTGAGCGGGGTTCGAACCCGCGCATCCGAAGATATCGCAGCTTGAATGCGACCCCTTAGACCACTCGGGCATCAGTGCTAGTGTTTCCTATTGGATGACATCGAATGCGCAACGTCCCTAGTAGTTCCTACTGCAAAGTACAGGTTCTTTTAAAAAAAGTATCAATTTCTTGGATAGGCTAAAAATAATTACACTGAGCGGGGTTCGAACCCGCGCATCCGAAGATATCGCAGCTTGAATGCGACCCCTTAGACCACTCGGGCATCAGTGCTAGTACTTCTTATTGGATACTCACGATGCAGCTACAAACACATATAAACGATAAGTTTAAAGTAGAAATCATAGCAGCAGCAGGAGACGTACTTAGGTGAATGACAGGAAAGTAAGTGTTCAACGCATATTGAGTGATTGTTTGGGACTTGGACTTTTTACCTCTGATTAGGGAGATTATGTTCAAGGCGCTTCCGTCAAATACAAAATTTTCAAATCAAGACAGCAGCAAATAACTATAAACAGCAAGATTGACACAATCTCACTTCCTCCGGAAAAACGATTTAAGTAAGAACACAAATTTGCTAAGATTTTCACTGTTATACATATTCAAATTGTAATCAAATTGGGGGTTCTTGCCGGTTCTTGAATAAACTAGAGACACGACGTTGTCGTCTTGTAGATGAATGTCTGCAGTTTGGGTTATGCTCCTCTAAGTTTGGAACGGGGTAACTTTCTGGGTAGTCCTCCTTTTCTTCATCCATGTCATGATTATCGTCATACTCATCTTCGTCATCGCTTTCTGGTAATGGTGGAGGTGGCGGACACTCTCGTGCGAGGGACTCACGCCATGCTCCAAAGCTCATTGCGGAAAACAAATTTGATAAGCCGCGTGTTACTGAAGAACGTGTCAAAGGCTCAGGTGGCATTGGAGGAACCAGGTCATCTGAATCTGTAGATTCGGAAGGAGGAGGCATTGGAGGTGGGGGTGGAGGCTGTACTCTCGTTGGACGTGTACTAACGAAGTCAGAAGAGCCCATTTCATCAGCCTCTAGATCAACTTCGTAAAGCGTGTCGAGGCCATGATCCATATCACCCATTCTGTCAGGCCCAAGTGTTGCAAGAGCTGTAGATGACGTAGCATCCGTTGACGCAGAAGACGCGCGACGCTTGCCAAGCGACATACGATCTGGCAAAAATTGCCTCCGGGTGCGACGAAACTGATTAAGAGCACTAAGTCTCGTACTTCCATCCTCATTGTGTTCTTGCTGGGATCTCTTCACAGACCGAAGCTCGGCTCGAAGAGCTCGCTGTTCCGCTTGGAGATTTTTGAAATCATCTTCGCGTTCAATGGCGTCTTTACTTGCCTTATGTCTTAAGATTGACATTCGATACAAGTATAGCTGTTTTGCTCTGCCAGTTAATTCTTGATCATGATAATCAATCTCCTTCATGCGTCGATTGTCTTCCAGATAGTTCTTTCCATCCTCTACGTAGCGCTTTGCATCCTCCCATTGTCTTTTCTTACGCTGGCCATAACAGATACAAACCATCAATGCACAGATCATACCTGCGCCTGCGTACATGTAAGGTATATGCTCTGATACTTCAGATGCAGTAGGTGCATAGGTAAAAGGCGCAGGTGTGGGCACTGTTGGTGCATAGGTGCCATACTCCATCGTCACACCATCAGAGTATTCCTCGAACCAACAGTCAGAGCTCGATGAGTCAGACAGTGCAACTGTGCCATCATCGGAAGAAACTTCAATGGTGCAGTTTTCTCCAAACGTAGCATACAGAACGAACACACCTTCCTCGTCCGAATACAATTCAAGATCATAAGTTCCATCTTCGTTGTCCACAACCGTTGCATTTACAACGGAGATCTCGGTGGAGTTATCTTGAAGACGTCGTCCGCTTACATCCTCATCAACGCGTACATAAATACCTGAGAGGCGGGAACTATCTCCACCGAAACCAATAATACGACCACAAGCATCATACGTCTGAACTCGCACCCTTGAAGGGGTGTTACTAACGATATAACCCACATTATTGGGCTGATTTGCTTCGCTTAAAAATTCCGTCTCCGTGTAGCTAACCTGCATGGTGCGCATTTTAAAGTCAGAAATTACCTGGGTTGACGGATTAGAGGCAGTACCAGAGGTAAAACCAACATAAGCGCTACCGCTACCAAGGATTTCAGTCAAATTGACATCCTTCTCGCGAAGATAAAGGCTGTCGTCAATGTAAACCTCGAACCATGCAGGATTCCACAGATACTGAATGCGGACTGCATGAGTACCATTTGTTTTCATTTGAAAGCTATCATACATGGTCCGTGTAGTATTCCCTAATGGCGTATTAAGTTCATCAGGGGAATTTACATGATGGAGTCGTACCTGCATGTTCTGAGCATCAAAGACAACGGCAAAGCTTGCGGACACGAATCGAAAGCCCAAGCCAGGGCCCATTGTCACAGGATAATTATCGAGTCCATCAGGACGGTTTTGAATCACAAATGCGCATCCATAGTTTGTATTTGAAGAATCTCCAGTGATTGTTACATTAAATGTGGCGACAAACCCAGAGCCTACATTCTGCTCGCTCGCTGAAAAGATTCGTCGACCTACATATTCATCTTCGCCCGCTGTGAGCTCAAGGTAGTTAGACTTAATACGCGATGATGTTAATCTATCAAGGGATACAAATGCGTTAGTGTCTTCAGATAAAAGCGTATACTCTCCCGAAAACAGTCCAGTACAACTGGGGAGCATTGTTGTTGTAATCCAAAAGTTGGAATCTGAAGTGTGCCGCTCAGCATGAAAGAAATCAAGCTCATAGAATTCGCCAACCTCAAGACCTAGACGTGATGATATTGTGCTGTTTAGTACTACCTGAGTTTCTGCTCGTGAATGAACACCACCGAGGTCAACAACGAGATGCCCATTGATGAAAACCCAAACATCATCATCTCCACTGAAATAAAATGACTCGTTGCCCGAGAATTGAAACCATGTGTGGAGCTCTGATGTAAAGGAATATTTATGCCCTAATGAGCGTTCTTGCTCAGTGGATGGCCAGACATTAAGCAGAGAATCATCAGTTAGATTGAGCACGTAGTCAAGAGGACCAAAAAAGCCAATCGTGTTGCCAATCTGTGTTTCTTCACTGTTGTACTCATAAACTCCAGAATCTGATGTTGTTTCACTCAAGATGAGCTGCATACCACTTCGCCTATTGCGACTTGCGTCATTATACCATTCGTCAAACATCGACTGGTTTGTGGTGATGTAGTAGTCTTTATCGTTATAACCACAACGATCCTCTGAGCAATAGACAGGCTTGCTCAACCCCGAGCTTGCCCTCTGCATGAGTGTGCGATTGATGATTGTTGATACAGCTCCGCTATCACTAGAAATGGGATTACTCAGCGTCCAGGTGTATCCAGTAACACCATAGGCGCCAAATCGCACCTCAAAATCAGGGTGCCCAAGGTCGACGCTATCATCTGTTGTAGGGCATTTCGATTTTTCATCACTAATATACGCCCCATCTGACACTGTATCAGTTGTAAAGCCAGGGTATGTTCCCTCGGCCATGCAAAAGCTGGGCAGGAAGTCTCGAATTGTTAGACTAAAAATAAGCTCGCCATTGCTAAGATCTTGAGCACTTCCCATGGGGAGAGAAGCTAAAAGCGCAACAATCATCCACCCTGTTAACATCATGCTTGCTACACTGAACCTTTCCAGCGCTCTCCTCGATACCTCACTACGCTGGCGGGGTCTCCTTTTCCTGCTTATCGATTGGCGCTGCAGGTCGCCCACAGATAATTCTAATCGCTCGACAGAACAGTTGCTATATCCAGAGTTATGCTGCTCCCCATGACATTTCCAGAAGCCACACTGCTGCTCTATACATATCTGATCACATCCTTTTTGCGATGTCAAAGTTGTTGGCGTCCTCATATCGCCTTTCGGCCCTACGAACTCCACAAGCCTTTTTATGTGCTTTATTCGTATGTACGTGCTATGGCTTGAACTCCGAGCAAAAACACTATTCCCTTTTCTGGTGCGCCAGAAAGAAACGAATTGAGAATTGCCTCGCTCTTATGAGCCGAGGACTTAAACTCCCAGCAAAACGGAGGGCACAGCGCACCAAGAAGTCGCTCCCTCGTTTGTTTTGCGGCTCGTTGCTTTGTTGGCTATAATGCTTGCTTGCCACAACTGCTGCTACTGCTATTGTTGTTGTTGTTGTTGTTGTTACTGCGTTCTCAATGCCGCCGTGCGGAGTTGGCTTCAATCCACAGAGCGTGGAGTATAGCGAAGCCGGGAAGGCGCGAGGCCCCTCCACGGGGCAATCTATAGTGCCGTGCCTTGCGGCAACCGTGATTTGTGCGGCTACAGCCGGCGGCGGCAAAAGGGTCTTGCTTGTTCACTCTGGAAAGTAGCGCGGTGTCCAGGTTGCTCCCGCCGCGCGTGCATAAATAAAGTCTGTGAAGCTCTTTCTCGTTTAATTTCTTTTTCTTTTTAACTTTTTCTTTTTTGTACTACCTACCTACTGGTTCTTTCTTAGAATTACTTGTTTTACTACTACCTCAGCTCTTTCGCAAGCAAATGAAGGTCTTCAGGATGGCGAGGCACCAGAAGACTCTGGCTTGCCCGAGTAGACACGGAATTGATGCTGCAGGGACGTTTGGACTGCAAACGCGCCACCGTCGAGGGAGTGATAGCGGGTGTAGCGAGCTTAGTTTGCAAATGTCAAAACTAACTTCTTCTTCTCTATTACGTTTTGAAAAAAGAAAAAGAAAAAACGAGTAAAAGGAAAGGAATAAAAGGCGAGAACAGTGGGCGAACAAAAAGATGAGGTTTTTAGGCTTTCTAAGGCCAAGCCAATCTGAGAAGTCGGGAGTGAATAGGATATACAGTTTGCACAGTATAGACAAACCCAACTGCTGAAAGAACTTAAAGCTGTCGCGCTGTTAAAATAGCTACGATAGTTGCTGAGGGTACTACCTACCTACCGCCATATTTATTTTATAAAAGTTTATTACAAATTAATAATGAAGAGAGAGAGAGAAAGAAAAAAAAAAGAAAAAAAAAGAAAAAAAAAGGGGGGCATCTTCATTGTGAGTTTAATCATCCAATTTTGAAAACTATTCTCGTTCCGAGACAATCATCGACCCCTCGTTTTAGTCGGCATCGGTCCTCGCTGCCTGCTCAAGTCAAACCAAGGACGCTCTTATAACAAACTATTCGTAGCCATCGCGGCTGCTGCTCAGTTTCGAGGATCAGCTTCTTTCTCTCAACCAATAGTGTTGGTGGTAGTAGTAAGTGTAAGCAGGTGTGTCTTTTGTCTGTCTTTTATTTGCACTTGAACTGTGTGTCTTTTTCCATCTTTCCTGTCAGTCTGCGTGTCGATTGGAAATGAATCCCTCACATTCTTTAGCACTGGCAGTCCTCGCAATTCCTATTTACGGGATGGCAAGTAGCGATCATCATCCCGAGCATGGTTTATGATCGCCACTCAGGCTCGAGTTGATCGTCATCAGAAGCCCGGTTACTCCAAATTAGATCTCTTTATGCCGAACTGACGGGTGACGCAATATCCACGATAGTCAACGCAATGTGATGGTGAATTCGAGATGATGATCAGTAGTTTTAAAAAGCAAATTGGATCGCTAAATACTGTACTAGACATCTTGACAATTGAAGCAGATTAATCTGAACAGGTGATGATGATAATCATGATCATTGATTATTAAGGCGGAGAAACCTGAAGCACCTAGCTACCCGAAGAACGAAACAAGTTTAGTAGTCGCCTGCCATTAAAGCGGTTGGAGCGAGTGCTAGTACACTGCTCAACAGACGCAAGTTGCATTCGGTTAGCAACGACGGCCCTTTAGCTCTCGCTTCTTTTGTTTTCCTCTCAATGCTTCTTCCCACACGCCAACTTCTTCCTGCTCCTCCTTTCTACCCTTCCACTTTAAAATTCTTTCTTTCCTGTTTACGAAAAAACAAAAGATTGTTTTTTGTTTTTTTGAAAGCTTTCCTTTTCTCTTTTCGGTGCCGCCTCCGCGCCGCTAAAACACCCCATATAGCCCCCTAATGTACCCGTTCTGTTCTGTTGGGAAGCTTTATATGAGCGAAAAACCGCAATGCGGGAGGGGATGCGTATGGAGGGGGTACACAGCGAACAGGCTAGCGTGCACGCGCACGTAGCCGTGTGTGTGGATCGACTCGCTTGAAAGGCCCTTCAACTCACTTGAGGTTCAAGAGTAAATGGTCTAAGGAAAGTACTATTTCTGGAGTAGTTTGACAAGTCGATCAGCTTGTTTGTAGCGAAGTTGCCTGCTTGTTTGCAGTTTACCAGTGCGTATCTCACCGCCTGGCTGTGCCAGTATCAACACAGATGTTAGTTCTCCTTGTAGACTCTCGTTGGGTCATAATCCATCTACTCACCTTGGGTTCTCGCCATAAAGACGGCCTGGCTACTTTGGTTTGAAAAACGTAGGACTTTGGAAAGGTTCCGACTATAAAAATGTATCATGAGATATGATTCACAGTGATTGATGAACGTTTTTAAATCCTGGTATAAAATCAACATGATAGATGATGCTAGTACCACCTACTATCGCTGGCAACTGGTTACCTACGCGGCATAAACAAAAAGTTCTAGATATAAGTAAATAGATTCAAGTCGTATGTACGTACCTACCTACTACCACGCTCTCACTTTGAAAAAAATCATCGAGCGAGGTTGCGTGGGACACCAGGCCTAGAATGAAATATTCATGTTCGTCCACGAGCGAGATCTAAGCTCTACTCTCCCACTGCATAAATCATCTGGGCTCCGTAATCAATTCCAAGTCTCAAACTGATATATAGAGAACTGGAATATTAGGCTGTCTCCTGTCAACATTCCTTCCACAATTGATCTACCTGCGGCTCAATATGACGATCTAACAAACCTGGTCTCCTTTTGTATTTTATCAAAATATCAAAGTTAAAACATTCTGTGTCTCATTGCAACCAAAGGGCCCATGCGTGATAACCAACCAACGTGCCAAATTATTGAACTTACTACTATACCTGTAGAAAGATCGAGTGGTCAGTAAAGTATCCTGTTCGTTCTTCCACCACCACATGTTGAGTTCTATACGCACCATAGTAGCGTTGCTACGCTTCTTCCCTCAGTTTGGTCCTGCTCCCGATTATTTTACTGATACACTGACCGAGCAGCAACCGCTCACTCATCTGCCTTCTCAACCATAAACTTATACGGAACAAGCTCCTTCTTCTGCCTACTTTGACGTTAGTTTGCCGTTTACGCTTTCGAGTATTTAAAATCGCAGATTCATTGATAGGTACACTCCCTCGCTATGAATTTTTTTGCTCAATCAAGCATCAGAACTTGATTGAGCAAAACATCATTGATTGCAGTGAAGATGGTCATGCAACAGGAGATCTATCAAGATTTGAGCCAAATTGATTATTCATGTCTGTTGGTAGGTTTTGGGAGGGTCTTCAATGTCTGTTGGATCAGGCATTCGTCGTGCCAGGATCTAGCAAGAGGGATGTAGGTAGGCTCCTACCTATCTACGGCTGATTTTTCAAAGCACGATGCTCAGAAGCCAACCTAATCTTCCTTTCTTTTCTTTAACTTTTCCAAAATGGCTGAAAACGGAATAGAAAAGGAACAAAAGCATAACTTCCGTCGCAACTTTCTGCAAACAGACCCCCCGCACGCTGCGCAGCTCCGATCAAGCTGCTTGGGAAGCCATCTGGCGGGCTATGCGGGTTCTAGCCCCTGCCCTGACACCACAAGCAAAACTTGCTTACTAGTCCTCACGTTGAATCGTCTGGTGCCAGCGCGTGCAACTACTGATATGTGCAACTGGTGCACGTGCCAACCGCAACCCTGATTCCACTTTTCTTCGTTTCTTTTCTTTTCTTTCAATTATGAATAGTCCTTAAGCTAGGAAAAATAAATAACAATTATATCCGGTCCTCTGTTGTAGAGGGATAACCACTAATTCAAAACGGTCTCAGGCTCGCAAGACCTTCGGACAAGAGACCCTGGACCGGGAAAAGAAGGTGAACGGACAGAGTCTCGGTCTCATCGCAGGAAACCGCCAGGAGCCACACAGGGCCGGAGCTATTTTAGAAAGAAAAGGGGATAAAAAGAAAAAAAAGAAGAAGTCAAACGAGTTTTTGTTTTTATGATTGTTTTTAGCGGGAGAACTGTTGAATTAATTTCAACAATCATGCGATACCAACTAAAATCTCTGGATGCTGCAACTTTTAGCGGGTAACAGCCTGAAGCCACAGCTCATTTCGAGTACAAACTGCGATTCAATAGACAATGGCTTCAGCAGTCGAACAACTGAAGCTCGCCAGGCTTGGTCTAAAACTTCCCTCCCGCCTTACTCGATGGGAGCCTGCGGGAGGTAGGTTGGCAGGTATCTCTAGAGACTTCAAAACAATGGCTTTGTACAAAATCAATAGCTTCCTTGCTTTACTGCATCCTGGCTGCCTGCTGGATGACTTATTGCATAGTGAACTACCTGTCAAGTTTGAGGAACCAAGTTGCAGCTTCGCCCGCGGTATAACAGCCTACAGGGTTACGGTGGGTGCCGCCATGTAGGCTCCGTGACACTTGCAAATGTCTCCACGTGGGTGCCACTCGAAAGCAGAGATTGCCGCAATTGGCTAATTTATCTCATGTCCTTTTAAAAACACGTGCTGCTTTAATATGTATTGACCTGCACGCCAAAAGAACAGAAGCGCTCATGAAGCAACGGCTCAACAGGAGAGCTTGCTCTGAACTCCGCGTTGGCAGGGCAGCGTTTGCTCAAGCGAGAGGCAAGTAGCTCACTCGATAGCCTAAGGTCTTCGAAATAGTTACCCTCTCCCGCACTCACTCACTCACTCACTCACTCACTCACTCGCTCGCTCGCTCGCTCGCTCACTCGCTCCCTTCCTACTGAATCCTGCATGCTAAGGCATCATCTGTCCGAGTGTATGATCGCAGTTGGTGCGAGAGCCGAGCCATAGATAGCATCGTCAGGGCCATCGAGTCTGAAGCTCCCAGCACCGTGATTGCTTTCTCAGAACCATTCTTGCTAACGATCACGCAAACTTAAACAGTATGAGCATCCCATTAATGCATATTTGTATGACCGCTTGTTCAATCATGGAATCTAAGTGACACAACAGCGACAAGCAACGGGAGGCCCCAACTTGGTTATTGTTGTACGCACTCTCATGATGATTCGCTCAGTGAAGACCAAGAGAGCAAAATCCGCATTATTCGCCCATTCATTCACGCGCTAGCTGAAGGCGGTGCACTCGAATGCTAGACTGTGCTTGGTCGACGCAGAGGTCTCAGTCGCTTGACGGCATTTTGCTGTACTACCTCCAACCGGCAGCTGAAGTATCAAAATGTGCTAGACTATTATGACTATACAGCTTTCGTACGAGATATCGAAATTATTGTAGAGATCACATTTTTTTTCTTAATACTGCTCTACTAAAGGGTTTCTAGAGGAAGGTACCTACCGACATGGCGGAATCGGGGCTGCTAACTATCGCTGACGTGGAGTGAGAATTATTGCCTGACGAACTTGAAGTTGACAGTGAAAGCCGAAAGAAAAGTGATTCAAAAAGTGATATTGGCGCTCCAGTGGCAAAAATGAGGTGTGACTTAAGGAAGTTGGATCTTAGGGTGAAACTCTCATTCAATTCTATTCTGTATAGATCATAACCCCTTCTTTGTCTTCAGATTGTGCTACAGGCTCAGACCATTAAAAGGCAGCAGTCTGCTCCTTATTATTTGGAGAATAGTTGCGACCGCTTTCATGTTTTCAGCTGTTGCTTTCCTCCTCCTGCGTGCAGAGAAAATTTGAGACCAGCTTTTATATTCAACTTGACGTAAACACCTCTATTTTCATCACAAGGTTGTGTTGGTTAAAGCGAAAGACATAGAATGCTAAAGTGGTCAAATTAATGATGGCTTTCTTTAAAAGCTGTGTTCTAAGCACCTAAAGTTTATGCTTCAAATGTTACTTAGCAAAGTTTCTGAGAAATGTTACCAGGTACACGAAAATCGACTTTCAATAATGACCAATATTGGCATAAGTATTTAGAAAGAAAAATGGCTCACCTAAGAAAAAAGAGATCAAACTTTGGTAGACTTTCCAGGGACAGGTTTTTATCCAAGTCTCAAATGCACTCTTTAATGTATCCATCCGGTCTTCACTGAGAGAATTTCGAGATATGATGCACACTATTCTAAAACGACCCCGAAGAAGCGTGCGGTTGTCCCTTTCATTTATATTTGTAGATTTATTACAATGCGTTTTCCCAAATATATTGCGTGAGATCAACCCTAGCACGAGATTTCACCTGATTGTTATTCTTTAGCAGACGAGCTATGAAATTATGGCTTCTCAATGATTTGATTTTATGGATTAAAGTAGAAATTCATGGGTGGCGGAAGAAAATTAAGGTAGGGCATTTCCTAATAGAAGGTGGGTCGCATAGTCAAATGTAAGAAAATAAGATTCAAGTGGATAGTGCCCAGTTTTCTTCCATGAAAATTGTGTTTTCGAAAGCACCAAAGGCCAACAAAATAAAGACAGGCGCTACGGAAGCAATATTAGCTAACAGTGCGTATTCCTAATAGGATGTTGTGAGTCGAGATAGTGCCTGCTTTGGCGACTTAAGTCTAGGGAACCGAGTTTGTGCTTCAGCAATCTGCTCTTGAGCTCCCAAGCTACATAAAGTTGACTGTACATTCACATCTTTCGCAAGGTGTCTAAGGACATTGCAAGCTTCATTTTGAATACGCTCGTTTCGCTGATGCATACGCATCGTTTTTAGGACTTCCAATCCTGCATTGAGTTCCAGGCCAAGAATTACTTTGTTCTTCTTGTTTCCTGAGAGGTTCCTCAAAGCACCGCATGCCTCCAGCTGCACATTTTCGTCTTGACGATGAGTCCGCATCGCTGTGAGGATTTCACTTCCAGCATTTAAATCTCGCCCCAACATTTCTTTGTTGCGCTTGTTCATAGATAAATTACGAAGGGTGCCACATGCACGTCTTTGTAGACCAGCTTGATTGCTATGGGCACGCATGGCGGCCAATACCATGCGTCCGACCCCAAGTTCTTGACCTAAAATCTCTTTGTTGCGGTCGTTTACCGAAAGACTCCATAAAACGCCGCATGCCTTTTCCTGGACACCAGCATCTTCGTGGTGTGTACGCATGGCTGCAAGCACCTCACTGGCAACCCGGAGATCCTGACAAAACGTTACCTCGTTACGTTCATTGAGTGCAAGCATCTCCAAAGCTGCAAGGGCCTTTTCTTGCATCCCGGGATTATCAGGAAAGTCACACATCGCAGCAAGTATCTGTGTGCCTGCGTTGAGTTCTTGACCTAAGATCTCTCTGTTGCGCTCGTCACCTGCCAAGTTTCGAAGTGCGCCACAGGCTGTCTTTAAAAGTTCAGAATCATCGTGGTGTTCGCGCATTGCACAGAGAATTTCGCTACCTGCGTCATGCTTCTGACAAAGAATCTCTTGATGGCGATCATCAACAGCAAGATTGCGGAGAGCGCCACATGCACTCTCTTGTACAGAGCTATGCGTTGGATGCTTACGCATCGCTGCTATAATATCTTTGCCAATATCGAGCGTGACACACAAGATTTCCTCATTGATATCATCTACTGCAAGATTTTGAATAGCTCCGCAGGCGTTCCTTTGTAACTCCGCATTATCAGGGTGGGCGCGCATCGCTATAATGAGTTCAGCACCTGCGTTTAAATCTTTACCCAGGAACCTTTTGTTGGCTTCGGTTGCAGCGAGATCCCGAAGAAGACCGCAACCATAGGTTTGGATGGTGGAATTGTCTTTAAATAAGCGCATCACTGTGAGGACAGACTCTCCAATCTCAAGATTATTTTTGAAAAGAGTCTTATTGCAATCATTGAGACCGAGGTTGAGTAGAGCACCCAACACTTGTTCTTCAACTTCTGCATTCTTCTTATGCGTTTGCAACGCAGTTAGAAGTGCTATATTAATTTCGTGAACCTTTCCCAGAGTTTCCTTGTTGTTATCGTCAACAGCAGCTAACTTTCGAATAACACCACTTGCATACTTTTGCACACCACCACGGTCCTGATGTGCAAGCATTGCCTTTACGAGTGTTGTTCCAATATGTAAATCCTGCGCAAGGATAATTCGATTTTGTTCATTGTTTGCTAGCTTCCAGAATGCTGTGCATGCTGTTTCCTGGACATTATCACGGTCACGGTGGGCGTTCATAGCGGCAACCACATATTTGCCAACACCAAGCTCTTGGCCAAAAATAACTTGATTGCGCGCATCCACAGAAAGGTTCCTAATCGCACCACAACCGTATTGTTGCACAAGAGCATTTCCTTCATGTGTACGCATTGCTGAGATGATCTCTTTACCAACCTTTAACTCCTGACCAAGGATTTTACGATTACGCTCGTTTCTCGCAAGTGTTGCTAGCGCCACACAACCAACCTGTTGCACCTCAGCATGACTTCGAAGCGCTCGCATTGCGTCTATGATATCCCTGGCGACATGCAAGTCTTGACAGAGCGTTTTGGAATTTTGGGAGTTGATCGCTAACATGTTCAACGCAACACAAGCAGCTTTTTGGACGTCTGCATTCTCCCGATGAGCATGCATGGCCTCAATGATTTCTCGACCCACATCAAGTTTTTGGCAAAGAATTTCCTTGTTACGCTCATTCACTGAAAGGTTATTGAGTGCTACACAAGCCATTTTCTGTACACCAGAGTGGTGACGATGCTCTCGCATTGCATCTATTAGCTCGTTTCCAATGCGCAACTCCTGCACTAAAATCTCTTCATTGCGATCGTTAACAGCAAGTGTCCAGAGAAGGCCAAATGCAGTCTCTTGTACACTTGGATCATGACGGTGAGTTCTCAGCGACATCATAATTTCTTGTCCAATATTCAATTCCTGGCCAAAAATCTCTTTGTTACGATCATTGCCAATTGAGAGATTGTTTATTGCACCCATGGCTACCTTTTGTACGATGGCGTTGCTACGGTGCATGCGCATAGCCTCTAGTATCTCCTTGCCAACGTTAAGTTCTTGCACAAGAGCTTCGCGTGTTTTCACGGCCAGATTTTGCAAGCTTGAACATGCAAACCTCTGCACCTCAGCATTCTCGCGATGCTCACGCATAGCTGTGATGATATACTGACCCGCATGAAGTTCTTGGCCTAGAATTCTGCAGTTACGGTTGTTCACACTAAGATTCTGAATAGCTGAGCACCCAAGCTTTTGAATTTCAGCATCTGTGCGATGGCGGTCCATCGCAAAGATAATCTCATGACCGATGCCAAGCTCTTGACACAGCTTTATTTTGTTAACAGGCGGGGAGTGTGCAAGAGTCAAGCATGCGCCACATGCAGCTGCCTGTAGAGAGGCAGAGTCCTGAAACTCTTTCATACGATCCACTAGGAGATGTCCAAGTTTATACTTAGAGAGAGCCTCTTCTCGAAATTTTAGCGCAGAGTCATTACCCAGCAGAGCAAACCGAAGTACCCATAGAGCACAGGCACATTCATCTTTACTACTACTCTGCATTTCGAGAATTCGTTGAAGGTGTTGCAAAAGACCTCGTTTTAGCGCCTCAGCGCGTACACCTTCAAGATCCACACCTTCTTGTTCTTCGCTTAAAAGAGTTCGTAATAAACCAAGTAGACGCAAAACATCACGAGGATCCTCCTTATCCAGTTCATCCATGAGATGATGAATTACGTCTTTAGTCGGTCCTTTCGCAGCTGAAGTCTGCGAGCGTTTGGGTGCTGTTGGTGAGTGGATGGCGTCGCCTTGTCGCCGGCCTTTAGCAAACGTGTTGATAACACTTTGAATAATCTTTGTCGACTTACGCGAGTGACTTTTTCTGGTCTCGAACTTTTCAAGAACTTCTGCAGCGGTAGGCCGCTGTTCAGGCATTTGTTGCCAGCATGCCTCTATAAGTCGCACAAGCCATAACGTAATGTTCGCATCATCGGAAATTGGTGGACGTTTTCCGTCAAGAATCTTGTCAGCAAGATTTCCTTCGGAATCTAAGCCCTCAAATGGTGCTTGGTGATGAAGTATCTCCCAGGTAAGAAGACCGTATGCATATATATCGGCCCGTGTGGTCCATTGTGGAGTGCCCTCAAGCAATTCTGGAGCATGGTACACGGGAGATGCCAATCCCATGCCAGCATCTGAAATACAATGAGGATCAATTGTCGCATTAGTTGCAACGCTAAAGTTGACAAGTTTTACGCGCCCAGTTGATCGGTCAAACGTCACATTAGAAGGTTCAAGGTTGCCGTGGAGAAAACCTTCTGAATGAAGATAGGCAAGTCCTCGGATTGTGCCGCGAAGAATGCTCAATTTCTCATCATAGGAGAGTTTATGGGTTTGGCCCCCATGTAATTCAGACTCATAAAGTAGGTCCTCGAGCGACAAATTTCGCTCATCCATAACTAAATAAAGCTGTTTACCAAGTGTGCATGTGCCCAGAAGCTGAACAATGTTTGGATGCCGAAGCTTGAGCCAGTCTTCCACACCATGCAATGCCACGATTTGCTTGTTTGATGGAAACTCCCCTTCGAACGGTCCAAACTTTTGGAGAGCCACTTCTTTTTCTTGGTCGTTAACAATAATTGTACTTGTGAAAATCTGACCGAAGTGACCACCCTCCATGGACTGAACAGGCTCAGCAGCCAAGCAACAGTCGTTAGGCAGGGTGGTCATTTTCTTATTCTGTTCTTGCATGAGATATTTCTCTAGGCGTTTAATAGCTTTTTGTTTTGTGCGTGATTGAATGATTGCTTCTGGATTTGAACCATTAAAGGACATACGAGGATCGCCGGCGAGCATTTCTTTGACGATTTGCAGCTCATGTCCATTGTACCGGCCCTGAAGCTGCTCAAGCAGCGTCATGAGCTCAGCACACATAAATTTCCGGTCTGTGGCGTCCTCTTCATCGATAATAGCATCTGAAACGACCGGACGTGTGGAGTCATATAAGTGTAGCAAGTTTTGAATCTGGATTTCGGCATCTACCAGTGCTCGATGACCAGCGTATGCGTTGACAATCTCCAAAATGCGTGCTTCAAGTGGCACTTCAACATTTTCGACGCGGAAGTACGGTTGCAAAATATAGTGTATATATTGGAGGATGGACTCCACCATGACATCGTTCACATGACCTGCTCCAGTTTGCTTAATGCGCATCAGGGCTTGTTCAAACATGCTCTTCACACGATGAGCCTTTTTTTGACAAATGGTCGCGCACGAGAGCCTTTTGCGGACATCATTGACAATGATTTCAATTATTTGGATTCCTTTTCCCGAGTGGCCTTCTGTCCCGGTAATTTCTGGGGCGTTCGAGCCCGACGTCTGGTTTGTCGCCGACTTGACTTTACTCACAGCCCTCGACACCCTCTTGCCCCGCATAGAAAACCTGGACTTACGCTGCATCTTGAGAACCGAGGCAGGCAGCCGCGGCCTCCCTCCTACTGCTCAAGACCAACCAAGCTTGAACTCCAGGCGTCTTACGACCTGCAATCGAATGTAATCCCTGACTGCCTCCTCGCATTCCACACGTTCATGGCCAAGAGCAAAAGAAGTTGATCGCAATTTTCATTCCAGACTTCATAAATCGCGTGCACTTTCACTCCCTCCTATTGCGCACAATAATCCCAATTATTGAAAAGTCTAATACTTGGTCCTCAAAAACTATTTTCAATATTTAGGCGTATTGGGAGTTCACTCCTTCGCTCTTTTCACTTATGTGTCCTTCTCTAACAGTTTGCTACCTACCCTAGTGTTTTCGTAGTAGGCTTTTGTGCACACATCGACTCTTCCTCCTCTTTCACCCTTAGATTTACCACTAATGTAGTGCTATGTACAGTACGACAGGGTAAAGGTTGTAATTACGGGGCGCTATGATGATTAAATGCTACCTATACCTACCTACCTACCTACCTAGGTGCTTACTTGAGAGAAGAAACACAGCGCGGTCAATTGATCGACAACCTAGGTACCTGGGTACTGGAGCACCCTTAGATTATGCTCTCTTATGGAGAAAACCGAATGGATAACTTGTACATAGTCATCAGCTGATCGATCATTTGCCACGCTCGAATGCAGCCTCATATTCTGTTTCAGGTTGTAACCTCTCCCGTTACAACGAGGACACTGGAGGTAAGGCTAGATATAGTATGCATTTGCCATGGGTTACCTAGGCGCGTATTTATTATAGATCTTAATAAATTGCTTCACAATGAGAGTGCCACCTACTAGAAGTGAGTAGAGAATGTTTTCAAGTTAACCAGCACAGATAGCAATAGTTCGGGGAAATGTTTATCTTTTAGGAAAATCACGATAGACAGCACTGAGAGTATATGTTTTGAATATTTGGAGATCAAACAAGTTATTAAAATCACATATCTACTGGCACCACTCTGTAGCTTGGAAAGTATCCACTTCATTATGTTTTTATTGTTGCTGCCGACTGCACATAAAGGGGGGTGAAAACCAAGAATTGATAAACGGGAATGAAAGAATGATGATTTGAAGGGCATAAGCTCGCATGCTACATTACTACTAGTACGAACAGTTGAAGAGAAACGATTCCAGATTCGTGACAACAACCAGGGGAGAAAATCGAAAGGGAACCATGAGACTAGTCTCATCTATAACTCAGAGGAATTGTCCACCAACATTTAGAGATCTTGAGGAATCATGTTGTCATGGTGCCCACTACGTACAAAGATCGTAGGCGGCAGACCTTGCAAAAGCGTGTTAACCGCGTTGAGGTAGAACTCATCAGCAGCGTTAGAATCACCACTCTGAGCAGGAAGAGGGGGTAGACGCATAAAACACACACGAGTATCGTTTTGAGAATTGCTCTGCATGACTCTGGAAATTTGCTCCACCAAGGGCGTGTCCTTGTTGGCGGTAATTTGCTCCCAAGATTGCACCTGCTGGCAGGCAATAACATGCGCGGTAGCGTGGTGAAGACGCGCCGAGGCCATAATCTCTTGCAACTTCTCCTCCTGATTATCGATGTTGCAGTGTTCATCAACAATATTAAGTACGCGGATCTTCTGCACGCCTGCACGCTCCGTATGAAGAATGTGGGCGAGCTGCATCTGCAGGGAGAGAGTACCGTCGAGCGCAAGCTCCGATCCAACAACCCAGATATCAATCCACGCGCGACTATCCATTTGTTTGTAAAGCTCATCGTTAAAGTTAGCGGCCAGTAAAAGGTTCTGTTTAAAGGAACCAAGGATATCCCGGAGCACGTTAACAAAATCTGACTTACTCTTGAATGGAGCAGAAGTCTGCGAATCAATCTTTGCAAGAGAAGATGGAAGCTCAAGAGCCACACAATTTGGGCGCATACCTCCAAGACCTGACAAAAGGACAAGCTGTTGGTATCCTTCTCGTACAGAGGGGGCAAAAGTGACCTCGGGAATGCACTTAAGCTTCCGCTCCTCAATGTGCTCGAGCCACTGTTCACGGCGTTCTGTGACGCCCGAAGCACCACGCGAGAGATCACCAACAACCACGTCACCAATCAAGTAAAGGCCACCCTTCTTGAGAGCATTTGCAACGTGCATAAAACCTTGATCGACAGATTCTTCGCTAGCCAGCAATAGAAGAGACGGACGCCAGTTCTTAGGGTGGTCCTCAAGATCAAGCTTGAGCAAATATTTACGGACCTGGTGGTAGAGAAGAGATTGCGAGACGTCACCCCAGCTCTTGACCGGCGTTGTGTAAGAAATATATGTATAAAGGGCAAGCATAGCACCGCATGCAATCACCGCATACCAGACATCAAGGTAAAACAGTGTCCCGAGACAGAGGAGGAAGCCTGTAAGACTTTGCACGCGGCTATAGTAGCGAAATGATGGACGGAAGTTGGGGGTACCACTGACATCGAGAAGAAAGCAGGTGAGGTTGACCGCACCGTAGGAGAGCAAAAAGAAAGATGCAATAATCGGCGAAATAACATCAAGGTCACCGATGAAACAGCAAATTTGTGCAACCAGCCAAGTAAAAATCACAGCACGACGGGGTTCGTCACCCTTGGTTGTGCCCTTGGCAAAGAATGAGAGGCCCCAGTACGGCGGAAGGTCATCGCGCCCGAGTCGCTGAAGCACACGGGCTCCACCAAAAACGGAACCAAGAGCACTGGAGAACGCGGCAATCGAAATACCAATGATGATGATGTACTTTGAAGGCCAAGCAACGTTTTCGATAACGCTCATGTTCGTACGCAGGGTTTCACGAGGAAAGCCACCGGCGATGGCAAAAATGAGGATAACGTAGGTACTGATAGCTGCAAAAATGGCAGCCAAGGTACCGCGGCTGATATCACGGTTGGGGTTCTTTAGATCGCCGCTAAGGTTTGCGCCCTCCATAATGCCAGTGACAGCAGGAAAAAGTATAGCAAAAACAATGCCAAAGTTACAGAGCTTATCACCACACTTTTCATCAATTTCGTAGCTGGGCCATGCGTTATCCCACACATTCTGCAAGCTGAATCCAAGGTAGCTTCCGCCGTTTTCAAGCTCTGCCTTGGGTGAACCAAAGTAGATGGATAAGATACCGCAAATGATGGAGCTGTACTGGAGTCCAAAGACAATGCCATTAATCCGGGTAAAGAACCCTGCACCGAGGACAGAGATACCCATGACGACAGCAAGGGCCAAGCTTGCGATCACAATAGTGTACATGCGTTTGTTCTCAAGACCCTCCTCGGTCTCAAAGAATGCTTCCACGATCTCTGTGGCAAATCCCACCACGCAAAACGTTGTGTTAACAGCATAGCCAGCGTAGAAGAGCATGCCAATAGCACCTCCAAGTTCGGGTCCGAGGGACCTACTAATCAAAAAGTAGGATCCGCCTGATTTCACATTTCCGTTTGCAAGAATCGCGCTGAGCGAGAGCACCGTCAAGATCGACAGTGTTTCTCCGATTACAAACACCAGAAGTACGAGCATCCAGCCGAGCTGTGCGATAGCAAATCCAAATCTCAAGAAGAGGATCACGCCAAGGATCGTGAGCAGGCATGGGATAAAGACGCCGTTGAAGGCTCCCAGCTGGTTATGGTGAGTTTCCTCGCCATCCTCGCCATCTACTCCGCGACCAAGCAGGGGTTCCCGCGTTGACCCCGTCGCGCCTCCGCGACCTGCCATTGCTGCTGCTCCTGCGCTGCCGTTCGAGGGACCACTAGAGGCGCCAGCACTCCCACCTGTCGTGCTGCCGTACATGGATGAGGCCCAATCGAGATCTGCTGGCCCTCGACTGCTTTCAAAAATCCAA
Source organism: Schizochytrium sp. TIO01 (assembly GCA_004764695.1). Classification (NCBI taxonomy): domain Eukaryota; class Bigyra; order Thraustochytrida; family Thraustochytriidae; genus Schizochytrium; species Schizochytrium sp. TIO01. The sequence continues at coordinate 3,402,110 of SMSO01000025.1, read as the reverse complement.
ATTCAAATTCAAATTCAAGAATCCCTCCTCCCTCCCTCTCTCTCTAAGCGCCTTACTGGCTAGCCCAATACCTAGCTAGCCCGACGAATATCTTGTCTCCCAGAGACAGCACTAAATCTCTCTCTCTCCAGGAGAGAGCTTTCACTTTGCTCGCTTCTCTGCTCTTTCGTCTTTCTCAGTCTGTCTGCTTTGCTCCCACTGCTACCAGTTTTCGCTATCCACGGATAGCACTGCCAGGTATCCTCCGCCTTTCAAAATGTTTCTTTCTTTGATTGATTGACTGATTTGATCGATAGATTGTTTGATTGTTTATTTGTAACATGATGAAGCTGCGCTAGCACTTCAAAACCCCATCCGGGTCGACTGCTTCAGACTCTTCAGACTCTGCGTCGAAGCGTCGAAGCGTCGAAGCGTCGAAGGAGTCCTTCCGAAAGCTCTTCACGGGCTTCACCTGCGAAGACCTGTGCTGGACCTTGCAAGCTCGTGAGTCTTGCCGTGCTTTGCTTGCTTACCGGCTGCTTGGCTGGCTGTCTGGCTCGTTCAAACTCGTGTTTTCCAAGGCCGACTCGGGACATCTTTGCGGCCAAGATTGCCACGGCCACTTGGCTTTGGCTGGAAACCTTCATGCGAGGCGGATCATCGTCGACGTAGTTGCGGCGATGGAGGTAGAGACCTGAGAGGCGGAGGGTCCTTCTTGCTCTTGCCTCTACTCAGCTGCGTTGAGTTCTTTGCGTCATCACAGAGATACCAGAAAGTCCAAAGATGCAGTTGTAAAAACATGAGCCCATCTCATTAGGAACATCAAATCATCCTCGCGAGTTATCTGAACTCTTCTCTCGAGCGAATCGCTCTCTGACCGTTCGGCGGCTCTTAAGCTCTCGACGCTCTATTCTCCTTCCGAGTCGAGTCTGTCTGAGCTTTCGTCTTCTACAACACGTTGTCTTTCCTTTTCCATCATGCTTCTTCAAGTTACCTTTTTTCTTTTTTTAATTTGACCAGATCAGAAAGAGGAAAAGAAAACTTCATTCTTTTCTTTCACAACTCTTGAGTTTTATGTGTTCACGGAAGAGCTTCATCACAGCGCATCAATCAACATATTCTGTGGCTCTCGGCAGCGCCGCTAGCTGTCTAAGCCCCAGATATAGGCGCGTGCGAGGTAGAGCTTCTGCTAGGGCTTTCCCTAAAAGAGCCCCAAAAATGCGAACCACGCCTCGCGCTGATTGATACTTCGTGAGATTCTCGACAACTTCATATAATTCTCATTCCGGGTTTAAAGATGGGTAGTAGGAGTATTACTACGAGTGTTAGATAGTAGCACGCGATTCTCGCTATACGATGGTATAACTTGAGGACCTCAGAGTTTCACTCCCCGATGGGCTTTTGGCGCGACGATTGTGGCAGATGATTATGGCCTGAGCTGAACCGGTATCGTTCGTCTTGCCCGGTGAAAAAGTTGGAAATAGTGCGCAGGAAATGATGCTTTTGTTGATCTTATGTGCCGAAAGACAGTTAGTTGGCTCCCTGGGACTGACCGCCTGCAAATCTTCACCAGCATTGGAGGAAGAAGAGCGCGAGTTGGTCGTTGCTGGTTTATGGAGGGACGGCGAGTCGGATGACGTCGGCTGGGGATGACACGGCTGATCAGGCCGACTACTTTAGTAGTACAGATCATTCAGAGGACAGCTCAGAGAGTGGGTAATTGGAATTGCTGGTGGCAAATAAGGATAGCAGGGGACCGAGGATATTTGTTCTTTCGACTTGAGGCGGCAACCGCTCGAGAATACGAACATTAGAGTCAAAAGATTCGCTTCAATATTTGCAATTGATCCAGTCCTGTAAAGTTGTAGCGTTACAGAGTCCCAATTCTAACTTTTTTTCCTCTGGTTCTGTAAATTGAACTAATAGAGAGGTTTAATGACGTGGTGTTTGCAACAAATAGAGAGGTTCAATGACGTGGTGTTTTAGAATGTATGAGAAAAGAGGCATACTCTATGTAGAGGCGGGAGTGAAGAATCTTAGGCAATAGGCAAAAATTTAACTCGGTAACTTTACAGAATGAAGAAGACATTACGTTTGATTAGAGGATCAAAAGTGCATCTTTTGTTTTAAAAAATAAACTCTCAAAATTGGCATTCTGTAAGTTCTGTCGGAGCGTACAAAAAGTTAGTCTCGATGGGCATGAAAACATGACCAGCAAATTAATCAGATCTCTCCTTAAAATAACTTTGTCTTCTACTTTTGCATGGGGTTGATGCACGCAATTACTACTGGATAAATTCTAAAAGTTACCCTGTCAAAGCTTTGAAATAAACACAATTACTGTCAGCTTATAATAAGTCAGATAAGAAAGACAGAGTAATTTGGGTAACGGAAAAACTCCTCGCTTTCACCAGATTTGCTTATCAAAGTACTCGCCAGGATTATTCAAGCTACACCGGGAAGTTTTTGCAGCTAAATCTATCTTGCCACAGGCTAGCTCCCTTTATAATAAAAGTAGCAAGATTAAGACGGCTTCTCAGCAACCCAAAATTTCCTTCACAAGCATAAATTTATACAGAGAACTTATTTGAGAATTAGTTGTCACGGGAACCTCGTAAAAGACAATGTGCGTTTTCGATACCTTGGTGGCATACATTACATGGCGCTCAGTGCTGCTGGACTACGGAGGGACATAGATGGACAAATTTTTGAATGAATTTATGTACGTAATGTGATCACGAGTGGATGACTTATAAGGCGTGGAGTTATATGACTGGGCGAGCCGAGCCGTTCGTGATGATGATGTTGATGTTGACAGGTGGTAGGGTAAGTTGCTGAGTGGCTTTATTTACATCGGCATCACCTGCAAGTAAGGCGACATATTGCGTGCACTGTCAAGAAGCATGATGACTTGGCCAGACCTCACATTGATGAAGTTGGCATCATCGTAAGACCCCTGGGAGTTGGGGCTTTGTGAAGGCGATCCCGATGAGTGGGAGGATGACGAGGTGAGCGATGACACTGGCGTCAACTTGTAACCTTCGGGGTTGCGTGTTTTGGCAGACGCTGCAATAAGCGCAATACGGGCTTGCAGGTCTGCCGACGCATCAATTTCCGTAGATGAGTTCATGACACGCTCGCAAATCTGAGGACTCGCTCTACAAGTCCTTCTTCTGACGTTTCTTAGACTTGCGGGCACTCCTCTCACACATGCAGACGGTCTCGTCTACTGCGATAATCAACCCAGCAAAGTTGTGGCGCGAGTCTCGAAACCCACACAACAACAGCTGACCAAGACCTCGATCTCAAGGCCAGCTCACTCCAACTCTGATCCGCTCTTGACAATCTCGCCAGGACAGGATCCACAAGTACCCTGATATGTATGTCTTATCCTACGCAGTTCTTACCAATTTCCTTAGAAAGCCAGCTAGTCTTGCTCCTCAATACAAAGAGAGACTAATGAAGCAAGAAAGGAAGAAAGAAAGCAAAAAGAAGGAGGAAAGGAGCAGAGAAGGGAAGAAGCGAGGCCGTCGTCCTCGTTCTTCTCCGTCTCCTCCGCCTGCTGCTGCTGCTGCTGCTGCTGCTGCTGCTGTCCCACGATACCTGGGTGTCACTCGCTGCTGCCTGGCTTCTGCCGGAGTTCGCAGGCTACGGACAATAAAGAGGGAAAGAGAAAAAGAAGGCAAGTGAAGGCACAGGCGATGATGATTTAGCAGAGAGGAAGAGCGGTCACGCACAGCCGGGGAACGATGCGCCGCGGCGGACGATGCGCGGCAGCCTGGGCTCGCACGGGCGGCTTCCGGGCTGCTGCCAAGGCGAGGGCGGTAGGGCGAACTTGGTCCTGGCTTGCGCGGCGTAGGCTACGAGGGCGGCGTCGGCTGCTCCGGGCGTCGGTCGCGTCTTGGTCTGGATGAATGAAGGCATCCGGAACAAGACAGACAAACAGACAGACAGACAGACAAACAGACAGAGAGAGAGCGAAAAACAAATAAATAATTAATACAGAGAGGGAAAGAAAAGGCAGAAACAAAGAGCCAAAAGAGGACCTCCGAGGGGGAGAAAAGAGAGGGACAGAGTCCCAGTGGAGAACAGAGGGAGCTGGAGGGAATTCCCTCCGACTCTTTGCTACTGTGGGTGGGGAGGACCAGTAGGATCCAAAGCAAGGAAAAGGAAAAGAAAAGTAATTCACCCCCGTTGCCACTGGCGGATCTTGTGAGGAGTGTGTGAGAGAGATTTGTGAGGGGCCTTCGCTTTTTGGCACCATAATTGTATTTTTGATTAGAAAGAATATAGAGATCATCATTTTATTGTTTACTCATTTATTTACTTTTAGTAGAAAAAGTAAAAGGAAAAAGGATTTTAATAGAAATTGCAATCATCTCTAGTTGTCGAATGATGATCGCACATAAAGCTTAGATGCTCTCGAAGCATTGGCAGGAGCCTAATTCTGAGTGCGATGCGATAACTGGGCCCTTCAAAGGAGTTTCTTCAGGCACTCGAGGAGAGCATTCGTCTGCGAGGTTCCTGTATTTCGGCAGGATCTCAAGTCGTGTGTTTTCTCGCCATGTGTTTCCAGGGCTCGCATCTAGACGGGGTTCATTCATAACCTCATTCCTTACAGAAGTGAAAGAAGTGATAAAGAAAAGAATTTAGCGAGAGGACAACTCTTCTTTGTGAGGAGCCGAGTTCTCACAATCAGAGCTCTCTCGCAGTCACGTCTCCTCTGTGCTTTTAGCCTGCAGTGTGCGTGTGAGGAGGTAGATACTAATCCTATTGAAGATACTTGAATACTCCTAAATCCTACCTCTTTCCTGCACTGGAGTTCTTGGGAGGTAGTGGTGGTCTGCAGAGAAGGAGGGGGCCAATTGTAAGAGAGAGAGAGGTGTGGAGCCCCGTGCACACCTTGCAAGAAAGGCCATAAAACCTCGAAAAGAAAATTATTCTTTCTCTGTCTCACACATTCCTTCGCCCAGGCTTCAGATTTTCTCGAACTCGGAGTCAGCTATCACAGATCTACACTATGCCTGCTTACCCACTCACTCACTATTATAACAGCGAGAATCTACTACAGCTGGGACTTCGAGGAGGCGAGGCGAGCTGGGCGAGCTGGGCGGGGCACAGGTCTGAAGTTTGCAAAGGCGTGCTCTCTCGGACCCAGAGAGCGCATTCCGTATTCGCCCGCGCCCTTCTTTTGAAGCTCATCCCGCTTAGCTCTCGCTTCAGCAAATCAGTCAGCCAAGGCCACTCACTACCAAGTGGGTGTAGATTCGCTGCTAGGACGACCGCTTGGCCCCTCCTGTGGTAGCCGTTGTGAGGAGAACCCTCCTTTTCATTCCAGTGTGAGACCCCATATCACATATCATTCAATGGAAGCTTCTTCCCCACAGTGAGCTCGGGATAGTCAAGAATGTGGGAGGGTTTGCTTCAGTGGTGGATGTTCGCTAGTCTAGGAACCCATAGCAACCGTTGTAATGCTGGGACCCCTCCTTTACCAGAAGCGGGTTTGCCTCGAATGAGTTCATTTTCTAGAGCGTGCTTCTCCGGGTCAGAAGGCTGCTTCTTCGAGGCCTCGGGGAGTCTTTCCTCTTCAGAAGCCGCGCCGTCTCCGTCGTCGCTCGGCCACTTGGCCCCACAAAGCCGCCGGCACCAACAGGCGTGGGCTGCCTGATCTGCGTCTGTTTGCTTTCTTCAACAATAAGGAGTCAGTTCTTCGTAACTTTCAAGATGATACGGTATCCAGATCTTTCCCACGATCTTTATTGAGTTTTGATGACGTGGTGGCGCGCTCTCTTTGGCACACAGTTATTTATCGTCATGATGGCAGCCATTGCAAGCCTTTCGAAGGCCGCGTCTGCTGTTAATGCCTCCTCAGTTCATGATGACGCAAGATTTCTCCACCTGCGATCCCTTTTCCGTTCGCGTGTTCTGTTCTTTGTTGCTGCCTGTGCTGTGCCGTGCTGCAGGGAACACCTGGGCAAGAAGAAGAGGAGGAAGAAGAAAGAAGTGCCTCGTTAGCGGTGCGACGGCTCTGTCTGTCTGTGGCACAGTCCGCCGACAACCGCGACGGTTGGGCATGACGGAAGTAGGGCAGGAGGCTGGAAAGGCCTCGGAAGGAAGAAGAAGGAGGCTGCTCTATTCCAATATGCTTTTTCCTCCTTCTCTTTGAAGTTAATTAAACTCAGATCGTGGAAGCGACCTCCTTCCTTCTACCTTACTTCCTACCCGCTACCCCTACCTAGGCACCTACTACGTTTCTCATTTTTGTTTTTGTTTTTCTTTCAAATGATTGCATAACATTCCTCTTTTCATGCGGAGGTTATTTTTCTCTTTTTTTTTTTTCAATTTTTATATATGCAGATATACGGGCCTTATTTTTATCTGTATATTGTTAATATTATTAATGTTATTATTTTTTGAAATATTATTTTTTGAAATGCTAGTTAAAGTTTCAAACTGGTCAAAGAACATACGTAGGACAATACTAATGTATGTACTCGGCAGAGGACAGCGGCGACGGCGGAGAGGCCCGTACGCGCAAAGACTTTGACTTCAAGGAGGCCACCTTCAACTTTAACTTCAAGTTCAAGTTCAAGTTCAAGTTTATCACCGTCGCTTTGACGCGGTCCTCATGGAGAGACGCTGTGGCGGGATGCGCCGATGCGAGCGTGCGTCTCTGCACCTGCCAAAAACTTTTCTTCGGCGCGGCGAGCGAGGGACTTGAATCCGTCGGGGCACACACCCACTTTGGACTTGTATGAGGCCAATCTTTGCAAAATGCAATGCAGGCCTCAAGGGTGACCCAGAACTGAGCGAGCTCCAGTTCTCCTCGTCAGCTTAGGGCGACCTCGAGCTTGAAGTTCTGCAAGTCCCTCGGCCAGGGCCTGGTCCCAGGAACGCGAAGTCTACGTCGTTTCGGGGCTCTGCCTCGGCGCCTCTTTATTCCTGCGCGAGCCCTTCGGCCGCGTTCAATCAGAGCGCCGCTGGCTGTCTGCGCCGTTGCCGCTCGATCTTTCGTTCAAGATTTTCAAGGAAGTTGAACTCGAGCGTGCTCACCAAATGGACGGACTTCTTTGAGACAACAACGTGCAACAGCAAAGATACCAGCACTGCTAAGCAGGGCTCCGGCACCAGGGCACCGGCTTGCAACGGGTATTTAGGCACTGCCTCACAGACAAATAGGCGGGAAGCTCGTAGCTGAGAGAAAGCTCGCGGCTCCCAGCGCCTGCCTCATCCGCTGCTCTTGGCCATCGAAGGGAAGCGACGCCTGCCTCCGCGAGCAAGAGCGAATTGGGCTTTCTTGCCTCGCAGGGCTTCTTCGCCGAGATGCCTCGCAACGCCTGGGAGCGAGAGCTGCGAGCTCGCCTGCTTTGGGCGTGGTGCGACTTCTTGCGCCTTCGCACGCTCCGCTGAGGAGACTTTACTTAATGAAGCGGCGGTGCACCGCCATGAGCAGCAGCGTGAGCTTGGGCGTGCATGCGCTCGAGACGGAGCTGGCGATTTTCGCTTTCACAAACGAGCTCCAAGGGCCGAAGCTGCTAACTTTCGACCGCATCGTGGTGCTCGATCAAGATGTCTATGATGGTCGCCATGGCTCCACGAGCTAGCCCACCTCGGCGGTCTTCCCAAGATTGCAATTCAAGAGACAAGCCAAGCTGCGCCAGAAGGCAAGCTGGGACAGCTGCGTTGGTTGGGGCGCGAAGGATGCTCCCGGAGCGGCTAGGTAGCAAGCGGCTGATGGCGGAGGAAGGCGCTGAGCAGCATCAGGGATGGCACCACTTACTTCGAGTCGGCGCCATTTCGAAATCTCGAGTTTGAACCCGTTGATCCTCAGGGACTGCTCGCACGCACTCTACCACGCACACCCGCACGCTCGCAAGTGTTCAAGGCCCATGCTGGCTACAGACCGCGTCCTGGCCCGATCCCCTGCCACCCCGGACTAGCGGCAAACCCAGACGCCTGAGTAGATCTCCGCCGGCAGCCCGCCAGCAGCCCAACCCCAAGCGCCAGCAGCGTTGACCTCACGATTTGAGTTTCTGATTTTGAATCACTCCGTCGATCGATACTCACTCATTCGAAAGAGATGCAGTTCGAAAACAATCATCAACTCGGAGGTCAGTGCGGGTTCCCCGCTGGTACGCCCCTCTTGCCAAACACAAGAAGTCCCACCTAATGAGTACTTAGGGAGGTAGGTAACTTAGGAGAGCAGGCTGTTCTCAAACAGCAATAGCAGCAGCAGGCAGCCTCAGGATGGTTGACGAACACCATCATGACAGTACAGATAGGTTTCAAACTCGCCGAATCAGGCAGCAAAGGAGGAAGAACGCGTTTGTCGCAAGCTCCGAGTGGCCGCGCTGCTGCCGCGGCGTGGCTGCTCGGAGATCATCGTCGGTTTCTGATTTTTGCAAAAAAAAAAAAAAAAAAAAAGGAAAAAAATTAGAAAAGAGGATTCTTTCATTTATAGAATAAAATAAAATGAAGTTGACCTTCTGCTGCTTTTTTCTTCTTTTCTTTTTAAATCCAGGATTTATCCCATACCTGCCTGGAAATAAATATAGAGCGATCCGTTCTACAGAGAACGCCCAAAGCAGGGCGTTGCCAAAACCTACTGCAAAACATTCCCGATCGGACATGGACAATCAACAACTGATCAGGCAGTTAGTTCCCCAGGACTGCGATGTGTCTCGTTTCTCTGGCCTCTGGGACATCATTCGGATACCGTGATTTCCAAAGAATGCCAAAAGGGACGGAGGAAAGAAAACTCCACGAGTACATCTCGAACCCCCGGTAGCCCGAGCACGCTTTGGTCAGGACTCTTTCCCGACGACGATTCGTTTCCTCGTACACCCTTGCGGCGTCCGTGCTCTATAAGCAAGGCGCCCATCATCATACCGGATGCCGGCTTCGTATCGACAACCAACCTCAGAGATGTCTTTCAGATGCCATGCCTCACAGATCTGGGCGAAACGAAATGCACTCCTGAAAGCTTCCGGGGTAAGACTGATCGTGGATGGTTCATCATAGACGAAAGTTCAAGTTCTCCAGCGGAATTCCATAGATTCTTCCCAGGTCTTTCTTTTGGACGTTGCATAAAGATCGCCAACTTGTCCAAGGGCCCGGTTCCTGGTTCCTCTGAGGCACCATTTGTGGCATTGCAAAGAATCTCGCCAACGGGTGGAGCGCCTTCGCTAACCAGAGCAACGTACAAGAGCAACGGCTCCCGCCAAGCTCATGCCTGGCAGCCAATAAAGGCAATCGCAGACTAAGAACTTCTCCGGCGTTGACTTCCAAAGTGGAGCGCCAAATCTCGGTGATCAAAATCCGTGCTGCAATCTTTGCCTTGAATGGCGAAGAGCGCATTTCATTTTAGCAAAGGACTCGAGAACCCCGAGTTAAACCAGGCTCGGCTCAGGTCGCCACGTTGTGACTTCTCGATCCTGAGCAGTATTGATGGTCACGCCTGCAACAACAATCCAACTCTCACCATCGCTCTTCACGTAAATATTAATATTAATAATAATAATTTTAAGGCATTGGATATATCGTTGTGATCTTTCTCTTCGAGATAAAATTTAATTTTAAAAAAACCAAACAAAAAAAAAACAACCATAACTATGAGACGGAGGGAGACAAACAGATCGCGCAGAAACCGACGAAGCTTGCGAAGCCTGCGAGGCTTGCGGAGGGTCCGTGCCCAGCGAGGCCTCTACTGCGTACTCGCCTGCACACGCCGTGCAAAGCCGGCAGGATAAGTAAGCCACGGCGGCGCAGGCGACGATGCACGTCCCGCCTCCTTCGTTCGGCGCGACTCGAAGGTGGTCTGTTTGTTTTTCCGGTGAGTCTTCGCCTGAGTCTACTCGCAAAAAGAACAGAACGAGAAGCACCCGCAGAAAGAACGCCAGCCCTTCACAGGGTTGATTGATTGATTGATTGATCGATCGATTGATTGATGACTGATTGATCGATTACTTCACAGCGATGCGCGAAAACACGGACGACAGCGCGACGGCCACCGTGATCGTGATGCCTCCTTACGTGCTTACTCTCTCCCTCTCCCAACGGCACCTCAAAGCCTTTTGAAGTCTCACTCGGCAACGTGAAACCACGAAGGGATCGAAAGAACTTACTAAAGAACTAACGAAGGATGGAACTAGCTATTAGGCGCCTTCTTAGCCACTGCTAGCGCGTAGTTCTTTCTTCTTCCCTTTTCTTCGTTCTCTTCTTGAAAAGTAACTTGATTTTTTAAAATTAAACAACTAAACTATCTAACTAACTAACTAACTAACTAACTAACTAACTAACTGACTGACTGATGCACGAACTTGAATTCGGACTCGAAAGACCTCTGCTGGGATGCTCATTCAAGAGTTGGTTGAACAATCAAACAAACAAACAAACCCTTCAAAAATTAATCGTGCAGCCTCGCAGCGCAGCGGTCCTCCTCCCCGCCCCCGTCCCTCTCCTTTTGCGCCGTGCATTGCTCGCACGCACTCGGGGCCTTCGAGCTTCAGCCCTTTCTGGCACAAAGGACGCGCACGCGCCGACTCTTCGACGCTTGAAAGAAAGAAGTGAGCGATGCAACTGACGGGTCTTTCTTTCTTTCTCCTGCTAAAAGTCTTTGCTTTCTTTCCTTTCCAATGAGCAATCAATCAATCAAACAATCAAACAAACATTTATAAACAAACAAACAAATACAAACAAACAAATACAAACAAACAAATATAATCATTTATAAACAAACAAAAACTAACTGCTGTGCTTATGACACGTATGCATACATTTATTCCTAGTTAGTCCGTAAGCGATCTCCGAGCCGTCTCTCCGTGCCCTCTCAGCGAGCGTGAATAACGAAGCGCGTACGTGCCGTACTTCCGGCTTCCGCCAGAGGCGAGGCAGCAGGCGCCTGCACATGGTGCTCGCCCAGCCTGTTCGTTCGTTCGCTGCAGCGCAGCACAGCGCAGCGTCGCGTCGCGTCGCGTCTCGAAGCCCGGCTTTGCCCATCTCCTTCTGGCTGCCGTTCCAAGTTCTGGGCCTTCCTTCCTCTCTCGCTTCAGCGCCCCTTTTCTCTGCTTCAGCCAGTTTGCTTTTGCTGCTACCAGTCAGCTAGCCGCCGCTACCACCCCGACGCAGCAGCAGCAGGTAGTGCAATCGTACGAGAACATCGGGAACTTCTGGACGCTCTGGAACTGGTGTTCTCCGACGGTCTGGCCTGCGCTAGCGTGAAAGGTAATGGGCCGCGTATGCGTTCCGTTCCTTTCTCCGCGCGCGCTAGGCGGCGGGCGGCCTCGTGCTTCTCACGCGAGAATGAGAGAAGCCGGCTGGAAAGGGAAGGAAAGGAGAAGTTTCCCGAAGCTGTGAGGGGGCCGCCAGTGGCAGTGGGTGTGAGGCAGTGGAGGCAGAGGCAGTGGCGGGCAAGATGTGAGGGGCGCGCCGCGGGTGTTCTTGACGGAACTGCCTGGAAGCAGGAGGGGAAAAGCGAAAAGGCACAACAGACAAAGGGAGCCCCCTGGAGGGGACACAAGAGCGGTGGGCTCCCTGTAGGAACCTGCGCGCGACGACGTCGTAGGAGGCGCGAAGAAACTCTTAGTCGCACCTAGCCAGTTCGTTAGGAAGACGGCGCCACCGGAAGGGGACAGGTATCGGGATTCCCACTGGGAGTTTCGGCCTTCCTTCCCCTCAGCGCGGCGTTGTGAGCGGGACTTGGAGCCCTCACAGCACACTGGGGACTCATGCCCTCCTGAGGGGCTAGTTAGCTCAGAGGAAGAGGACGAAAAGCGAATCCTCGACCTACATCGAATGTTGAGAAAGACGAAAAAGAAAAGAAAAGAAAAGAAAAGAAAGAGATGTAGTAGCGGAAATGGTAGTCGCGGAATAAGAGTGCGACTTAGTGGGGGTCTTAGAGCAGCTACCTGCACATCACGAGGGAAAGGGGAAGAAAGGGGGAAAAAGGGAAGAAAGAGGAAACGGAGAAGAGATGAGCATTCAGAAAGAAGGAGAAGAAGAAGCAAACCCGAAACAGGAATCCACACACAAAGAACACAATCTGTGCGCGCAAGCAGCAGCGGAAATAAACTCATCACCAAACGTGGCATACATATATTCATACATACATTGTGGCGAAGACATAGAACCTTAGCGGCTAGGAACACCTGCAAGCCTACGTGCTAGCAGGACTTGGAAAGAAGCAGCAGCAGAAAAAGCTTTACAATACTTTCAATAACACGACAACGGCGAGGAAACCAGCAGAAGCAACGGAAGATTTCATTGCAGACACTACGACATGGCACCACGCGCTCTTGACAATGATGTAGAGGTAGTTGCGCTGGACCTCGAGTCTCGCATCGCAGCGATTGCCTTGCAGGCACGCAAGCGCAACCCTGAGGGTTACAAGCTTGCGCCAGTTGATGATGGCGCCTCGTCCAGATCCTCCAGCCCTCCGGGAACGCCACCGCAGGTGAAAAACTTCGTCAACACCAAGAGCGGCCAGCAATTTATTCTCCTGGATACGGCCAAGAACGTCCCCACTTTTCTTCAAGAGATTTGGTAAAACAATACACTCAAGTAAGCGAGCAAGTAATCAATCGAAGTATCGCCCTCAGAGCGAGCAAGTCATCATGCCTGTATTCACTCAAATCTATCCAACGTCGAAGCCAAAGCAAGCAAACCAACTAGCGAACAGCCCAATCAACCAAACGTACTATTACGCAATTTAAGATCGATGCAGGCACAATATGCTCCTCAACGCGCATAAGCAGCCACCATCACAATGCCCCGCGCATTCGTGTATATATTGTGTCTCGTTTAGAACATGACTATGTATAGCCCTATTTCGTCTGTCCTATTCAGACATCACGACTCCAACAACAAGAACTTGCTCTGGAGCATTGTAGCGATGATGTAATTAAATGAAGCACCTTCATTCATGTGTTCTATTTCACTCAAACAGCACCAATAGAAGAACTGTGATGACCTTTTTATGCTTTCTATCTATTTATTATTATTTTACAAATGTCAACCATGTGACCTGGTAAAAAGTAATTTCTGCCGGGTTGCCATTTCCTTGTCTGATTCTAAAATATTGCCATCTTAAACCAGTCTTTTGATTAAATAAATGTACAGATGGCATGCGATCCAACATCAAAACATGAGGAACGTTCTCCCTGATGGGGAGCTGAACTTATTAATAATCTTAGTGTGTTTTCATGTAGTTTGGGTACAATTTTGCTTCCTGAGAAATCCACTTTTGTGTTGTTCGAAAAGTTGACCATTAATTATTTCTGTCCAGTTTCCGCTAACACTGAGAATGAAGATATAAACTTTGGTTTGAAGAATTATACCAGTGCATTTAGATGTACTGCATGGCAATAACTCAGAGCTCAGGGGACTGCTAAGGTATACATGAATCTGTAGGAGAATGCTGCCTTCCAGCATTAAACGAAGAAAACATGTATGTACATTCTTTATATAAACCTACGTTTTCTTCAACGAAGATAATTTAAGGTCAAAAGATTTTTTTTTCATCTTTATATATGAGAGGTAGATTGTATTTTTTTTATTTTTTTTAATAGATGGAATATAATCCACCAGGTCCTTGAGCGTAAAGTTAAATCTTGTACATGTCGAAATAGTCATATCAACGAAGCTTCTAGAAATGAACGACCAAGGGTTTAAAACACAAGATATTCGTACATTACTGATTTCAAAATCTATCTAGATACACTGTCAGACACAAAATTGAACTGTTAGTTTGCATTCAACGAAATGATATTGCTCTCTATGCATATGAATATCAACACAGTATTCATTCATCTTTTCTTTTCTTTTTTAAAGAGAAAAGAACAAGAGTTTACTCAACGATTCGCAAATTTACTTACTGTCAATTAAACTTTGTGAAGCTGGTAGGGATACCGCCTGTTTTGCGCTCAAAGCACAAGCAAACTGAAAAGCATCCAAATGGGAGGGTTGATAATTATTATGCTTTTATTTTTAGAGAAAGATAGCGGAACTTTCCTGTGTTTGTTTGCTTGTTTATTTGTTTGGGACACTTCACGCAAATTATCCAATAGGTGGACAACATGTTCTCAATGGGAACTGCACGCTGTTCTAATTTAAAAAAGGTTCTTTGACAGAACCGCCTCAATATTCACACCCTGATCGTCAGGAACATCAGCAAAACACTGATCTACAGCCTCGCGTGCAAGACGATCGAGGTTGTGGTCGATTTCAAAATAACCTGCTTCTTGCGGTTTGCTAGAAGCCCCGACTTGAAGAAGCCCATTGCGAACTTCCATGGACACATAAACCATGTTATATAGCTGACGACGGTCCACATGACCATCTCCATTATCATCAAAACAGCGAAGCCAGAAACGCGCACGTTCTTCAGGGTTACCCTTAACAACTGTCGACAGACCTGCTACAAACTCACGAAAGTTCAAAGATCCGTCGCGGTTGATGTCAAGAGCGCTGAACAAAAGATCTGCAGAGCGGTTCACCTTATCTGTGGGCTCATCATGAAACAACTCGCGAAACAGCTTCTTGAACGTAGGCAGGTCGAGTGTACCAGTTTTGGAGTAACTTGTCGCCGAGTCAAAGTTATTCTTGATACGCTCGAGCTCATGAAGATCAAAATGTGAAAGCGTCTCAAGCTCGCCGAGCAGCTGCCCTTGAGCGGCCAACCCCTTGCTGCGGAAAAGGCCCCTTCTGGGTGGAGCAATGCGTGCAAAGTAATTGTGCGCCTGGGCATGACCCTCCTGTACGGCCTCACAACGTGTCAAAAATGCATCCACCATGGCTTCTGTGACCTTTTTAAAGAACATGTCCGCTACACTATTGTAGAGGCTGTGCTTGAACTGAAATTCCAGTTCGAACTCCAGAGTCGAGGTTTCGGGGTCCATTGGGCGGTCTTTGATACACCACTTGTTTGTAAGGACCTTGAACACCGCAGAATCTTCAGCACGTGCCTCAACCTTGCCTTCTGCTGGGTCCAGCTTCACACGGCTTTTGTAGCGTTCACTTAGTGCTCCAAACCCAACCTTGAGCTCTGCGACATTCTCATACCTTGAGATCTGCTCTAAAATACGAGAATCTACTGTGTATGGCACAAACTCCTTATAACGAGGCACGTCTGCTACAACGTTATACATAACGTTCTTTGGAAAAGGCACAACGCGATGCTCGCGGTGACGCTTAATACTCGTGGAGGATGACGATCCACCAAAGAGCCAAGAGAGACCTGCCACGCTCTCGCGAAACGGAGCAGCTCGCCGTGGCACTGGCTGCCTCTGTAGCCTCTGCAACGTAAGCATATTTGCGCACAGATACTTTTGCAAGCCCTTTGAGGCCAGAGCCTCCGAAATGACGCTTTTCAGGTTTTGGTTTGCTTTACCTTGGTTTATTTTGCCGCTTTATTTTATTTATTATTGTAAGATGGTAAGATGGTACCCTATTAATCTGCATACATACTAAATTGCATCGTATATCATCTATTCTTGTAAATATGATATTACTTCGAACACCTGACCTCTCATTTTTAAATGCGCATAATTAAAATGGACCAATAATAACAGACATTTGCTTCGTTTGTCTGCGCTTCAATTATTTTACTTTAACTTTTTAAATTAAAATGTTAAAAAAGCTCCATACAAATAATGATGTCCCAACTTGCTTTATCTGCTCGCCTCAATCTGCCTGTAATAGCAAGTACACCAATGTGAATGTGACACAGGCCATGAGAGAATAAGCGTATTACCTGGATGAATTTATGATTTTCCTTAGTCTAGCTTTATTTTGTCATCATCTACCGTAGTGTTGGGTTCGATATTTGATTCCATCTCCATAATAGAACAGGCTGACGGTTGAAGCTGTAAGTCAAGAAAAATTAAATGAATAAAATTGAAGAAGATGACATGTAAGTTAGTATAATTAGCTATTGCAAAATTAATGTTTGGCAAGCTGGGCTATGATATGATCTGTGTCATCGAAAGAAGTCATATGGAAAACACGATCAACCTTATCGTCCTTTACCGTTGGTACTTCCAGCTTGCGAGAAAAGCTAGTAACAATTTTCCTAGCACTCTCCAAATTCGATGTTTTGATTGTCGGATGTGCTCGACGCTGAATTAGTCTATTTGCAAGAGTCAAGCCCGAGTCTGGAGGTGGTTCGAAGAGGACCACAGCAACCTGCTTTGAAGAAACCATCGCAAGCTGCATCCAGTATTTACGATCAGCTCTCTCCACATTGCAACGATCGAGCACCACCGTTGTTCGTTTTACATCGCGCCCAATTATATTTTCACATGTGCGTCTTGAGCCCACCTCATCTTGACATATTCGCTCACATTGTAGACGTTCAGTAAGCAGCTTCCCAAAGGTGGATTTTCCGCTACCTGGAAGTCCAACCAATATTATCAATTTATATTTGCATCGCTGGCGCTCAAATTCAGGCCCGGGAGTTTGATTATCATCGCTATTACTCTCTAAAACTGGTTGTTCTTGAATAGCGAATTTCTCCCCTGAGTTTTCCGTATCTTTAAATTCGGTTTGAAGCTGACGCTTCACCTCTTCTAATTCCGAAGCTACTTGCTCCGGAGTTGTGTATAGAATAAAGATACCACCAGCGGCTTCCCAAGGCCTACGAGCTCGATCACGATCATCAATCAAGACTCGGTATGGACCACTATATGTGCTCTTTTCGCGACTCGCACAAAAGATGTGCGGGACCTCGGGTCCAAGCTTTCTAGCACACCAAGCTGACTTTTGGCGTTCAGCCCACCGCGAATCTGACATTGGTACTCCAGAAAGGATGGTCGGCTTTAAATGGGCAAGGGAGTTTTCCCAAAGTGCTTGCGCACCTGGCATCCACTCGAGACTCCCAAAAAAGTCTCGAGCACTATGGATCGCGCGCCACATTGCTGCTACAGCGATATCGTTTGGGGACTGACCACAAATACGACGCACGCCAGCATCAAAGTCTGCAAGGACTCCATCGAGATCCACAAACAATTGGATTGATTGAGCAGAGATTGGAGGTCTCATTGGAAATTCGCCGGCGTCACCTGGTAGGAGATATTTTATGTGAGCCTTGGCACAGGTACGTCGCCAACTTGCTGATGTTTGGATATGGTTAGCTCGTACATACTTTGCAATGTTTTGTTCAAAGATGTTCGGATTATCGGAAAAGCTTGCGGCAATGCGAATAACAAATCCTTCACCAATAATGTCTTCAGCAACACGACTTGGCAATGTTGCCTCTGTTTCAAGCAAAGCTCGCAGCTGATCGTCGTTCTTAAGCACCCCGTCAAACACCAAGGGTACAGTCCGAAGTTGAAGCTTTCGCGCAAGTGAGACAACCTCATCCCAGGGCAACCATTCGGAGTCATTTCTCACAGCAAAGAGATAGAAACAGGATTGCAGACGATCATAAGCTATGCTATGTGTAGCTGTCATATTTTCTCCATAAAATTCAGCGTTCTTGTACCGCCCTTCTTCAAATATTTCAGGGTACTCAGCTCGAAGACATCGGTAAAGTTCTTTAACAGGGCCAAACGACCAATAGGAGGCCTCCTTATTGTGCGTTCGAGCGAATACTTTTCCTCCCGGCGCAAGACAACAATTTCCACCATCAAGCTTTTCTGTGATGATAACGCGTTTACCAAAAAAATCTTCACTTGAGCGTAACAGTGTGTCATCAGCATTTACGTTCGGGCTCCAAGGCAGATGAGGTGTACTCGGATATTTCTTGACGCTAACCGCAAAACTACTGTCATGGAGCGGCATAGCCACTGGTATAATTTTGTTTCGAACTAGGGACGTATGCGTCCAGTGATCCTCAATGCCTTGAGAAAAATCAGCCCGTACGATTTTGCCTCGCTGAAGAAGAAATTGCAGAAGAGATTCCGGATCAGTAGTATTAACTTCGTCATAACGTAACACGAGGCCTTCCACTGGTCCATTGTAGTATGCTGACTGCGTCTCTGAAAGCAATAAACAGAGATCTTCTTCGAAGGACTCTTCACTCTGGAACATCACCGTACTGTCGAATTCGACACTGCGTACCGGAGTCAGATCTGCCTTTTCAAGAATAGCGTTTCTAATCGGCACAGATAAGAACTTCTCAGCAATTCGATCATAAACATCAAACCCTAGGAAAGTATCAGGCAAGCTGGTATAATGGATGGAATGCTTTGCATACATCCATTCGCCAAAAACAGCATACCGTTGACCCAATGTTTTACAAAGATTAATCTTTCGTGAGTCGAGCCAGCGATCTAAGCTTGCCCACTGAGGAGCCGACTCGCAACATACAGTGCGAGAGCGGTTTTGAAAAACAATATTCCAATTCTCGTCGATGTAAATTCCCAAGTTAGCACCATCAACTTTCTCCTCAATTACAACTCGATGTAAGACATCAGGGTTAATGAAGATTTTGCGTTTATCCTGAGGGAACAGCAAGTCATCACGTGTGGCAGCACCTAAATTCACCAGGTGCTGAGTCCGGGGAAACTTTGGAGGAGAAGTAAGAAGACTGCGATTGCGGAGCGCAAGATATGACATGCGCTTCACAAGATTGTTAAAGAGTTTACGCCGAGCAGGTCCACAATGTGTCAAGGCTTCTTTGTATATATTCCATGCCTCGTCTCTCTGTCCAAGAGCAGTAAGTGCATCCCCTAAAGTCAGTGCAACACGGTCTTGTTGTAGTTTTGAAGCAAGAGAAAAGGCAAGTCGGGCATCAGCTTCAGCTTGTTTTGGCTTTTTGTTTTGGCCAAGCACACGCGCACGCAGAAGGAGTGCTTCCACATGCTCGCTTGGCATAGTATCGGCATGAAGCTCTGTAACCTCCATTAAAAAGTTGCATAAGTCCTCGTTCAGGCCCTGGGGGTCCGCTAAGAGTTGCTGGACGTCACATGTCGTAAACCGAAGTAAACTGCTCCGACAAAGCGTTGTATAGTTTTTTGATACATCATGAATGTCGCTTTCGAGGAATCCAACCGTAATGTGAAGATCCTTTGCTGGAAGACCGAGCTTGCGACGAACCACTTGTATGCATGGCCAACTCAAAACAATAAACCATACATTCTTGACGCGACCGAGGCCAAGGCCTAAAGGAGCTGGTCCTTCATTTGCAGCTTCTTGAAAAGCTTTCACCAGGTCTGCGCCCTTTCTTGAAAGTCGTCGCATTTCTGGAGGTGAAACTAGGGTAACATGATGCGTTGACTTGCCGTCACGCCACTCACGATTTCGTAGTGCTGCCTCAGGTACTTGGTCGTCTGTCCATCTCTGAACTGAGTTTTCAAATTGCTCACCTATTGCAGAAATGGTACCGTGGTATACCACGACTTCGCACATTGCAAACTGATCTAGGGGAACTTTGTTTATCAATAAGTCTCTGCTCAGAACGTTACGTAAGCAGCCTATTCGATGCGATTTGCAACTCTTTCTTCAATATTAAAGCAGATTTGCAATCCCCGCAAGGGGTTTTGACTCTGATGGTGGCCAGGAGATTGCATCCAAGTCCATGCTCGCTGAGGTTCTGCACGTGATCTGCAGAACGATTGCAGAACTATGACAACAACGAAATTTTAATATATATATTTTTTTTTTTGGGGGGGGGGGAAACACACTCGGAACGAGAGAAAAGAAAAAGTAATATCTGGATCATAGGCAAGTCCTAGGTAGATATGTACTAGTTATGATAGTATGCTAAACAATTGCTGAAGTGTCGCTCAAGCGCTAGTGAACTTTGATGTGCAATGGCCACGGTGTACCATAGAAGCCGTGTAACATTCCCGAAATAAATCGCTCGAAACTGTTCCTTTGTTTTCACTTGTGAACAATGATAGAATTCTATAGAGATTCCTTGCTTTGCTATTACGTTTGATTGCAGAACCCGTACCCAAAACTTTAGTACTCTGCTACTTCGAGCAAACCAGACCTCACGAAACAGAGAAGCTAAGTGGGGCTGCATATACTCAACTTCGAGATCCCACTTGCTATAATGCCCAGATGTAAGAGACATACAACCTACAGAATGTCATTGTTTGTACCTTGAGGATATAAAAGAGCTTGAACAAACTCGTGAATATGTTCTGCAAGTGCATGCGGCTGTTCCAAGGCTGCAAAATGCCCTCCTCGAGTTGCTTTATGGTACGTCACAATGTTTTTATAACGCGTGCTAAGGGTAAATGCAGGAGGTGGCATAATCTCGTACGGAAATTGTGATATTCCTGTCTTACAGTGCACGGGCTTTTGAAAGAGAACTGTGAACAAATTAGCTGGAGCACGACCAAAGCTTTCCCTGTAAAGCATAGCCGATGACGTTTGGGCTTGAGGAAGCCAATAAAGCATAAGGTTTGTTACGAGTTGTTGGTTTGTAATGTTGGACTTTGCATCTGTCCATAATTTAAACTTATCCAACACCCATGCTGCCAACGCCACAGGGGAATCTTCAAGGCCAACACCTAATGTTTTGGGTCGAGTTGATTGTTGCAGTAGGTATGGTGTTGTTTCGAAAAGCTTTTTAGGTATAGCAAGTATATCTGCTTTAGCAATCTCGGCGGGATCTGTTTCAAAAAGATACGCATAGAACGGTGTCCATAAAGGTAGGGAGACAATTGGCATATTGATATGCATACCGATAACCTCACCAGGAGGAGTAATATCTTGAAGGCAATGCGCAATAAAACTACCCCAATCACCACCTTGAACGATGTATGATGGCTTTCCAAGAGCCCGCATAAGCTTAGACATAATTACTGCAATTGCACACACATTTAGGCCAGGGCGTTGCGCCCCTTGAGAAAACCCATACCCAGGTAAAAACGGGACAACAAATTCGTAGTTAGTATCACGGGTTTGCAAATCTGCGATAAGCTTATGGAATTCATAAACGCTACCAGGCCAGCCATGTAACAAGAGGAGCGGAACTGATGTGTTGGCCTTTGTAATACGTGTAGACGCTCCCTTTTGGAGTGAAATGGTGCTATGACTAGTTTGCGTCTTTACATGCAAGTATCGCACTTTAAGACCATCAATCAGAGCTTGGTGTGGATGCATACCATTAAGCTCATTTTCTGCTTCTCGCCATTTGTAGTCTTGTTCCCAAAATTGAAGAACCCCTTCGAGATAGTCTACATCAATACCATCGCTCCAGCTTTCCTTTGATCTTGCTTGAATACCGACCATAGACCACATTGGTTTAATCCGATCTCGGAGCTTTCGTTGCAAAAGCTCTAGTTGTCCTTGTTCCACATGGATTGGTACTGCTTCAATCGTATCTTTTACAGATGGACTTTGACGACACAGCTTAAGCTCATCATGTGGTGCTGCCCAGCAGGCATCCCAGTCCACTTGAACTTTGACATCAAGAACAACACGATGGTAATACACATTCACCAAAACGCTCACAAGGAGCACCAGCAGAGCCGCTTTCCAAGCACGGAAGAACTCCATCTGATTACGGTTTTGACAGTACGCACCAGGTACAGGAGCTGCTC
Source organism: Schizochytrium sp. TIO01 (assembly GCA_004764695.1). NCBI lineage: Eukaryota > Bigyra > Thraustochytrida > Thraustochytriidae > Schizochytrium > Schizochytrium sp. TIO01. Next base: position 3,380,640 of record SMSO01000025.1, on the reverse strand, counting down.
CCAGCGTTGTTGTGACAACCTCCTGGGAAACCTTCTGTAGGACTCCAATTGGCACTGGTAACTGCAGACTTGAAGGATTGTTGCTGCATTGCAAACAAGAAGTCGTTGTGACCATCATTGTACAAGTCAACATGGCACTTCACATTCTTCCTTAATCATTTGTTTGAATCTTCTCTCTCATCAGGTAAGGTTATGAATAAGCAACCCATAGGTCAACAAAGTACTTACATGTTGTGCTACGTTTGGAATCTTTACATTAGAGAAATGTCTCGGGTGTACATAGCTTCTATAGAGAATGGCTTTAAACATGGTTTTGCACCAGGCAACTTCTACAAATTGCGACTTCGATCAGCTAAGGGAGGAAATTCAGCAAATGCTAGAATGAACGGTTCTCAGGCTGCTTTTTATTTTATTATTATTATTATTATTATTATTATTATCTTGTTTGTTATCATTTTCCTTTTTTGTTGCTTTTTTTTTTTTTAACATCAACAATAACAACGAACGAAGAGATACTGCGATTTATTCCAGACGACTGTCATGCGAGGCATCACCACACCCCTCGCAAGGTCCATACAAATGTGCAATAACGAGTTGCTCAGCCCTCCATATCTCCGGATCAAAAATTTGTGCAGTTGTAGCTGAGTTCACCTTTGAGCGGATGACGGAAGAGAGTTGGTTCTCTTCAAAACCTACAATATTTCTTTTGGTCTTTCTCTCTTGCTTATTTTGTCTTGAATCATTTTCAATCAACCCAGGTGGACGTAGATTACGCCTACGGCGACGCTCTGCTGCGTTATCCATTCGGGCAAGAAATTCGGCATTAGGGCGACTCGGTTTGGAAAATTTGGAATGAGTACCATCCGCCCCAGAGCTGTGCGTGGATTGCTTTACTGTGTTTCTTTTCATAAAGTCATCCTTAACTTGGGTCCATCTCATTGTGCGACGATACAATATTTTGCACTCTGTACACTTCTTGTGGCGTTTCTTAACTTGATCAAACGTTTGTACTCTCCCACACTGAGGACAAGACTTCTTATCAAGGCTAGCTTCGTAGTCAAGTTTAGCTTGAAGCTCTTTGGCTGCTACCCGCTTGTGCTCGGCGCGCTGGTCCATTCGCTGAAGAAATTGAATGGCTTCCTCATCTTTCGTTCGGGATGGTTTTTTGCGAGCAAGAAAATGCCCTGCTATTTCTCCACTTTCGTTTTTAGAGGGAGTTTTCTTCTTTTTAGCAATGGGGGTGCGAGAAGGATTTGATTTTGGTGTTTTGCTAGCTGGGCGTGCCTTGGGGCTCTTTCTATCATGATTTGTATCATTTCCATCGTAGCTCTCATACCGCTCGGTAACGTACAGGCGGTGGCGAAGCCTGTTAGCTTTGGCGCTTTTTTCGTATGTATGTTGTTTCTCAAGTTGATTGTACAGAGTAGCTTGTTGCAAGTATTGATCTGTGCTCTGTGCATCTGTTTTGGTATATAAGTGAGCTAGTTTTGGATCTTCTACTGGTGATATATGTGGAAGCTCTAATGGTTCTTCAAACGATGCAGATCCATAATCTTCAGGCTCTGTAAGGTCGTCCTCCCCTTCTTCTGAGCTATTGTCCGTATCAGGCTGATTATTATTGGAAATGTGATGTACGACGAACCGTGGTGGTTTGGGGTGCGACGCTGCTTCTGAAGTAGTGTCAATCATTGGTGGTTTCTCAAAAAGAGGTTTTGGTGGCTGCTGAATAGCTTCAGATCCTTTATGAGGTTCTAATTGTGTGTGTGAAGCTAGCGTATGCAGCTGCTCGATACGATTTTCTTGGTCAACGTGTGTCAAAGCTTGTTGTTTAGCTTCTGTACTCAACGGCGACTGCAATGTGCTTTGAAGTGCATTGTTCGTGTCGGAACCCGGAGCTGCTTGAGATGTGTATTGAGAATCATTGTCTATATTAATATTCGGGGCAGTTAAACCAATACGTTCTTCAATTTCATCAAGATCATCGTTTTCTGCCTCACTTGAGTCATCAGTTCCATATGGATCTGGTCCAGAAAATTCGTCATCCTCGCTAGCCTCGCTGGAATTATCACTATAGGTTTCTGCATTCTGATTGCGAAATCCTTTCAGTTGCGAGCCTGAATTCCCAAGGTCTTGCATGCTTTGATGAAGATCTTCACTAATAATGTCATCATCCCCAGCCTCACTTGAGTTATCTGTATCATGCGTATGGCTGACTACGTCATCCTCGTCTGCTTGGCTGGAGTTGTCGGTCAGTAGGGCTTCGTCATCGCTTAAGCTTGATATTTTATGAATTTGTGGCAAATCAAGAATGTTACTTGAGTTTCCTGTCTTAGACATGATCTAGGAAGTAAGAGAATGAGAGTTCAATGGGAGATTCTCTTTCTAGGGCGCAGATCCTTCCGAACAACCACGGGTTGATGTCCCCACAAAACTCCTGATACCCAGGAGTTTGGTAATAACTGGTGCACGAGTCAAGTGTAGAAATTCCTCCCAATACCGGCAGCAATAAGACTTTTCACGATTTATATTGTTCGTTGCTCGTTGCTTGTTGCTTGTTGCTTGTTTCTTGTTGTTTCTCTTGCTAAGTCAATTTAAGCAGAGTAAGCTTTTACCACTGGCCAGGATATAGCACACAGAGCAATACTCTCCTTCCTTGCACAGAGGATATCTGCTTTGCTCATTGGGCAGCAAGGCATTGTAATTTTGGTCTTCATGACACCTCGTCGTTTTCACGTTCTTATTTGTGTTGTTTCTCTTTGCCATTAGTCACGGTCCTTCTTCAACGGTCATCATGCACCGTTCTCCTGAGAACGGTGCTAGTATCATGCATAGGAGTTCCTAATATGCATAATGATCTTAGGATTTAAATAGCGCCCTTACTAAAATAGCACTAAAGCATGATGACATAATTTTATTCAACCAGGACTTTAGTTTCCCTTCAAGCCTCATTTTTCAGTAGCTTTAATCAGGTTAAGGTCTTATGTGCTAATTTGTAAACTCCTTCTGGATAATCCTTCGAATGAGACTTTAGTGACTCCTTACAGACGATCTCATATGAGATAATGGTAGATGGGCTATGGCTTAGTGTTTCCAGTATATGCATAAATAGAAAGGATAAGAAAAGAAAAGAGTGGTGAAAGAGACTCCAGTAAAGAAGGAAGTGATGAAAAACCATTATTCATCCATTCTTGTAAACCAAGAACTTTGCGATTTTTGAGATCATGTGCAACGACGAGGCTCCGCCTTCTGCAGAGGCTTCAACGCCGGTTACTCCGAGCGTGCAAAGTCTTGCTCGCAGCGGCATTCGAGAGATCCTTGCCAAGGTTCTTGAGCAAGGCCTTCAGGCTGGGCTAGAGCGGGACGAAGACGAGTGGTTGGCCGCTCTTGTGCAGGAATCCCAGTTGGAGATCGCAGACCGAGCTCTACGTCAGCGCATCGAGGAAGACTTCTTCGGTGGCTCTATCTTTGAATGTGGTTTGAGGCCGTGGGCTTTGCAGAACCTTCGCGTGAAAAACAGGACTTCAGAGCGTTCTGGTCCTGTGGATTACCACGATATTGAGATCAGTGGGCTCGGTGCCAACGGCGAGACCGTGAGAGCCACATTTCTGCAAAACTCCTCTACCAAAGAGGCAAGTTTCCGTGTGGCGATTTTTTCAAATGTGGACCCTGTTGTAGACATCATCAAGTTGAAGACCACATGGGCCTGTGACACTCACGGGTTTGAGGAAAGCGACTTCGAGTCAATGGAGGAGATGCACTGTGGACAGTGTCCCGACAAAAAACACCCATGCGTTTTGGAGATCCACCCTCCCGAACTTCTTATTAAATGGCTACGCAATGCTGGAGCATACATGAATGAGGAGGAAGACGACATTGCCTCGTTCCTTTTCGTTTTCACTCTCGTAGACCTGGACATGGTTGCGAGCAAACTTGCCAACTTTTTGTTCTCACCGACTTCTGAGCATGATGCAGAGTATGGATCCGACGATGAGGCAATGGAAGATGCAGAAAAGGAAGTCGATGGCGAGGGCAGTGAGGTTGATGAAAATGAGGATGATAATGCCGAGGAAGGTGAAGACCAAGAACAGGACGAAGGTGAGGACGAAGATGAGGACGAGGACGAGGACGAGGATGAAGATGATGGCGTTGAGCCTGACGAGGAGTCCAAGGAGACTCGCAAACCGAATGCCAAGTCGAAACGTGGCAAAGGGGCCAAAAGCGATGAAGTAAGCAAGCGCAGAAAGAGTGAAGAGGCATAAGATAGTATGTGTACAGGAACTACCAAGTATTATGATTGTGTTTGTATTTGATTCAAAAATCGTAAACAGCCAGCTACTGTGCGCGAGCCGTGTTCCGATTGAGTGTGCACGTGATTTAGAAAGTTTCATTGCTTGTTCGCATGCAAGAGTTTTGCCTTGCACTTGTTCGTTTTGGTTTCTTGATTGTGTGATGATCCTCCATTTCGAAAAAACAGTGCCAAAGAGAGAAATATTTGGCTTGAGGTCAACAAAGCGCATTTGGCTTAAAGCAAGCAGAAATGCTGCTGACCTTGCTGTTTTACAGGAACATTGATTATTTCTTCTTGAGGCCAGGGAATGTAGAAGCGTCCATGCTGGCAAGCTGCTGGTCCATAGTGGCAGCGACATTGGTACTGAGCGGTTGCGTACTCTTCTTGACCTTGGGAGCTGCCTTTGGTTTCTTCTTAGCTCCTCCAGCAGCACCAGCCTTTCGTTTTTTGTTGGCTTTGGCAGCATTAGCCTTATCGTCTCTTTTTAGCTTCATATCGCGTTCATTAATGACCTCCTGGTACATTTTAAGAAGTTGTCGAACACGCTCCACTTTACGAGGATCCCTGCGGATAGCAAACTCGAGACCTTTTGTATTCAAGTTTGATCCAAATGTATTCGCCAATGCCTCACGAGTCATGCCTTCCATGTACTCAACCACGATTGCATTCATTAAGTCTAATGTCTCAGGGAGTTGCTGTCTCTGATCGCCAAAACCGTACATGACGCTGGCCACTGCCATGTCCACAACAAGCAAGATATCCAAATCCTAAGTTAGCCAATCCTGTATTTCTAAACATGACCTCCCCTTTCTGGGGCAGCAACATAAATGCAGTTTGTCTTATTCCTTTGCACTTGTGTTCTGGTGTGTATCCCACAAGAGCAGCGACGACGCTTCTAGAGCGAGCAAGAGCGGCAACCTAGAGCTAAAATGCTGGTCACGAGCCGCTATCTGAGGCCACAAAAACGTACGTTCTGAACGGAAGTCAGGAGCTTGTGCGGACGTATCCGCGGCAGCCTTCTTGGGTGCCATGGTTTCCTCCTGAGGTCCTCCTTTCACGCAGTAGGGAGCGCTGCCGTACTCCCGTTTGCTAAACTTCACAACGACGAAGTAAAAATCATGAAAACAGAGTTATTGGAGAGTCTCTATTTTACAATAGATGATATCAACTGCTAGGTAGCATATGAGATCATGTCATGAGAGCAACTCGCGGGGTTGAACCTCTTCAATAGGCCTTTTAAAGACCACTGAGTTGCTATCTCGTGTGGGTGTTTGTGCGGGCTGGTGAATGGTGGGCAGAACTAAGGCGATGTTCTGAGAACAGGCGGCATCTCATTGGCTGGCTAAGCGGGATCTCTTTTGTGAATCGTGCGTGGCGTGAAAGCAGCCGTGAAAGGGGTAGGTAGGAGGTCGGCCGGAAACATTCATTCCATTGAACTTGAATACCTAAAGTCGAGGTTTGACTTCTCAGAGCGTTGGGAAGCGAGCCATCTGTCACCACGATTGTCGTTTCGTCTCACCGGAATTGGAAATGTGTTGTTTGAGCGTAAACTGTGCTTGAGTAAAATGAAAACTGTCATGATACCTGCTCGCCTTCTCACTAGCTAGCTAGCTAGATAAAACAACATGCAAGCAAGCCTTGAAAGTTGGTCGCGATGGTGATTCCCAATGTGAAATAAGTCCATTCGGATGTTACTTGCTATTGAATTTACAGTGCCTATTGTTATTTCATTTTACAATTCTCTTGAAAGGCACCATGCTTGTTTAAGAATCATCATTAACATTGTTATTTATGAACGAATGAATTAAAAAATAAAATAAATCCTAATCAAAAAATATTTATAAAAATAACAAAATAATAATAATATGGTGTATACAGGCCAAATAAACATCATATCTAATAAAAGAGTTTTCTCTCCGCTTTTTGGAAACGGCGGTCATGCTTTAAATGACGATGGTGGCACTTTTGGCAGAACAGCCTGAGGAGTATATGGGAGACAGTGGGAAAAGAGATCTTTACGGATTATCATCTGCCGTGACTAGTATCCAGGCATTTTAAAATAAGCAAGATAGATTTAGGGCATCTCGACATTCTCGAAGAAAACCACATGTTTCCTATACACTAACGCCAGCCAGTGGCCTGTAATGCAAAACCGTTTCCTCATTTGGATTATTTTAGTTTGTACAAATCACCCTGAACGAACTACATACCTTTGCAATGGCCTCTGAAGACCATTGAAATGCGCGGTGTCTCTCCTTCTCTTGGCAGCCACAATGCTTGCGGAAAGCAACGCTTTAAGTAAAACCAGCCGGCCTCAACCATTAAAGTTGATAGCCGTGCACCGCTTCTCCAGAAGGCGGGTTCGCAAATGCTGGAGGCTCTCTGAGGTTGCTTCGGTCTACATGTCAGGCCTGTTGTATTGTCGACTCGATGGTTTGCAGTTCGTAGGCAGACGCACGACCTTTGTTTCTATTTTGTCTTAGTCGTCCTTCTCTTCGTGCAAATTCTCTGGAGCGGGCAAGATGCGAGAGCGCCTAAAGTCTGCAATAGCCCAAGATTCGTAAAGATTCAACATTCTGCTGCTCCACATACACGTGAGAACAGAACAGTCTCGAACAAGCAGCTGGCAAACCACCCTACGAAGAGCTTCAACCTGCACTGGGTCCTGCAATATACCGGACTTAAAATGAGAAATGATGCAAGTTTAGTAACCCTTTTACTCTGGGACAACCTATGGGCACCGACAAACCGTGAAGAGAAAACTTGGAAACAAGGCGGCCACGATGGGAGGTAGTAGAGGTAGTAGTTAATGTCCTGCAATCTTGCAGTCTCCAGTCTCATAAAATTACGCGTAGTGAGGGGGGTTCCAGCAGGATGCTAGTTTATGTGCATCCTCAAGTTCGCCTACAGGATTAGTAGTAGAAAAAATGAAAATCTTAAAAAAAATAAAAAAATAAAATAAAATTAGAAATAGAATCTGAGTAGTACTTGGTACCTTCGGAGGTACGGTACCTAGCTCTACCTAGCTAGCTAGTAGAAAAAGAAAAGAAGAAAAAGTAAAAAGATAAATTCTAAACTAAACTGTGGAACAACATAAAGACGACTCTGTTCGTGACTCGTTATATGCCAAATAGGCGCACCAGTGTCGCTGCATTTATCCTGTCGTTGCATTCCATGACAGATACATCTACCAAAGAATGTTTGAATGCTCTAGATTGGTTATTTGCTATATCTAAAATAAATAATCCAAGTATCTTATGTTGCTAAATGTCACTCTGGAATTACAGCGGCGTGCCAGCGGGCATTTACGAATGAATATCATCAACACATAAGCCCACTACTGTCCACGTGTCAATGTTGCGCAGATTCTTTAATATTCTCAGAGATGACCAAACCCAACAGATCACGATTTAACTGTAAATTGCATTGTCGGGGCAGCAATCTGGAAATGTGAAGTTGCGTTGTGGCACATCATTGTGAAAAACGCTCTAAGTTGTAACGAGAACTGCCACGCTTGCACCAGTTTAACTACTCATCACAAAACCAACATTCGTGACTCTTCAGCATTCAATCACAATTTACCAATATAGGCAATCTTCGTTTATATGTATCCCACCAGTGTTGCTGTGACATAATCAAAATAAGGAAGACGAAGCATGGAAGATGGAAACCTTCAGTGGACTTCCTTATTTTGGATTTCCTTTAATCAAGGTGAGTTTCTTTAATAAAGGCATTTCCAACAAACTCTGCAAAAAAGAAGTCAGTGATAGAAAAGCACGCCAAAGTACGCCGCGCTCCACCAGATCGGGCCCGCCTGGCCCTCCTCCGCGGCACAATTTTATCTAGAGATTACCAGTCAGAGCTGCATCGCCAAATACTATTGCCAGCTCCAGCGCACAGACTCTCTGGCCGTCTGCCTGTATGCCATCTTGACTGCTGAGTCATCATTGTATTGCATCCTCGCGCTTTCAATTCGTGGGTGACGCCATCCTCGCATGGTGTTCGCGCAATACGCATCTTTCAGGATATCCTCGACTTAAAGCCTAGGATTTCCTAGCCTTTTCCCCCAACAACGTCACGGTTTGACGCCAGAATACTCTTAGTGTTCCGCAAATATGAGGTCCTAATCGCCAGTCGAATCTAGGCTTAGGACCTTAAAATAGCCCGGATCTTCGAGATACTTAGCAGATCTGATCAGGCAGAACACGCAGGAGTCTGCATTGTCATGTGTGCCCTTAAGGTGCAATTTGCGGCATGTCCTCCACGCAATCTCTCGTTCGCGACGTGGTCGCAAGTCTGACTCCTTTCAAAGACATCAATCATTCTCAGACTCCGAAGAAACGGCTTCGAGGCAATCGATGATGGATTGACTTGACAGCGTGGAACCTCGCAGCGCGCCTGCTGTACTTGCCCTTCGTTACGTGCTGCGGCTCTTTGAGAGTCACCTTCTTGGAGTTTATTTGCGAGAGTCATTCGTGGACTGATTGTCATGAATTGACTGTCTGTCATTGATTCATTCACTCTTACTTCATTTAGGAGCTGACAAAACAAAGAAAGCAAAGCAAAGCAAAGAATGCAAAGCAAAGCAAAGCAAAGCAAAACAAAACAAAAAATTGCTTCAGCTTTTGCTCATCTTCGGAGTTGAAGTTGAAAATCGGTAGTGTTGAAGAAGAGGATCGGTGCAACTTCAATCATAGTCGGTAGTCCACCAGATTCGTGTGCATCCTTCTTTACAAGGAATGCTTCACCTGAAGAGCTGCTGAGTTGGACTGAATGAGCGACAGAGAGAGAGAGGGCGAGAGAGATAGTGTGTGTGAGACAGAGAGACAGAGAGAGAGTGAATGAATGGTGTCTTTCCAAGGTTTCTTTTTACTTTCAAGCGCCCTCGTGTTTTAACCTTGAATTTATCTGCGAGAGGTACCATACCTACCTACCTTTTACCTACCTACCAACCTACCGAGTAATATTGGTTCTCCTGCAGGTCTTTCTCTGTGGACAGATAAATAAATAAATACCTCCCCAACGGCGCTTTGTTTCGCGTCTCTGCCACGTGAAATGGAGGTGTAGCTGGGGTCTTCAATACAGGCGCTGATTTAGTGATGCGCGGTTAATGTGATTGCTTCTCATTGAGATCTGTTTCGGAGGGGCGCCTATTTACTTTCATAAAATACTCTAAAAAAGGAGAAAGTTATATTAAAAAAAAATTAGTTTCTTGAATTCAATTAGTTAAAATGTTTTTAATTTAAAAAAAAAAAAAAAGGTAATGTTCTTGAAGAAGAAAGTTGAACAGCTGGCGAGCGCGAGGATGTTGTTGACGATGTTCTGGAAACCTGTGCCCCAAAATACCGCTTCGGCCTCTGCGTCTGCGCTTCAACGCGCATTCCTTCGCTCTGGCTGCTGCTCTGCTGCCTGTCTGCCTGCCTGCCTGCCTGCCTGCTTGCTTCAAGGCTTTCTCAGCTCTGAAGAAGAGCAGCACATGGGATTTGGCTGACCACACATGAAGAATGACGGCGTTCTTTCTTTACGTGCTGCCAGCCTGTGTTGGAACACTGCCCAAATTTGTATTCCCTTCTCCACCGCAGCTTGTGCCGGCGCTAGCTAAGGGTGGCTAGGTGGCCCCTACGTGCTGCTTTCTTCTTACTTCTGTCGCGCACATTTCTTTCGGTCTGGCGCAATCTTCGAAGCTCTCAGCTCAGCCCGCTCTCCAGGCCGCTTGGCGTCTCGCCGGGACCCCCCAGGCAGCTTGAGGCCCTGCCGACCCACCCGCTCCCTTTCTTCGGCGACCTTGATGCGAGTCCTGCAGCTTCAGGTTCTGACTGCATCACTCGACCTGGACATACCTTCCTACTGAGTTCCTAGTGCCTGGGTACTGTATTCATGATGTGGAGCTCCCGGCGAAGCTGCTCTTCAGTTCCGCCAAGGCAGATACGAGCTTTAGCAGGGGCAACCGGAAACCCAGTTGCCTCTAAGGGTCCTTAGGGACCGGGTAAGACGCACTCATTCATTCCCCTTGCTCGGTTCTTTTCGATTTCTTTCCTGCGCCGAGCTTGCTCGTTCTTCTTCTTCTTGGCCGCTCTTGGTCTCGCTTTGCGAAGCCAAACAAACTACCTCGACGCGCAAGCCGAGGGAGAGCATAGCCCAGGCCCTCCTGGACCTCCTATTGCTCGCTCCCTCGGCCTCGACACAAACTTGTTAGAAATCAAAGGCCAGCATTCGAGCCTTGCATTACATTGCGCTGTATTGCATCATTGTATTGCATTGTATTGCATTTGCATTGAATCGCATTGCATTGCATTGTATTGCATTTGCATTGCATTTGCATTGCATTGCATTGCATTGCATTGCATTGCATTGCATTGCATTGTATTGCATTGTATTATTGCATCGCATCGCATCGCATCGCATTGAATTGAATTGAATTGAATTGAATCGCATTGAATCGCACAATGGATGAACGAATGAATAGATCAATTTTCTTCATGCAGTGGTATGCCTAATTTAGTTTTAGAGAATCGCATGAGCTTTGCATGGTCTCCGTTGATTTGTACATTTGTAATTCACGCGTCGATGTGCCGATCGATCACATGGATTCTCCTCGCTGAGCGGCAGAAGTGGAGTGCTTTTGGCTTCAGCTCCGGTTTCTCAGTTGATGCCACAGAGAATGAGTGAGTGAAAGAACGAATGCTTTTGCTCTCGTTCGTCGAACCTATCATCAGTCACCTTCCACCGACGGCTAATCTGATTGATGATGACCCAAATCCTTTTTTATTTATTTATTTTTCAATTTAACTATTTACATAATTTTATTTTATGATCTAAGAATACTACTATTTTATTGCTCCGTTTATTTCTTTCTCATGTTTCCATCAACCCATGGAGGAAAAGTACTACTCCTGCCATTTATTGTTCTTTAGTCTTTGGCCTGTTTTGTTTCCCGATGCTTTCCTCTCATCCAGCCTTCTTCCTCCTTCCCTTCCTTCCCCCTCTTCCTCTGGCTCAGCCCTCTCTCCCTCTCGCTCCCTGGGCATTTATTTGATTATTTGTAGTTTATTTATTTGTTTATTTATTTGTTTATTTATTTATTTGTTTATTTACTTGTTTATTTACTTGTTTATTTATAGTTTACATAGTACGTACACATCAACCAATTCATTCCACTTCTCTATCTTCCTCGTCACTCACTCTATTCAGTTGTTCTTTCTCCGAAGCCTTCTTCTTCTTGCTACGGTTTACTAATTCGAGTCCTTTGATAAGAGTGAAAAGGAGAAGAAAGAAGTTTTAAAGAGAGGTGGGTAGTTAGCGGGAATGCTTGGGCCGTAGGAGTCCCGTATGTGGCACTAGAGAGCACGGCTTGACGACGCTGCTGCACATCAGAATCAGGCGCCAACCATCAGCAAACCCCTTTCGTACTTTCTACGCAAGCACACCCAACCAGCAAGATGGCCACCCGCGAGTACCTCTTCACGTCCGAGTCGGTCAACGAGGGCCACCCGGACAAGCTCGCTGACGTCGTCAGGTAAGTAGGACCACACCGCACCGCTCGGCATCCGCAAGATAGATCACAGGCGCAGCATGGCGCCATCAGCGATGATGGCGTCACGAGCACCACCCACCTTAGCTTGGCTAGTTGCTTAGCTAGCCAGGTACCTACTAGCTTCTCTTCTCTTTGTGCAGCTCCCTCAACGTGGCTTCCCCCTCTTGCTTCTCTTCGTCACACGCTTCTTCGCGATAGATACTAGCAACAACACGGATGATTGATGGATCGATCGAGTGAACGATAGATTCATTGATTAGGTTGGGTCTAGATGGATCGATTCACTCATTATTATTATTGTATTAATATGAGTGGTTGAGGTGCATTGAGATCAATTGAGATCGCGATGTGCTTCTTTGTCCACGAAGGATAGCACTGATAACAGGGGCAGCAGCTAAGGATGGAACAGGTCTAGATGCAGGGTGACGCATAGACAGGAAGAAGAAACTGCTTCATGCATTCATAGATTGAATCTACTACTTCATTGTGGTAAACACTAGTAACAGTCTATAGTGTATTGTCTATGCCCTGGTATTTAAAAAGGGCATTAAAGAAAAACATAAACAGTGATGACTAACATGTAGAAAATTGCAAATGATGGATGCACACTCAATTAATTTATAAACAGTGATGCCGTCCTCGATGCCTGCCTCGCCCAGGACCCCGACTCCAAGGTCGCCTGTGAGACCGCCACCAAGACCAACCTCGTGATGGTTTTCGGTGAGATCACCACCAAGGCCACCGTCAACTACGAGCAGGTCGTCCGCGATGCCGTCAAGGGCATTGGCTACGACTCCGCTGACATCGGCATTGGCTACGACTCCATGAACGTCGTCGTTGGCCTCGAGGAGCAGTCCCCCGATATCGCCCAGGGTGTCCACCTTGGCAAGGCCGAGGAGGACATTGGTGCCGGTGACCAGGGTATCATGTTCGGTTACGCTTGTGACGAGACCGAGGAGCTCATGCCCGCCAGCCACCTCTGGGCCACCAAGATTGGCAAGCGCTTGACAGATGTCCGCAAGGACGGCACCCTCGACTGGGTTCGCCCTGACGGCAAGGTCCAGGTCACCGTCGCCTACAAGGAGACCAACGGTGTCACTGAGCCCCAGTACGTCCACACTGTCCTCATCTCCACCCAGCACAACGAGGGTGTGACCCAGGAGCAGATCGCTGAGGACCTCAAGCGCGAGGTGATCGCCAAGATCATCCCCGAGAAGTACCTCACCCCTGAGACCAAGTACGTCCTCAACCCGTCTGGCCGCTTCGTTATTGGTGGCCCCCACGGTGATGCCGGCCTCACTGGCCGCAAGATCATCGTCGACACCTACGGTGGCTGGGGTGCCCACGGTGGTGGCGCCTTCTCCGGTAAGGACCCCACCAAGGTCGACCGCTCTGCTGCCTACGCTGCCCGCTGGGTTGCCAAGTCCCTCGTCGCTGCCGGCCTCTGCCGTCGCTGCCTCGTCCAGCTTTCCTACGGTATCGGTGTTGCGGAGCCCATCTCCCTCCACATTGAGACCTACGGCACCGTCAAGGAGGGCATGACCGAGGCTGAGCTCAAGAAGATCGTTGAGAACAACTTCGACCTCCGCCCCGGCTGCCTCATCCGCGACCTCAAGCTCAAGCGCCCCATCTACTCTAAGACCACCTGCTACGGTCACTTCGGCCGCCCCGACGCTGACTTCAGCTGGGAGCAGCCCAAGGAGCTCAAGCTCTAAGCGAGCACTTGCCTTTTACATACGTAACCTCCTAATTCCCCAACACCCTCTTTTCTGTGATTTGCCTTCAATGTCTCTCATCTGCGTTTTATGATAGCCATCCACAATCAAACAGATTGCTTTTGATCTTTGTTATATGTATGTTCTTCCTTGTAAACCTGCCTGCTCTCCTCCTCCCCCCCCCCCCCAAAAAAAAGAAAGAAGGCATAATTTTGTCTTTTAACGAGTCACAGACGTGCTCTATTTTCGTAACACATGTACAGAAGCTCAATCAAGTCTTTTGATGGTTCTAGTTAAGCTCTTATCTTCTTGCTTACGAAGGCTAAGCCTAAGCACATTCCGTAAAAAGTCACAAACATTGTATTTTTCATGAATCTTACTTTGTAAAGGTTTTCTTCCTAGCATACTATCCACCAATACGATTGACGGAGAGTCTATGCCACGTTCCTGATGTTTTCAAACCCTATATATTTCAAATTCGTAGATATGCTTTGTTGGTTTGTTCGATGAAGAATAAAATAAATGTTTCCTGATTCTGTTATTCTGCTCAGAAAACACTAACTCATACTTTTTCTAAATACATGTTTGGCCAGAGCTTCTTTCTTTTTCAAAATATAAGAAATGTCTTGTTATCGTCGCGCTATCTAATTTAATGCATACATATTCACGTCTTAGTTGACGAAGAAATAGAAGAGGGAGTAGAAGAAGATGGAAGTGACAGGGAAATCTATTTTTAAATTTAAGGAGAACCTCCGCAAGATTCCGACCGATCGTGTCAATTATACAGCTCTCGCTATATAACATGGAGGCCCGCTAATTTATAAGATAAATAGAAAACAATAAACATACATTGGTTACATCAAAGTGTGGAGACAAAAGTTAAGAGAGTTTATGCTTCCTTGGGCTTGGGGTTGCGCATACTCAGGATCTTCTTGAACCAGTACACATTGAGAAGTACCATAATGATGTTTGTGGAAAAGACAAATACAAATTGACTAAAGTGGGCAATGCGACCAGCCTGCATCGCCATAGTTCCTTCGTAAATGCCGGTGAGTGCCATCGGTACACCAAAGATAATCCGGCTTAGCAAGAAGAAAACGCCAAACAGGAGCTCGGCGCGCTTCACAGCAGTTGTTCCCTTGTAACCAAGTGCAAGCATGATCGAACGAAAACTCAGAAACGGCGTTGAGAGTTCAAACAAAGTGCAGCAGAGACCATAAAATTGCACGAACGGGTGCAGCATGATGACCAGAGTAGAAATCCCGACAAGGTGATGAGCAAGGAAACCAAAATCGACGGAGGGGGCACGAAACACCATGACGAGATCCCACATAAAATATGCAATCGTGTAACAGAATAGATAACATGCATGGGGCGAGACTCCATTCATGCGATCCGTCAATACTGTACCTTCCCCAGTTCCAAGAATGTAAATCGCTGCGAAGGCTGCTGTTAGCGCATGAAAAATGCTAACGCACCAGCCCGACACCTTAGTCTTTTCTAGGTCAGTGAGCTTGGACCATCGCTCCGCAGGTACAACGGCGGGGAGGATTTGTTTTCCTGCTGCCTGCATGCCGAAGAACAGCGCAAGGCTGCCAAAAACGCTTTGCACATGCTCTGAGCGTGCAGCGATACCTAAGAAATCTGCACTTCCGTCAAGAAATTGAGTTCCATTTAGAGCCATCTTGTGACCTTCTATCCAAGGGTTTTATTCTGCCTCGATGCTATTATTGTGACTACTAAGAGCTGCGCTCTACGATATCCAGTATCAGTCGATGTTGCTCAATACGAAGACGGACTCTAAGATCCTAGCTAATTATTCCTTTTCTTCCTTAGCGCAATCCTCAAGCCAGCAATCAACGTCAGCTCCAGTGAGAAAGTATTCTGACAGGAAATCCAAGATTTAGCGTTCTACTAGCGAGGTTCAAGCTTGAGAGTCTACTCGCAAGCTTTTGCCCCTTTTGGTTTGCTTTTTATTTTTGCTCAAGGGAGACCAGCTCGAGGTTCTTTCGCCTCGCCAACGTAGACGGTTCAATCAACGCCTCTCGGCACCTGCCGCCCTCCTCCTCTTGTCCAACAACTCCGCGACAGAAGCACCCCTGGCACTGCTAGCAACGTAACAAGGTTAGACCAAGCCGTGTCTAAGAGAGTTTGGACTTTGCTGGTGGCTATGAGCGCAAGTGGCCGTCTGTGCTGGTGTAGAGTGAGCGAGCCGCGTGTGCACCCAATTTGATACACAGTAAATTAAAAAAAGGAAAGAAAGAAATGCACAGCAAGTCGAACTTTCGAAGGTTTCAACTTCCTTCCTCCCGAAAGGCTCTTTAGTTCTTTTAAATTATTTACAAAATAAATAAAACAGTAAATTAAAACAATTTGGGGTAGCAGTCATATGGCCTTCAGTAAGAGGCAGGAGTTTATTGTTTGCCTGTTTAGAATGATTATTTTAGTAATGATTTCTACTACTAATTAGAGAAAGAAAAGGGAGGCGTTGCCAGAATAAAAGCTCTAATACTACGTACCTTGGTAACATAATACGTCGCACGATTGAACTCGGTGTCGTATTTTACACGTCTCTCAGAAGTAGTGAACAGACGTTGGTCGAGCAGGTCGAAACAGCCCCTTTGGCATGAAAGGTAAACAGCGGGAAGGAAGAGAGAGCGAGACGAGAAAAGAAAAGCGATGAAATACTACCAAACAGAACATGGAACAAGACACGCGTCAGTAACCGCAATTAGGGCAAAGGCTAGGACTTGAGAAACTGCGAGGAGCTGGCCTCTTTCTCTCGATCTGATAAAACTTTCTGAAGAGGTACCTGAAAGAGGTGTGTTTTTATTGCATAGAACTAAGCAACATGTTCATAAAATCATGCCTATCTCACGGAATAAAATAAAATAAAATAAAATAGAATAATTGAAACTCAGGCTCATTTTAAAAGTTAAATAAATAAATAAAAGAAATTCTAAAAACAATGGTAATAAAATAGGCCATCTCAAAAGCAGAGCGAAAGGAGCAGTTTTAATTAGTTCTGACACCATGAGAAGAGA
Organism: Schizochytrium sp. TIO01; assembly: GCA_004764695.1. NCBI lineage: Eukaryota > Bigyra > Thraustochytrida > Thraustochytriidae > Schizochytrium > Schizochytrium sp. TIO01. The sequence continues at coordinate 3,364,059 of SMSO01000025.1, read as the reverse complement.
TGGAGCAATGAATCAATGAATCAATGAAGCAATGCATCGAAGAGCATACATATTGTGTGGAGATGGAGGACCTGAGATTGCCATGCAAAAGAGCAGAATGGCTGATCGATACCGGTGGACATAATACTGCACTCGAGTCCGTCTGCATAAGATCGATTGATTGCAGAAGGGCGTTTCAAGGCACCCACCCACCTTGTAAAGCTAAGCTAAAGAAGAGAGACTGCTTAGGTCTGCCATTTCAAGTTAGTTTTGTGGCAACTTGAGACCAACCGTGTCTGCTCACATGAAATTCATTAGACCTACGTCCTTCTCAGACCAATACAAGCTGCTCCAAGTATCACATGCTGTGCATTGGTTTTCTGTGTCCATCGAAAACCAAACCTCAGATCCTAAGAGAGCTAGCTAGCTTATTTATCAGGTCCAGAGCTCAGGTTCCTGTGCCACATCCTCCTCCGAATCTTGCAATCAATCATTGAGAAGCAAGCATCAGCTGCTTTCAGATTTCGGTGCCTATCGTGAAACAGCAAACTTCCGCGCTGCATCCAATGAGCAAATAAACAAACGACGATCGCTCAGCACCCACCTGAGCACCTGCGCGCCTGCTGCAGTGCAGTCTTGGCGAAGCTAGTACGCGCTTCTCCAACGTGGGGGGCTCTGAGTTCCCCTTTTCCCAGACCCTCGAGCCAAGCTTGATTTGCAATGTAACCTTCTAAGAATGCAACCTTCTAAGAACCCCCCAAGATGAAACTTCTTCTCTTCTGTACCTCTAGCTAGAGGAGGTAAGAGCCTACCTACCTACCTACCTACTCCTCTCTTTCTTTCCTTTTCTTTTTCTTTTTCTTTTTCTTTTTCTTCGTTTTCCTTTTTATAGTCATTAAAAAGTAAACAGAAAAACAGAGGGAAACAAAGCTTTAAAGATGAAGGACTTCAGAAGAGCAGGGCAGTCAAGAGGGGACACAATTAAAGAGAGCCTACTCTAACTGAAGCGCATAAGAAAGGCGTAAGAGGGTGAGTCCGGTCTCAATCGATCGATAGGTTCTAATTAGGGCCAAAGTTAGGCATAGTCAGTCGATCAGTCAGTCAGTCAGTCGGTTAGGATGGGAATGATTGTGGCGGCTATCGTGTCTTCCGTCGTTCGATCGCGACCAGTTGGGACAACAACTTGGGAGGAATATCGATTGGAGCGACGTTCACTGAGCGGCAGAAACCGTCTGTAACTTGAGGTTCGGCACTACAGCACACCCGTGGCGCTGTTTTGTAGTTGAAGACGCAAAAGGAGAAGCTGTAGTTTTATGAATAACGATGCCTATTTATTGATCTGTTGACTCAGGTACATAGCTGAATGACTGACGGATGCTCTATAAAGTTTTGTAATTGTTTGAGAAAATCAAAAATGATAGGTACCTACTTACCTACTTACCTACTGCGTTTTGTAGGAGAAGAAGAAGAAAGAGGCCGTTCAATTGGCCTCGAGAAACTGTCCCCTCCTTGCTTGGAGGTGCACACCCCAATTAATGGGGACAAACTTCCTGCCCGCAAACCGCTCTTTGAAGTTGAAGTTGAAGTTGCCAGGGGCTCAACTCGAAGTTAGTCAGTCTCCGAGTACGGGAGCAGTTCATGCATTCCTTCGAACATTCAATCATGCACGCATGCATTCAGCTCTGCCACCCCTCTGGAGCCAAAATATAATGTGAGGTTGACGAACTCCTGGGAACAGCCGGGGATGTAGAGAGGTTACACATCAGTTAAAAAAGCGGACCTATGCGCTATCTTTCATCGATGTCATTCTCAGCTCTATGACTAGAACTACCAACATAGTGATATTGCCGCAGATCTTGCAAAGGCTATCATTCACTACGAAAGATAGGACCCAAGAGTCTGGAAAGCCAAACGGAGTCCATGCAATTGCAATTTACACTGCAACTTGTATTATCCTTATCAAAATGCACGCAAGAACTATAGAAATCAGTCAAGGAAGATGGAGGATTTCGTGAACCACTGGATCAATAAAAATTGACTCGAACCAACATAAAATCACCAGTCACATGCGTCCAAATCTCTCAGATGACAGGAACTCTACAGATTCCTCATGACAAGTCATATTATGTTGTTGCGATGAGTTTTACACGCATCACTGCTTAAATATCCTGGCATGTCGATCCTTCATCGGAGCTGAGAACAAGAGGGTTGCCGAGAACCGTGCAACCAAGTTTAGACCTCTCCTACAAAGCAAAGAGGCACAGATAGCACAAAATGACCGAGAGGCACTTAAACGAGATCGTTCAGACAATATTGAGGATGCGAGTGCAAAAAATAGAGGCGGGGAGAAACCTTGCAGTCACAATGGAATACGCCGAAGACCTTGCGCCACCTCTCTAGAGATGGACCTGGTATCATCTTTAACGACAACTTGAAGAGTATTCTGGTGAAGCATGCCCCCCTCAAATAATTACTGATGACTTCCTGGAGAAGGCAGTGGTTGCCCTAGATGGTATTCACTCCCATGGTGTGTTGCATAGAAATCTGCCAAAACGCGATATTCTTTACAATAAGGAAATTCGATGCCCTGTAATCATCGACTTTGGCTTGGCCACTCGCAAAACGGAATGAGTCAAAATTTTGAAGACCTTAATCTATTTGCTGATTGAGAAAATTATCAACTCAGATGTGGGTTGGAGACAGAAAGAACGAATATCAACTCTAAAATATAATTCATTTCTTCTTTATGAAAAACCATCATCATCATTAGCGAAAGTATACAGCATAGCAATCTGATGAGACCTATAGCCCGCTTCTATTACTATCCAAAAAATCACTCGAATACGACACCAGGAGGTCTTGGAGTTGCAAAGATGCGCCATATAGTACTGTGGAGGACATCAGTTTGGAAAACCGTGAAAATTACAGGCTGAGAACTGCCATGAGCTTCCAGGTTTTGGACTGCCTGTGATGAAGCAATACCTATTATGAATCGAGCATCATTTGGCCATTGGTGTACCCTGAAAGCAGAAAAGTTGTTGCACATTCCTTTGGCGATCTTCGGCATGATATATGCGTACTTCCCTGCAAGTAACCCTAAAATTTGAATGCAAACATTACAACTAATTACAGCTTGAAACCATGCTCTTTATCAGGGGTGATACCAACATATACTTGATATTAGGAGTATAGGCTGGGTACCTTAATGCTTCTGAATGGACGAACTTGTTGTTGATAAATAAATATACCATTGCACCATCTTGCCTGCAATGAATAACACGCACCAAAATCAACCAGAAAGACAGATTAGTAAGCCCGAACATTCCCAGAGTTTAACTAGACCAAACTCTCAAGACGGAAAAGACAGAAAGAATTGAGAATAAAAAAACATCTAAGCAGCATGAAATCAAGCGTATTATTACTCGATCTACTACTCTGCAACTTCCGGAAGACACTCACAAGACTAAATACCTGAAGCCGTGTAAGTTATCCAGGACAAGATAGTCTGCTGAGACATACCCAGACCCAGTAATGTCAGAAACGAAAGCACCCCTTATTTAACAGCATAGGATAGATATGAACTAACTACCTAGCTCCTACTATACTTTCGCTTTCATCAACCAATAATGTATTGAAGCATACTTATTGCAATCATCAATTGAGAGTATGCTCAGCAAAGAGTTCACTAGCGCTGTCCACTCGACGAGCCTCATGCCACAAATGTCAGAGCAAGGTCTGCTTACCTGGCCACCGTTTATCCTTCTCAAGTCACAGCCGAATCTGATCGACCTCCGATCATTCCCACACATTGGCAACACTAATGTTAACATACTGAGGATGCAACGGTTGGGGTTTTTAATAAAAGACAGCCCAACCAAAAGAAACAGAAACCGACCTTTTAAGCATTAAACAAGCAAACAAACCCTTTCTCTTTCTCGGTTGCTACCGGACGGCGCATTCACAGAACGTGGGCGCCATCGACCAGGATCACTGTATCGTTCTTCTTGAGTTCCCTCGACGGCGTAGACTTGAAACGCTAACGACTTTGAGAATCACGAAGCGTTCTCGTTTAATCTTCTGCACCAAACGCTATCCCAAAACCCCCAAACTTGCAAGGTCCTATTGCGAACCATTTGCAAGGGATACACTCATTCATTAAGCTCTTGTTTTAGTCAGGCCTTTGGTTTCTTCTCACCAGCGGCTTTTCAATTCTGAATACCCTTTGAGATCTCGTTTCATCTTGTAGACTTCATATAGTCCAAGGCGTCCATTTATCAATTCATTCTTCAAAATGGCTACTGATCGCGCTGTCGGCATGATGAACGAGGCCTACTTTGTAGGTCGCCGTGAGATCATTGACTGGCTTAACGAGCTGCTTTCATTGAACCTCAGCAAGGTCGAAGAGACCGCGAACGGAGCTGTCGTCTGTCAAGTTATGGACGCTCTGTTCCCTGGAACCGTACCGATGAAGAAGGTGAACTGGGGTGCTCGCAGCGACCATGAGTTTGTCTCCAACTACAAAGTCCTCCAAGCTGTATTTGACAAGCTTAGCATTACTCGCCACATTCCCGTGGATCGCCTGATTCGTGCCAAGTACCAGGACAACCTTGAGCACCTGCAGTGGGTTCGCTCTGTTTTCATGGACCATGAAGGCAACATTCCTGAAGATTACGATGCTATCGGCCGTCGCAACCTTGGCAAGGGTGTCAACCTGTACAAGCCTGCCCAGGGTGGAGCAGTAAAGCCTGCAGCGCGCAAACCCGTTTCACGGCCAGCGCCGCGCACGACTACTGCCGCTCCGCGTGCCAGCACCACTACACCAACAACGACCGCCACCAAGAGTGTTGCACCTTCTCGTGTGACTAAGGAGAAGGAGAACCAATCTCGCACCAACAGGGTCTCAACTTCGAGCTCTTCCTCTCGCGCGGATAGTAAGAGTGCCGAGAAGATTGAAGAGCTCGAACAACAGGTCAAGGACCTTCAGAACTCCAATGCTGATCTCAAGCTGAACCTTGAGGGCGCCGAGAAGGAGAGTCAGTTTTACTTTAGCAAACTTCGCGACGTCGAGCTTTTGCTTCAGGCTTACAGCGGCCCGGACCGCGATATTGTGCTCAATGTGCTCAAGGTTCTCTACGCCACCGAGGATGATCCCAAGGGAGAGGCAGCTCTAGCTGCTGCTGAATCTGTGCTTGCCACCACCGAGGAAGAGGATGATGAAGAGCAGCACGTTACACATGCTGCCGAGTCTAAGGAGGTTCTGGGTGATGACTTGCCCTCGCAGGACTCCGTAGAGGCTGAAAACTCCACCTCGTCCTCCCAGTTCGCTGAGGATTACTAATTTCGAATAAATCCCATCTACGTAAGTAGCAAGCAAAAAGATCAAGGCTGTCTACTATGGATACATAGGTCAAATTCCTGAGATCTCTTCAAACCGACAAGCGAGACAGGCCATCGAATTTGTACGTACTAATTCTGTATCCGGGGTAACTCTCTTTTATAAATTAGAGAGACTGCCCCGTTGCTTCCTGCTCCAGTCTCAATAATGATACCAATTACAGCACCTGCACTACCCCAACCTTCTTGGTTTACATACGCACTCACGATCTCGACAGTATACCACCGCGATGGAGACCTACAAGGAAGGAGTTATTTTAACTATGAAAGTACAAAAAAATAAAAATAAAAAACACAAGAAGAAGAAGACACGTTGAACTTATAATGAGTCTACTGACTAGTTGCCCTCTTGATGCTTGCTTAGATCCTATGTTGTATGAACATATAGATTTGTGTTAGTGAGATTTCGGTTTTCATCAGTCGGAGTGACTTTCCAGTTTTTCGGAAACTGCAAACAGCTCACAAAATACACAGCAGCTATTTAAGCTCAACTTCTCAAATTTACTGGAGTATAATCTTTCTGAATATATATTTTACTCCCAACAAAAGAAAAACGTCTTACCAGTCGTTAAAAATGATTTGGCTTGGTAGTAAGCTGCCATCGGGAGTTTAACTCCAAAAAGGTTAGCGTAGTATCTCACCCCCCCAAGAAGAGTACGGTTCTTCATATGCGAAAAGCAATGCTGGTATTCCTTGTTCATATTGTACTTTGCTAGCTCAGGCTTAGCGCCATATCCAAACAAACGGTAGTGGCTGCCGCATGTTGGTGTGGAGTATACCAGCCAGAGCAAGCTTGGGTTTTGGGATAGAATTCGCGTTAACGTAGGTGTTGCATCAATCATTTCGCCAATCTCATCTAGGTAAGGACGCAGAGAGACCTGGATTGTGTGACGCGGTGCCGAGTAATACCAATCTGCATTGAATTTACGTTTGGCTACAATATCTTCCTTCATAAGTTGGCGGCTAGGAAGCTGCAAGTCGCCGGCCATATACTTGGCTACAATTCTTGACTGCACGTCCGCAACCATAGCTAATGCACCAAGCTGTTGCACTACACCCACAAAGGCAATGTTATCGACCTTCTTGTGACCAAGTGGAAACATGTACTTGTAAAGCTCCACCTCATTGTCTCCTTGAACTTGAAAGACCTCAGGGTCAAGATAAGGATAAGCAAGCTTGTATCCCGTACACTGAATAACAGCATCAGCTTCAAAAGTCGTGCCATCAGTAAAATGCACAGTTGACCCTTCAAAGTGGTCAATGCCTCGCCGACCGTGGATCTTTCCTTCCTCCACTTGCTTCAACAGGTTGTTCTCTGGGGAGTTTCCTGTCAGTGTTGGATGACCTTGGTTGAAAGCATAGGTAGGGCCAAGTCCAGCCTTTTCAAGCAATGCGCGAGTCTCGGCATGGTCATGTTCGGCCATGCGGGCGCTAACATCCTGAGGAAGGCGACCTAAAATGTTCTGATCAAGTCGAGTAACAACCTCGGCATCTTTATCAAACAGAGGATTTTTCACAACCCAGACACCGTTTCTGGCTACAAGAATAGTCTCTTTGGCAACTTTGCTAATCTCGGTAGCTATATCAGAACCACTGTTGCCGATACCAACAACTACGCAGCGTTTGCCTACAAACTTAGAGTTGTCTTTGTAGGTGTGAGAGTGCATGAGTAGCCCTGGAAAGGAATCCAAGCCATCAAATTGGACCTTTCGGGGAATCGAATGATGACCAGAGCAAATCACCACTCCATCAAACGTTGATTCGGTGACCTCTCCTCCTTTGCTTTCAGTTTCTACCTTCCAGGTCCAATCTGAAGATGTGGATCCATTCTTGTTGCGAGCCTTCCCGGGCTCAATACGAAGCACCTTGGTATTAAACTTGATGTGCTTGCACAGGCCAAACTCCTCTGCATAGGCTCGAAAGTAACGCATCATATCATAATGCGTCATCGAAACTGGAAAATCGCCTTCAGGGATGGGAAAGTCTGTAAACGAGTTGCCAATGCGAAGCGTATTGATCCGGGTGGAGCGGTACACACTTGAAGAAATGGACTCATCCTCATTTTCCGTGAACCGCCATATGCCGCCTATGTCTTCGCTGAGCTCAAATGCAGTCACCTCTATGTTTGCATCGAGGAGTTCTTTGATTGTCTTCAAGCCGCACATACCTGCACCTAGTACAGCAACATGTTTCTTCTTTGACGCATTTGAAATCATGTCTAGAGTAGCGCGTTGCATTTTCTTCACCACGGCTTAGGACGAGGGTCTAAACTTGATATATTATCAATCCAAAACTGGTGTTTCTTGTTTGCCTCTCGTCTAAGGAAGGCTTTGGATTTGCGTATTGACTTAGGCGCCTGCGAAGCACCAATAAAGACGACCACGTTAACTAGCATAGGAGTCTAACGTTATTCACTACGCGGGTTCTAGTCATGCTCGATGATGCGTTCATAAGGTGGCATCTCGGCACGTCGAAAAATCCCGCCCGTCGAAACTGAGCGAGCCGAAAGTTCCAAGAGCTATAACTTTGGAATCCATCACTACTGTCTGCGTGTACTTGTTCATCGTTCGCAACCTTTGGAGGATCGCAACATTATAGCTACCCAACTCTAGCTACCACAAACACAGCACTTCTCGAAGCCCGTTTGTGAGATCGAGTTGAACCGTAAAGACCTGAAAAGACAACACCGTTGTCGGAGGATAACGACAAAGAACTTCTGGAACACAGCATTTTTTTCTTTCAAATATTTAATCAAAAAAGATTCAGCTAAGATATTCTTACATAGGGTAATCAGTGACCTTTCGGGAACTATTGGGATTGAAACCAATCACAACTTAGACATCAAAAGGTGCAGTGATGTAACATGTATATGTGAAAATCTTCAATCACAAGAAGAAATGGCACGGGATACATTCAGAGAAGAGGTCATAAGGATATGATGAAGAGGGCTGAGGAGAGCTGTCAGTAAGAAGAGGAAAATAAGATAGACTTGAAATATATAGAAAGTAATCGAAGCGCTTCAAATAGTGAAGAAAATATCGAAAAGTAGGCGCACAAAGCTTAATCCCAGAGAAAGAAGAAGGTTTTGCCAGTAGTAAGAAGGGACTTGAGCTGGTAAAAGACAGCCATAGGGAAAATCATGCCATAAAGCTTGATGTAGTACAGGATGAAGCCAAGCAAGGTTTTACGGTTGCGCATGTGGCTGAAGCAAGCCTGGCGCTCCTTCGCAAGATCATAAGTCGCAAGATTTTGATTTGCACCATAGCCTACCAGACGGTAGTGGGCACCCATGGTGGGCGTGCGATATGCGGCATACAAGAGCCACGGGGCTTTAAAAAGTAAACGGAAAAACGTAGGGGTGCAGCCAATCATCTCACCAATTTCATCGAGGTAAGGACGCATCGACACCTGAATGGTGTGACGAGGTGCACGGTAATACCAGTTCAAGTTGAATTCGCGCTTTTGGCGGATGTCTGTTTTCATGACTTCACGGCTAGGAAGGGGAACCTTACCCTTGAGGTATTGGGCGACAACACGGGTCTGCACATCAGCAATCATAGCCATAGGGCCAACAGGCTGCACAACACCGATGAAGGCAATGTTATCGACCTGTTTGTCACCAACAGGGAACATGTACTTGTAGAGCTCAATTTCATTGGCATCGTTGGTCTCAAGAATCTGGCTACTGAGAAATGGGTACGTGAGTTTGTAGCCAGTGCAGAATACCACAGCGTCAGCTTCCATGGACGTACCGTCCGTGAAGTAAACATTAGAGCCTTCAAAACGATCGATGCCACGACGTCCTTCAATTCGTCCGGCATCAAGCTGCTCATAAAAGTTGTTATCCGGGCTATTATTCGTTAGAGTGGGGTGCGCCTCATTAAACCCATAAGTTGGGTTGAGGTTTGCCTTCTTAAGCTTGTTGTAGGCTTCCTGACGCTGCGATTCAACAAGGTGAGCCTGGGCACGTTGAGAAATACGGCCGAGGATGTTTTGGTCAAAACGCGATACGACATCAGACTGGGGATCAATGAAGGGGTTAGGGATGATCCATGAACCACGTCGAGCAACCAGGACGGTCCTAGAAGCAACCTTGGCGATCTCAGTCACTACATCAGAACCAGAGTTACCAATGCCAACAACGACACAGCGTTTACCAACAAACTTCGAATTGTCCTTGTAAGAGTGGGAGTGCATCTGGATACCAGGGAATGTCTCGAGACCCTTGAAAGGGAACTTGTGCGGCTTGGAGTGATGCCCAGAGCAAACAACCACACCATCAAAGATAGTCTCAGTTGGTTCACCCTCGCCATCCGTAGGCTCCGTAACAATTCGCCACGACCAGTCCTTGTTTCCTTGACGAGCTTTGAAAGGTTCGATTGTCAAGACCTTCGTATTGAACTTGATGTACTGCAGAAGGTCAAACTGATTCACGTAGGCTCGGAAATAGCGCATGACATCATTGTGGTCCATGGCAAGGGGGTAGCTTTCAGGAATCGGAAAGTCGGCAAACGAGTTTCCTGCGCGAAGGGTGTTGATACGTGTCGAACGATAGACGGACGAGAGCGATTCCTCTTCGGTGAAGCGCCAGATCCCACCAATATCTTCACTCAACTCGAAGCAAGTGGTGTCGAAGCCAGCAGCGACCATTTCCTTCAGTGCCTTCATACCACACATTCCGGCACCAATGACAGCAACGCGCTTTCGTGTAGTCTCCATGGTGGCTTATAACTTTAAGACACGTACTTATCTTATTTATTTGTAATGTCACGTCCTTTGCCGAATCTATTTCAGGTCTGGGATTTCAGGTTTGCTTTGCTTTGTCTTGAACTTGAGTTGCTTTTTGAAAGAGTAGGTACCTACCTACTTTGGCATACTATCTGAGTTTAAAAGGTAGTATCATCTAAGTAGCCAAAGGCGTTTAACTTTCCTTTGATCTGTGTATCTAAGAGGAAATCAAACTTTGTACTCTTGATTCACCTTCCTTATAGCAAAGATATTAAATTCCGTACTTTACATCATGTAGAGATTGCAACGATCAGAAAATCATCATAAAAGTCTTACCGAGCGGTGCATATTTGGACTGCAACGATGTGAAACTTTGCAGTTCCGGTCTTGTGCGATCTTTTGAGATCCATGCAATTGATAGTAGATCCACAATCTTCTCGGATTCTATTGCAGTCACGAGGAAAGTGCTACTACATGGATATTCATGAATTTAATAGGTCAGAGTCTTTGAGAAGTTTCCCAGCAACTTGGAGCTTGATCGGTTTACACTTTTAATCGATAGATTGAAAATGGCACGGGCCTGAACGCTTTTAGCATGAAACAGGACAAGTGCTGTTGCGACCTTCTCGCTCGTGGCAGTAAGCGAATCACCTTCAAGTTTGCCTTTGCTAAAGTAGATTTACTAAAGCAAAACCCATCATGCTGACGCACGGGTTCACTACCAGAACCGGCTGGCTCGATTCCTAGATCGTGTTAGATCTTGTGCTTGCACTAATCGCAACAACGATGGCTAAATAGAAAGTACCTCTAACCATTCGTAAGCCAATGCATACAATATTTTGCACCGCTTTGCTGCCTCGAGTTGGTAAAAAGTTACTGTGTACCTAGGAAGGAATACATCATTATACGCTATAGTTCGTGAGAGGATCACCTATTTCTACAGTGTCTTATACAGCTCAATTGCTGGCCTACCTACCGTCACAAGGTAGATCTTTTGGTTATACATAGCAGGTAGGTTTGACAAAACTGCCCCAGGGCTTGCGAAAAAGAGCGAATACTGCTGCTTTTATCTTACCTGCCATCGGCGGTGCAATCAAAGGCTTGCGTTCAATACACGCCAACCAGAGTCGCAGACTGGTCCTTTTGCAGTCCGCCTCGAAGACCGCATGGGCCGCGAACGATACCGTTCTATGGTCTTTGGTTCATTCTGATCCTGTTCATCCCAGGTCCAAAGAGTCCCTCCCTCACTTCACTTAACTATATATCAGCTATAGCTTTGGATAGGCTAGTTCCCTCCATAGTGATAGTAGTAGTAGTAGTAACAGTTCCCACTTTTCATTTTTCTCTCGTTTTGAAAGCTGGAAATCTTCAAGATCATGTAAGCACTTGAAGTTTAGTAAATAGATTGGATATAGAAGAGCGGATTAACAAAGATTTGGGCGTACTTGACGTCTCAACATGCTCTTGACGGGATGCGGCAAGAAATGAGACCGCTTTTGCATCGGCGGTCACAGCTTTGTCCGCCAGAGATCAGTCTAAAGCAACGGAGTTCTAAGCGTCAGCATTGCGTTGTGAAAGATCATGAAACTTGCTCCTGCTAGAATTGGGGTCCCCGCAATATTGGTGAAGAGCCAAGAATTGAAGGGAGAAAGCGACTTGACGTTTAGAGAGAGAGGTATCTTTCAAAGCATTTGGGAGGATTTCTCTATTGGAACATAGCGGGACCAAAACGCACTGGCCTCTTTCATCGACCCTGAAAAATCTTGCTTACAAGCTAAAACGATGCCTTGTCTGGCAACGCTCAGAGGTTGGTCAAAGTGCTGAAGCTGTAGATGTCTATCCCTCTGAGAAAGCGTATCGTTTGGCTTGCGTTTGAGCGTGATGCTATACTGAGCGTTCTAGCTTATATGCACTTGGTTCTCGGGGAGCCTGGATCGTCTTTTATTTGTACTTTGAAAATTGGACGTCGGTATTGTCTTGTGAGACATAGCTTGTCGCAAAATGCTCTTTCAACGAGTGAGCTCCAAGGCGGTATTTCGAATTGCTGACAAAAGGTGAACAATGGTCCTGGTCAGTTTGCATCATAACTTGAGAAAAGGAAATATAAGGAGGTGTGCGGACACCTTGCGCTGTTCAAGTTTTGTACGACAAAGAATCAGTTTACTGTAAGTACTAAGAGATGTTTATTCAGGAGTTCTCCTGGACAGATAAAGTCGGTCATGAGCGACTTCGCTCCCATTTCATAAGGTGTAACTGAGGGCAGATTAGAATTCAACCAAGAATCTGCAAAAGCGGCTAGCCCCGAGAAAACATCACGCCTTATGTAGATCAGATTTCCAACTGAGATGCGCGGCGAATCATTGTCTGGAAAGAAGAATCTTGTGTTAATCTTTTGGGTAAGGAACTAGCGGATCTGGATTTCACGCGATCAGCGCAAAACCTCGGTTAGGAGAGAATGGGAGAATCGGGCACAACCCTTTCAACAGTAAGATGGCTATCTCAAACGGGTCCAAACGCTGAGATCGCGAACTAACATAGACCTATTCTAAATAACTCAAGATATGATCTTTAACAAAAAGGGAATCAAATCCACGATTGCTTCTATATGCAAACAAAAATGTATAGCTCTGGTGAGAGTGCCTAAGACTCACAAAGGAACATAGTAGACCCCTTTAATTACAGCGGTCGTCCTTTATAAGGCTCATGACACTCCCACTAGGTAGAGACTACTCTTAACAACCCTTTTATTTGGGTAGAAACTTAATAAGTCAACAAACTTCACTCATACCTTGGGCTTTAAGATTAGCAGAGACTAACATGTTGTCTCTGTAGTTATGGTCAATACTCTATCTTCTGCACAGGCTAAAGCTAAAGACACTCTTGGAAAGGTTGAATTTATGCAAAGCCTACAAATTAGAGTATCACGTATTGCATCTATCTTTCAACTTTTGTCGAACTTGTGAGGTATAGAATCGAGAGTGGACTCCCTGACCTCATGTTTTTCATATGAGAATTGTTGAAACATTCTCTAATACCTCGCCTTTAATGTCCACAACGCGGACACCGATGATCGGAGCTGTATGTCCTCAAATGATAGAGTCAGAACACCTGTCAAAGGACGTGTGTGCATCTGCAGAAAACTCCACATAAAGGACGATATGTGCATTGCCATGTTCAGTCCAAGAGAGTTGCCAGACCTGAAATGTGCATGATGTTAGCCAGGGTGATTTCATGGGGTCGTTGAGCATGATGCAGATTTATTCAAGATTTAGCAACGATAAAATTTGTTCATTTCACCAAACCGGTCAATTTCAAATTAAAAAACGAAATCAAATTACGAGGCAAAAGAGAACTACTCAGCATACAAAAAAGATGGAAAATCTTTCCAAATCAGCTTGGGAAAATGCAAAATGCAATGTATTGAATCACGAAGTTGGGCAAATAATAACAGGAAAAATGCACAGCTATGTGGCTTGAAAATACCGATTTTCGATTGCTAATAAGATAAGTATTCCAGTAGAGCCTGGTAAAATACCCTTTTTTTTTAAATTGCAAAAGGAAAACTCACTTTCTAGAAAATTTTGAACAGCCAAGAGTTTGGAATATGCTTACAGTGATCTTCGAATAGAGCCTACAACATCGCACAATTCTATTAAATCTGGCAGCAGACTTAGGGCATTACGAGGGTGAATACATTTTGTATTGTGGAGCAAACGAGGATTAAAACGTTAGCCTGGAAACAATGTTCTTTGCTGAAAGGTGATTCTGATTAGCTTGAGGTTGACTGTAAAGATGAAGGCAAGAGGTTTGATGAAGGCTTTAAGGAGGTTGGTTTACGAGTTAGCGAACTGCTGTCCTGGAAAATAAATTTCAGGATAGATGGATTCATGTAGTAATTAGGGAGATTAAGACATTCTTGAAAGTTGCTAGAGATAATAGATGGGGTTAATCCAACTTCTCCAACCACCGATTCAAGCTACACCATGCTTGAATGTAGGTAATGTGTATTCACACTTCTAGTTCTTTGCTCCGGCAGCCACACGAGTTTGGTGCCTATTCTTGCTCTTTTGTAAACGCTATGTCTACTGAGGTTTTACAAACGGACACTAAGAACTCTAGCAATGTCTTGTCCACTAGTTCCTTCGATTGGAGAACTCACCATTCTTAGACTGGAAGTAAGCCAAGTAATTCTTCACATTTTCAAAGCATAAAGAGCGTGTAAGATTACAAAGTCCTACGCCTCGGTCGCAAAAGCGTGAGTCATAACTGCGAACGAGACAGGTCACGGAACCCTAAATCTGGCCTGAAAGTTGCATCATTTCAAGGACAACCAAACGGAAGCAAATTCCCGGAGCACGACTCAAATTTAATCCAAAATTTAAGGATAATGATGTCAAGGGAGGGTTAGTCTTGCTCAAGTTTCTTGTACATATGCCCCATTAAAGTTATTTCGTTAGAGATATATTGTATATTTAGTATGGTCATTATTATTGTTCTCCCTTGTCGCAGCTCTTATGTATCTAAATCATGGCTCGCTTCGTGATGCTGAATAATGTTATTATGATGATAGAATAGAACGCTAAGAATTATCATATTTGGCATGCCTTAGGTATTTGCAAACTGCCACTTCACTTCACATCTACTACAGCAACTACTGAAAGATGAATTCGGTTAGCTAAACATTGACTAGGAAGATGACGACAAGACGCCTAGAGAGGACGTGAAGAGTGCTTAGTAGTTCATAAAGTTAGCGACTGCTATCGCTAAGATTGAAGGTCGACTGATTTGTGTTATAATTAGAAGACTGAGATAGAATTGATCTTTATCGGGAACAATTGAAGAGTTTGGGTTGAGACGTCTCATCAGTCATTAGTTGGAACTTCACCATACTTACTTTTATTAAATGTATATGTATAGGTTTGGCTCTTGGGGCCATTAACGTCACAGCGAAACATCTGATTGTTTAGTAGCGAATTCTAATTATTTTAGGACTTACACTGGCACACAAAGAATTTTAACAATATTTCGTCCAGATGTCTCTTTAATTAGAGACCTCAGCAGAAAGTACTGATCTTCCCTTTCCCAATTTTCTGTCCATCGATGCCTAGATCAGTATCTAGTTTGAGGTCCCTTACCATAGAAAAGCACGTCGCATTTGCCACGTTCTCACCTCCAAATCCTTAAGACTGAGTGCTTCCACTGGTCTGACTTTATGGATACTTGCTAGAAGCTGTTTGTGCAGCTTCTACCTCGTAGAATAAAAGTGGCTCTGGCTTGAATGCCCGTTTCAGGAAGTAGACTCTTTTTTTAAAGTTCTGGAGTCCACGCACCAAGCCTTGCACATACTGAGTTTGTGTCATGCATCTTGGCCCAACTTTAATGTGCTTCCTATGCACACTCCTAGGTACCAACTTGAAGAAACGAAAAAAGAAAAGAAGAGAACGATGAGCTGCTATAAATGATCCTACTTGCCTCCTTCCTTGATGTCTCACATTCACTGTTTCTCGGTTACCCATGCTAGTTTTGCCACCCTTATTAGTAGACATTAGCCAGGCATGGCTCATCACCAAGAAGATTAGAAAAACGAGTAGCACTTGGTGTAAGCACCAGTGCATCTCTCTGTCCGACGTGCCTTGCAGGTAGTATTTTGTCATGCTTCACACTCTAACTCATCCTCTAATTAGGGGACTTTGAGGAGGTGCAGCATGAGAAATTTTGACTCAAGTAGGTGTGTGCCAAAGTGATAGTAGAGCTTGCCTGATCGTAGCATTAGTTGTAGGCAAGGGTTTAAAGGTGCATCTTCAAATTTATCTACCGTTACTGATTTAGATAGACAAACTTCTAATTCGATTTGAACGATTTTCTCGAGCACCTTGAACAACAATGTCTCACACATGGTAATGCAATGTAGATGCATATTACTACCTCTAGAGTAACTTGTAAATCTTCATGATATTAGCCAAGGCTCAAGAGAGATCTTAAACTAGCGAGTAAAAGTACACATCAGCCTGCACCTGTACGTTGCGTAGAAGTTTTCAGACATGCTTAAGCGGCCAGCACGTGCCGCATGAAATTATATGTTACTTATATGTAGATATCCAGTTACAGGTATATTCTTGGGCAACGTGGTGTGCGGAACAGCAAGTTGGGAGCGTTGAACAACTTGAAGAAACAGCAATGATTAACATTAAAAAACAAAGTGCTGGCGATTTGAGAATTGTTATAATTTCCTACAAGTATCCAGCGTGCGCTGGGCTTTAACAATTGCTCAATCTATGTCGGGTGGCAACATGATCGCTTATCAATATGTTTCACTTAGGCATGTGTTTTTTTTTTTTCTAGTTTAGAAATGAAGTTTTGGGTAGGTAATTCGACATCAATACTAGGCCTATTTCGAATGAACGGCGTTTAATAGCAAATTAGCGCGTTTAATCTGAGTGCTTTTGAAACTGAAATCGCGGCCTATACTGGAGTGCATGTCCGTGTCCGAGCGGTAACACACAGACAGGTTTCAAATACTATTGCACCATTGACACTCCCGCTGCTGCTGAGATTCTGACAACTTCAAT
This sequence comes from Schizochytrium sp. TIO01, assembly GCA_004764695.1. NCBI lineage: Eukaryota > Bigyra > Thraustochytrida > Thraustochytriidae > Schizochytrium > Schizochytrium sp. TIO01. The sequence goes on along the minus strand of SMSO01000025.1, from coordinate 3,347,389 downwards.
CTTAACACCTAAAGTAATATGATGTTTGCAACATGTGATCACTTCAGATTTTGCATTTAGGAAGAAACACTTTATATTCAAGTTTTTTTAAAAGTTTTTTTTTTTTCTAAGAGAGACTACGTATTACTGTAAATACCTGGTAGACTAAGATATAACAATAGCACTCTTTTTATTTGTTATAATTGTTTTCTTTTCTTTCAACGCAAACACATCTCTCTCAATTTAGAAGCACGTAGAAGCCACCTGAGGTACTACAAAGCGTTGGATTCAAGTTTCCTTGGTCTAACTTGTTGATGGACGAGACTGAAGCTACAGCTTACGCTGCTATCATCCCTCTTTCAGTCGACACAGATAACAAGACAATGAATATGCTACATTTGGCTGCTCAAGTATAAACTCGCAAACATATGAATAAGAAATATATCACAAACCCCTCTATTTATCTTTGCCAGATCTGATCTACCTTTTTAAGCATTTATTTTAAAATGGGTTAGTGCCAGTGGAAGTGCCTATATATTTAAACAGCTCTGAGAAGTTTTACTTTCCTTTCAGAACATGATTTTGGGAATCAGCCATCATCACTTTATATCGGCAATACACATAAACACATTTTATTGAGGTGTAGAGCCTTTCACTGACCAAGACAATAAAGCAAAACCCAAACTTGGGTGCACCTCCTTTAGCACCATGGCAATTAGTTTGCCTGCTTTGAAGAAGCCATCATGTCTCGCCGGATGTTCCACGAATAGTTGTATGGGGACAATCATCAAGCGACCCTGTCTGGTCCTGCTTGGAATGCTGGTTGTGCCAATCATTTTTACTTGTGTTGGCATAACTAAGCTTGAGTTTCAAGACAGCGATGGATGGTCTGTACGCAATAGTTACAGCGCACGTGCATATGATGCTTATGTGGTAGCATCTGAGGATGTTGAAGAAGCCAACACCAATACAACTGGGGCCAGTGAAAGGTCTGTAGAATCTGACCAAACGCTCGACTTCTATTGGGTGTCCCAACGTGAAGCGTATAATCTGCTGGACTATCCAGAGGATCTGTATTACATTCGCAACTATGAAAATACGATTCTTGCAAAACCCAAAATGCAGAGCATCTGCTTGCTCAACTCAACTACAGGAGAGTGTCAACCTGTGCACTCTGCAACAGCTTATCTACCTGAGAGTATTGATGATTATGATAAGGATGTCTTTGCTCAGGCACTCTTAGACAATCCTGACACGTCTAGCTTTTTCATCAGTAAAGAATTCGATATTGATGCAAACTCCACGGAGGGGCTTCAGCTTCCTATGCTTCGTTCTAGAATATTCTTTGGCCTACCACTTGCGGGATATTCATCTGCACAGTCTGATACCACTGAGCAGAACGATAAGATTGTGAGTGTCATGGAAGATGTTGTAGTAGATGATATCATGGATACTCGTGAGGAAAACAAGAACATCACGCTCTATGTTTACTTTGCAGACATCACAGAGTTCTTCGCAGAGCAGACATTGATGACTGATGCCGCATTTGCTGGGTTGGCAATTTTATTTGTGTTATTAATGCTCTGTCTACACACAAGGTCTCTGTTTCTTGGAATTACGAGCATGCTGCAAGTCATTCTTGCTTTCCCGACTGCTTATTTCATCTACTATTATGTTTTCCAGATCCACCACTTTGGAACCTTGCAAGTTTTAGCCATCTTCGTCCTGTTTGGAATTGGTGCAGATAATGTTTTCATATTTTGGGACGCTTTTCAGCAAAGTGCGGTGATTTTTGCTGATCAGATTCTCTCTGCCGAGCCTGATGTTGATAGTCAAAACGAGATCCTCCAGATTCGCCTTACATGGAGCTTCAACAACGCTGCCGGTGCCATGTTGGTAACGAGTCTGACTACATTTATGGCATTTTTTATTACGGCTGTTACGCAGATTATCAACATTCGTTGTTTCGGCGTTTTTGCAGCATTATTGATGCTTGTGAACTTTGTCCTCGTTATCTGTCTACTGCCCCCCCTCGTGGTTCTGTATGTCAAATATATTCAACCCCTGACCTGCGCATCGCGCTTGTTTCCGTGCTGTCAAAACAAGGTATCAAAGGACGATCTGAGCCCTGGTGAATTGGGTCGTGTCTCACGATTCTTCCGTGACAAATATATCCCAGCTCTAATGAAACTTCGATGGGTATTGATCGTTCTAGGCTTTGTCCTCATGGGTGTTTTTGCTGGCTTGAGCTCTCGATTCAAGCCTGGCACTAGAAGCATTGGCGACATTTTCGATAGCAGTCACCCTGTGACCATAGTGACATCCCTTATGTACTCAGAGTTCACTCTCTCTTCATCAGCATACTACACCACAATGGTTACTTTCGGATTCGGTTTAATTGACCGATCTGGTACCTCAGCATTTGATCCTTCAGACTATGGAACCATCACCTATGACGCCGGTTTCGCTCCTTTACAATCAGATGCTCAAGAAGCTCTTTATGAAATGTGTACTGAGTTCAGCAGTAGCAATTCTTCGGTGCGCCCGAGCTATGTTCGAGAGTCCTCTTCAACTGAGTCGAGTGTGACATGCTGGGTTTCAGCTTTTGAGAACTGGCTTGATGACAATGGGGAATTATTTCCAGTTTCAAACACTTCATACACTCGCGAGCTGCTGAACATGTGGTATCTTGATGATGCGAATGCTGAAGATTATATTGGGGAGTTCTATGGTACCTCATCTTCTTCAATTGTGCCAGATCCTATCAAGTATATGGTGATGGAGGTGACCCTCTCAGTCCTTACTACTGCAAATCTAGATGCTAAGCTGGGTGCCTTTGAGGATCTTGCAAGTGATCTATCATCTAGATTTGCAAATGGCCCAGAGTCAGTTGGAACCCCTCTTGTTGTTTCAGCGGACTACAGCGGTCTTGTTATGCAGCGATCTTTGGTGAAAACAGCAATCATAGGTCTTGCTTCCGGAGTTGCATTCGGATTTGCATGTCTGTTGATCATGACAAGAAATATTCTTGTAAGCGTTCTCGCCACAGTCAACATTCTCTTGCTCAGTGCTTTGGTGCTTGGTACTATGCAGCTCTCCATTGGTTCAATTGGTTTCATGGAAGCTATTTGCATCACTGCTCTTGTGGGTTTGGCATTTGATTTCACTCTACATTATGCGATTGCGTATGTAGAGTACAAGCCCGAGCAAGCAAAACTTATCGCCGAGGTTACCCCCGAAAATTGCATGCCCGGAGATTTCTACATGCTTGAGGACGGTACCCCAGTAGCTTCTCGCAGGCTTCGAACTCGTGTTGCATTTACTCGAATTAGTGTCAGTGTTCTATCCGGCGCAATTGCAACGACTGTCGCTGCGATTGCATTAACTCTATGCGAAATCTTGTATCTAGCAGAATTTGGAAAATTCCTTCTCGAGGTTGTTTTGTTCTCTTTGGCCACATCTAACACCTTTTTCCCAGCACTTCTCGCATGTTTTGGACCTCAGCGACCTCCTCGGGATCATGGTCAAAACAAGATTGTAGTGTTGAACCCTTAAAACTGGTCTCCATGTTTAGTGCTCGTTTGTTTAAAAGCATAAAATTTTGTTTTTGTTTTGCTTTCTAACCTAGTTTGACCTGTTTCGCTATCAAATGATATCTTGTTGAGGAAGATTTTTGTAGTCAATAAAACTCTACGCTTGTTTTATATTGATTTATTCCAATGTTTTGAAAGGATGGCAAAGGCCAGCCAGCCTCTGACCCATGAGCGTGATTGCAACCTCTGTCACTTCTTGGAGGCATCAATATGGTTGGGTGTATTGGAGCACTCGGGATGTATAAAGGTACTACGTACGTAGTCAAGACTCTTATAATTCAAGTTCGCAGATTTTCCTTCGTGAATCATGATAACTACTTAAAGCCCATATTCCACACTGAAAACCTTTTAAGCACGCAACTTGTTCGTGCACACCTTTACTGCACGTGCCTGCTAGGAGCTAGCTTATAATTAACTCTAATTAAAATGATCAAGTTGTTAAACATTTTCTTCGATGCAGAAATTTTGAACTAGTACCTACTTTTAAATTCAATGAACATCTTCGCAGGTAGTCCAGGTGTAAGTAGTGCCATGAGTTTATCATAACATCATTGTGAGCTTATTGCATCCTTGCGCGAAGAGGCAATAGCCAAAGAGTGGCAGTTCTTGAACACACGAGGCGTGGGTCATTTGTCTCTGGTGCTCCCGTGTCAATGGGACGACTATCATCATGCAGAAGAACATGCTCAACGCGGTGGATCATGGGGGCTGTGGTAGAGCATCCGCGCGCACTCCTCGTTTGCGCGCTGGCTGTACCCGTTGTTTTCTCCGCTGTCGGCATGACTGACTTTGAGCTAAACGACCTTGCAGGTTGGTCAGTACGCAACAGCTACAGTGCCAGAGCATACGATGCCTATACAGTAGCTGCCGCCGAAGTTGAAGCAGCAAATACAAACAACACTGGTGCTGCTGAAAGAACTGTTCAGGCAGACTCGTCACTCGATTTGTATTGGGTGTCAGAACGCACCGAGTATGACTTTTTAAACTTCCCTCAAGATTTGTACTACATTCGAGACCTTGAACAAAGCATTCTTGCACTCTCAGAAATCCAGGAAATTTGCCTCTTGAATGCAACAACAGGTTCCTGTCAAGAAGTATACTCTGCTACAACTTATCTCCCTGAAAACATCGAGGATTATGATCGAGATGTCTTCGCACAGGCACTCCTTAACCATGTTGACACCGCAAGTTTTTTCGTTAGCAAAGATTTCGATATTGACGCAAACTCGACTGACTCTTTAGTTCTCCCAATGCTTCGCTCACGGGTGCGCTGTGGCTTGCCGCTGGCTGGGTACTCAAGTGTTGAAGATCATGAGAGTGACCAAGAAGATACAATTACTTCCACCATTGAAGATGTTGTGATCGAAACAGTTCTCCCAGAGCGAAAAAACAACAACAACTTAACTATGTATTTCGACTTCACTGATATTACAAGCTTTTTTGCATTTCGTACGCTGGCTACAGACAGTGCTTATGCAGGTGCCGCTATTGCAGTAGTTGTTGTCATGCTTTGTTTTCACACACGATCTGTCTTCCTGGGTGTTTCAGGCCTTCTTCAAATTCTGCTTTCCTTTCCAACCTCCTTTTTCGTTTATCGCTTTATTTTTACAATTAATCACTTCGGTACACTGCAAGTGTTGGCGATTTTTCTGGTGTTGGGTATTGGCACAGATGATATTTTTATTTTCTGGGATGCTTTCCAGCAAAGCGCAGTAATATTCGCAAAAAATTTAGCATCTGACTTAAGTGAGACTGAACAAAAGGAACTAATGGTCAATCGCATGGTGTGGAGTTTTAAAAAAGCTGCTGGGGCTATGCTGGTAACAAGCCTCACAACATTTGTAGCCTTTTTGGTTACTGCAATAACGCAAATTATCAATATTCGGGTTTTCGGTGTCTTCGCTGGTGTGCTGATCTTTATCAACTTTCTGATGGTGGTTTCTATTTTCCCATGTCTCATTGTTGTACATGATCGTTTTGTGAAGCCTTACAAGCCCTGTCTCTGTCTATGCTGGTGCTGGCCATTTGCTGTGTCAGATAGAGATAAAACCAATAGCGCTACAGTGGCAACTTCTTCTGCTCCCAAGCTTGGAAGAGTCTCACGCTTCTTTCGAAATTATTACATTCCCACAATTGTTCGAATTCGTTGGATTATTATACCTATTGGAATTGCCCTTGCTGGGTCATTTGCCTACTGTGCATCACGATTCACACCGGGCACGAAACGAATTGAAGACATATTTGATGACAGCAACCCAGTGACTATTGTCAACAATCTTAAATCAGAGGACTTTATTTTCTCCAGCGGAGCATACTACACTGCTCCGATTGTTTTTGGAATTGAGCTAATCGATCGATCTGGAACTTCACCATTTGACCCATTGGACTATGGCACACTCTCCTATAGCACAGGTTTTGATCCTTTGGAAGCCAACGCACAGGAAGCACTTCTGGCACTTTGTGACGAATACAGTGGATTGAGTAGTACACCACGACCAGATTTTATTCGGGAATCTACATCAGGAGAAGCGAGCGTTGAATGCTGGATTCAGACTTTTGATTCCTGGCTAGAAGCTCAAAATAAATCCTTTCCCGTGAACGACTCCACCGACGCTCGAAACTTTTTGGAAGAGTGGTATGACACAGATGACGATGCATCTGATTACTCAAGTGCAATGTACGGCGTTGCTTCAAGCGGGGTGGTGCCGAATCCAATCAAATTTATGATGATCGATGTAGTTCTTTCAGCACCGACATCAGCAGCATTAGATACAAAGTTGAGTGCCTTTCGCTCTCTGGCGTCAGACCTTACATCTCGATTTTCGAATGGCCCAGAATCAATTGGTACTGCACTCGTAGTTTCTGATGACTTTGTTGTTCTGACCATGCAAGAAACCCTCGTTCGTACGGCAATCACAGGTCTTGCTGCTGGAGTTGGTTTTGGTTTCGTATGTCTCTTAGTCATGACTCGCAACATCCTCATCAGCCTACTAGCAACATGCAATATTCTTCTTGTTGCGGCTCTCGTCTTAGGTACGATGCAATTGTCTATTGGATCAATCGGCTTCATGGAGGCAATAAGCATCACTGCCTTGGTGGGTTTATCTTTTGACTTCACCTTACACTATGCGATTGCCTATATGGAGTATGAGCCCGAGCAGGCAGAACTTATAGCTGAAGTATCTCCAGATAACGCAAGGGAAGGCGATTTTATCACGCTGGAGAATGGTACTGTCATCGCTTCAAGGTTGTTGCGTACACGCATTGCATACACACGTATTAGTGTCAGTGTCCTGTCTGGGGCGATCACAACAGCAGTTGCTGCGGCTGCTCTGACATTATGTGAAATTCAGTATTTGGGACTTTTCGGTAAATTTCTCTTGGAGGTGGTTTTATTCTCATTGGCCACGAGCAACACATTTTTGCCCGCATTACTTGCATGTTTTGGGCCCCAGATCCTTCCTTCAAAGTCCTCACCCGAGGATGGTGCCATCTCGGCTAGTTCTCTCGAGAATAAACTCTAACTTTATGCACTTGAAATTTAACCATCAGAAACCCCTGCTTTCGGGCTACAAAAGTATATCGCAGTTCTATCCTGAATCCTACCAGCTTCCAGCGAGCTACAACCCCTTCATATGACCATAATCTTCCTCAGTATTTTGTTCTGTTTTGCTTGCGAAGATGGCGACCCATGTTTTCAGAATATGTAACACTTTGCACTCCAACTTTACTTAAATGCTCATTGGTTATGTAGCTGAAGATATGAACTATTACCTCTTTTTTTAAAGTGCATGTTTTCGTTTATACCAAATAAGCTGTCGCACACGGTATGTACAATAAGGTGCCTCAAATCTGCTTGCGCTTTGCTTGCGCATTGGAAGCATAGAATTCTGTTCAAAAGCTACTTACCAACTATCGACCGAAATAACGGAGGTTAGCACTACCTGTTTACCGTACTAACTTAATAATGTTACAAATCCAACATATAATATGTCCTATTTAACCTTATCTTTGTGAGGCAGAATATCATCACTTAAAAAATAAAGACAACGATTGATCGAGATTGCTAAAACGTTTAGGCTTGATAGATTGGTGACAAGCCTGAATACCGGGCGCTCTGCTGGCGCCCGCGGCCAACTGTTCGATCTCCCAAGGCCTTCTCGGCGTGGCCCCTTCCTTTCTTTGTGTTCAATTTCCAACTGTTTCCACCAGCTCATCGGCGAGTGACTTCAGAGGCTGGGCCGATGGACCACGACCTGGAGACCACGCGGCTCACGCGTAGCTCAAGCAGCGATCTCCAAGATAAATCCACGGCCTCTCTTAAACATGAAACTGAAAAATTTGGGAGCCCTAAAGGTGAATTCGAGGATGATGATTTCCAGGTAATCAACAAACCGCTCACGCACATGTCTTTGAAAACCCAGATTCAAGTAGCCTCGCTCATCAAACGAGAACCACTCATGCAAGCTTGCGGCAAAACCGTTCGTGTTGAATTCCAAAAAGGCCCTCTAGGGCTGCAGCTCGCTGATGTTGGTCCTCGTGTGCTTGTGACAGCTTTAGAGAATAACTCTAGCGGCGAACCTGGCCAGGCCAAACGAAGTGGGGTTATAGAAGTAGGTCACCAGGTTGTGGCCGTGGCAGGCCGCAGCTGCCTAAATCTTTCCATGCGTGAACTATTGCGTCTTATTGCGGAAGCCGAAAGGCCTATGTTTGTGGATTTCCAACCTTTGATAATTCCAAAATTTCCGTCGCGAGACCGTGAAACCATCTTCTCACAGCTTGGCGAAGATGGCGAGCTCGAGGTTTGCGGCGAACCGTACGAGGTTGAGTTTCATGAGAAATTCCTTGGCCTCAACGTTGGTAATGTGCACGGGATTGTTGTAGTGTCACAATTCATGGACGGTGGCGATCCCGAGACTTTAAAACCGATCTCCCTTGGAGACCGTCTCCTCGAAGTAAAGTCAATTGTACAACCAGGGCAGAGCTATCATGGCCACACCGGTTTTATTGATGATGATGACGACGATGACGACGATAATAGTGATAGTGATAGCAGCAACAGTAGTGAAGAGGACGAAGCTAGCAGCGATACTAGGAAAGCTCGCGCTTCGAAGTCACAGAAATGGAGAGTCCATGATTGTCGAAAACTAGATTTCGCACAAATTGCAGCAATTGTCCGTGATGCAGGTCGTCCAGTACGTATCGTCTTTGAGCCAACAAAAGTTGTTCGGAGACCTATTAAGCGGCACGTATTAAATGCGGATTCCAGCGCGGCCTCGCCTATTGCCACAACAGCCTCAGCAAAATGGGGTATTCGTGACACCAAACCCCGATGCCCGTCATGCCGAACACGTGGCCCTGTCGAAGCAAACTATTGCTGGAAGTGTGGCTACCGGATTACCCGGGCAACAAAGCAAGAGCGACGGGAGAGTAAGCAAAACCTCAAACATGAGCAGGAGCTTCTTGTTGACCTCTCTGCTTAGGTTTACTTACTTTTGATACCTTCCTGCCAAATTGGTGTAAATGTCATTTTGCTTTTCCCCCAAAACCAATAGAACTATATTGTATCCAATGCTTCCTCTTTGAATCCTTTTCTCGACTCTGTGCTTATCGATCGTTTGGAGATCAAGTAAATTATGAAGGTGGAAGAAATGAATTTAACTTACCATTTTAATTGGTTAGTACGAATTTTCAGGACGTGAATCCACTGAAAGTAACGAAGACCCTCATCTAGTTGATGGTTGTGAACTCTCTTCCAAGTAGTGGCGGGGTGAGATCTAGCTTATTCAGCTACTCGAACAGGGTCAATAACATTTTAGCATTGTTAAGGCAATGGATAAGATCGAACCCATTGGCATGTTTGCTAAGAGAAATCAGTTCAAGGAGTCTGCTTTGGGCCCAAGCAAATACTGCCACGCCAGCCGAAACCATTCAGACATCAGCACGCTTTGACAGCGTGCTATTGAGGCTGCTCTGTAGACCACGTAGCGGCCTGTGGGTCGCATCGAATGCAGGGTTGAAATGCGAACTCATGAGACTGCTTCAAGTAAAATATTTAAGTTAAACCCGTTCGTGTCCTCTCTCGAATTTAAAAGCTTAAAGCAGCTTTCAATTGCTGCTTGGGTCCGGTAGCTGTGGAATCTTGCACAATGACTTGCTGAATGTCAAGTGAAGGAAACCTGTCCAATATAATTTTAACTTTGGCAGGGCTGGTTACAGTCCTAAGGGCATGCGCCGCGAGATGTAAAACCCTGTATGGGGCTGCACTTATTAGATTGAGGCCGACTGTATTGGTCTATCATGATAGTTAAGCAGATTGACTTTTTGAGTTGATGAATCGTTTGAGTTCCTGCCCCATCAATTGTCGTCGGAAACGCTGACAAATTTCAAAGGATTGAAGCCCGTGCCGCAGAGTGCACTAGTGCAACTCTGTCTGGTGGCAATTCTCCTAGTTCTTGAAGTGTACAATACGATGTTAAAGTTTGAGCATGTTACCTTGTCACTTGGTGCTAAATCAATGAATCAAACTTGATGTGCCGGGACAATAATTTGAGTCGTATATACTTCAAATCTCGTCGCTCTCGTGACCCTTGAAATTCATTCATTCTTCGTGTGTCAACTTCCATACTTGCTTACTAAGCTGAGCAAGTTGGCGATCATGCCGAATAGGCACCTCGCCGTTCAACGTGTCTGGAATGCGAGTATTGCTGATTTTACCAATTCTCTCAACTGTGGCTGCAAATTCAAGGTCCCTCTTAATCTCCCAAATCTTCAACGGTGAGTACAAAGCCAAGGCCTGTGAAAAAAAAGAAAAAAAGAAAAGAAGCGTCATCAAAGTTGAGTCTAACTTTCTTATTTCGAATAGTCAGCTCGCCATAGACAGGCTCTTCCATGGCATCAAAATGCTCAATTTTAAGTGCAGTGATCTCTCGACCACCGGCTGGAAGAATCGAATGTTGTCTTGAAAGGACTTGCTCTCCACGTGGTGCTGCTGGGGCCTTATTGCTCATCGTTTCCACATTGTCAGAAATCTTTCACAGGCACTTTCCTTCTCCAAAATATTGCTGCTACTCAGGAGGCAGTTCAAGATATGATCCCAATATACACAGATCAACTTATAATAGGTACTTACTTACCTCCCTCCTCAGATATGGGCAGTACCTACCTACCTTTTATATCCTTCCATTCATGAAGACAGATTTATTGAAATGCCAAAGGGCCATGCCCTATAGCTAATACTCCATGTCTAGAAAATTAACTTGGCGAGCTCGCTTCAAAAGAAACTTCGGCTCCTTTTTAAAAATTATACGTTCCTTGAAAATACAGTTATTACTAATTAAAAAAAAAAATAGTTTACTTGTATTACAACTATTAGCGCTTTCATGTCTACTACTAATTTAACTATGGTCATGAAAGACTCTAATTGTATTGATAGGTCCGTTTAAAGCGATTTCTGAGTTGTATCATGCACGATATTGTATTGCAAGTATTGGTAAAAGCAAGATCAAATGGGGTTCTATCAAGCAGGATAACTTCAGGTGAATACGTATCGGCGAGCCGTAAAAGTAGTTGCAGTTAGTTTCTACGGGCAATGACTCGTGCAACACGTTTTGCAGAAAGTAAACTGCAAGACTCTGGTGAGTCAAAACAGCAAGCAGCCACCTTCAAAGAGATTAATTACAAGGCCGACTTTACAGAGGATCAGGATGAAGATTATCCTCTCGGAGCTGCAGATGACCCAGCAAATTGGTGGGTCTTTGATAATCCAGAAGAGTTAGGCGCCAGATACGAGCGATATGTTCAACAATTATCTCCTTCGCAGCAGCGCAAGATTAAACTTAAAGCAACGAAGTCAGTTTTAGCCAGGCCGTCGGGCTATAGTTACTCTGCATGTGGACAGTTTTTGGATGTTTTAGACCCAGTTCTCTCCAAAAGTGCGAGCCAAGGGTCGGTATTACCCGATGCAAATAAGAAACAAAGCGCTGCGGCCCTTATGCAGAAACGAATTCGAGAATCAAAACTACCTTCTACAGAGCAATTTCAACAAAGAGCCAAAGAGAAACTAGCACGAATTCGATTTGAAAATCTCAAAGTAGAACCTCTCCCCGATGCCCTCGCATGGAAGTCTCCGGGACCCCAAGTCAGCTACGGCCCAGGACCAGCGCTACCACCACCGATTGCAGTATCCGCTACGACTTCTATTTCTTCAGTTAAATCATCTTTGGCATCACGCTCAATCGCATCAGGTTCTATATCTTTGCAACCAAATTCTGCTTTTGTTCTTCGACAATCTGCCCACGCCCGCGTAATCGCAAAAATCAGCGCTAAGCGTCAAGTTCGCAATGGTGGTCATACTCTTGAAGCGGGGCATGTGAACCCAGCTTCGGAAGATTCTTCAAATCCTCAAGGTCCCAGGAACTCTGTTAGCAAAACAGGTCCCAGCACAAATTCCCCATCAGATGAGACCACCGAAGATATTGCTTCTCTTTTGGACCAAGCTATTGGTGAAGATGACGAATCAAAGTCTTCTGAAATCTCATCAAAGGAGCAGAAGGAGAAGGAGATTACAGAATAACACTATAATATGTCATAATTCCTTACCAACAATACTTGAATCTGGCAAGCACAGGGTTCCATTCTCAGGTTATGTGAAACCTTTCTGAAACATGCAAATACTTTTCCTCTATCTCACATCACAGCTTCTCCGAAACTGCGTCAATGTGCTAGCTCGTTCGACGCTACCATAGGTACTAGAACCAGCTACCAAGACTCCTGAAGAAGAGCGCGCGCCCTTCTAATACACTTCTACCCTCTCACCCACTGAGACTTAAAAAACCTTTTCCCTCCCAATAGAATCTCAGTGGAGCAGTCACAAAACTTCTTCTCTTAAGAAGGTGATGTTCTCGAACAACACTACCTCCGAAGAACTTCAGTGTAGTCGGAGGGAAACATCTCGGGAACTCTGCAGTGGGCAGTGGTAAGAAGTGAAAGTGGAAGCTTAAACCCCCCTCTCGAACTCCGCCAGCCAAGCCCGAAATAAAGAGCACAGTCCCTCTTCCGCCTGCTGCTCAGACGTGACTCACGCACCGCTTGAGCATCACGTCGCCCGGTCAGCGGACCTCATCCAATATCACAAATCACAAGACCTCCTCGAGCCGGTCAGTACGCCTTCGTACCGCCCGTTGCGCCTGTTGGTTTGCCTTGGAGGAGCAGGCTGTCAAAACGCAGTTTCGTTCTCCTCATCAAGGGATTGTCGCCCGCTTTTGACGCCAGCTACTGCAGCTGTTGAGCTCTAGCTTAGCCTCTGCGTGCTCGAGAATTGTATTGATTCCCGTGCGACGCTTGTTCTACTGGCGTGCGTTGTGAGGCACTAGTTCTAGGCTGAGTCTTGACTCAGCTTGAAAGCGTTCCGAAGCTTATTTTCGTATTTGGCACCACGATTAATCCGCTGACTTCCTTATTATCGTTTTAGTTTGTTTAGCTCTGTCTTCGTTAGAATCTTGTGTGGATTCTGAAGAAACATCTGCATACGGTCCTGAGTTTTAGATTGCGAGTTTCGTGCACTTGGTTGTTGTTGTCTGTGTTACTGCTGTTTTGATATAATTGGAAAATGCCGAAAGGTTCTGGTGTGTCTTTGATAGCTCGTGAATACGCCAGTCTGCGGCGCAAACCTCGTTCAAACTACTTTCAGGTGCATGACTGCGTTGGCGATGATATCTCAAACTGGGTGGTGTTCATCATTGGTCCGCCTGGCACCTCCTTTGAGGGTGGAATCTACCGCGCGCTGATGCGGTTTCCTGAGTCATACCCGATGGAACCACCTTCAATTCAATTCACTTGTCAGATGTATCACCCAAATATTTATCGTGACGGGAAGGTCTGCATCTCTACCCTGCAGTGCCCGCCTCGCGGCTCGCCTCCTGAACATTCGAGCGAATACTGGCGCCCTGTACTCGGTGCTGAGCAGGCTCTTCTTTCTGTGGTTTCCCTCCTGTCTGACCCCAATGTAAATGATCCCGCCAACCAATATGCAGCTCAGGAGTGGATAAGAAATCGTGAAGCTTTTAATCAGAAGTGTGCCAGGAATGCGACCGACTCAAAGCGATCAGTGCCTGATGACTTCATCGCTCCTGTGGTAGCTTCCTCATATTCAGCTCCAACAGAAGAAGAGAACAGTAAAGCCAAGAGAGGAGAATTAGGGAACTCAAATTCTGCGACATCAACGTCTTCATCCCAACGTGACGCTTCAAGTGAAAATAATTGCGCTCAGAATTATGTTGCAAACAATGATGAGGAGGAAGAGGAGATTGAATACGTATACTCTGATGAGGAGGACGGAGAGACATGGAACATGGGTGATGATGATGAGACAGATGGAGGTGGCGAGCCTCGTAATCTTGATGATATGTCTTGCTCAGGCTCTGCCGCACAAACGTTGGAACACGCAACCACTGTTCCCAACACTACATCCGAGGATTTACCCATGTCAAACACTGCGTCTGGAAAAAGCAGTAGCAGTTCTAATGAATGCGCACAGGCTGAAGACTCACTAAAGAAGCGAAAACATGTGGACGCCTGTATTGGGATGGATAAGCCCGGTTCGTCATCAGAGAATAACATTAGCTCATCCCCTGTTGAGTCAGCTGTACAAACTGATCATGTCAACAAGCGACTCAAGTCTGCATGAGAGAATTTTTTTTACACACAAAATCTATATATATAATCATTTTCCTACCATTGTTTTAAATATCCTTTAAGCTTGCAAGAACACAGGTAATGCTTCAGAACCACCTACGAAATTATATATAAGTTAGAATCAACTTATTCCAAACCAATGGGCAATAGCTTCAGTACTGAGTCCAAGATGTATGTCTCTGATTACATTTCCGCGATTGTACATGTGAGCGACAGATATTTTCATGCAACCTTTATCTGGATCCTCGTATCTTAGTGTAAAACCCTGACCATGATCACCATCACCAAAAGTAAGTGACACAGCATCGCTGGCCAAGACAGAACTAGTTGGGATAACACGAGAAAAGGCCCAGATAGCCTCTCTGTGCTCGTCCCATACTGTGACATCAAGAACAACGTAATTGTCCAGTCGCCCAGAAAAGGTTTCACTCCTGAAATACAAGGATGGAGCAAGATCCCCACTTTGTACCCCAGGGCTTTTGAATTCAATTAGACGTGTCACATCGCCTTCGCATTCGTCTGCGTTTAGGATCGTAAATGCAGCTGTGTTGTTGTTTCGACCTGACCTTGACAAAAGGTCTCGAAAGTTGGCCGACCACCAAGTTTGACCTAAGCTACGTAAAGTGATAGAGCACGTATATCCATGCAGACCATAATTACGGTCAAGGTCATCCACGATTGGTGTGTGTTCGAAACCTGCAATTCCAAGCGATGCAAGCACATCAAGGTGATGAAGGTTCACAATGATCAACGAAATACCACGTTGCGCACCCTTGTCAAGAGAACCAAATAAAATTGAGCTCCTTCCGAGGCTAATCTGCAAAAATCCAGACTGGCCTAGACGAGAGACTTTCGATTGCTCATGTGCTTTGCTCCATCGAAGCACCTCAACTTCACCCTTTGACTTTATTTTACTCGTACATGAGACGCACAGGCTGAAAAATGATGATTCAGTCAGATCTGCTGGAGCTGCAAGCTTAAGCACTGCCACTTGTTCGAAACGAAGAGCACCTGTTGCAAGATTGGGCGCCGGTGCTGCACTGTGCACGCGAAATTGCTCTTTCTGCCCTTGTTGTGATCGCTTACGAAAGGCCAACAGGTCACAAGGTACATCATTCACAGTGACTGAAAGTGCTATGCCTAAACGCTCGATAGTTTGCGACAGGCAGTTTTCCACGCCTGCTCGGTCTTGAATATGCCGAAATGTTTCTCTAAGCTTTGCTGCTCGTCGCTCAGATCTCTCTCTCACTTCTTCAACAAACCTCTGTTTTGCACTCTTTTGAATCACAAGCCCTCTCTTCGAGGATATTGACGGTGTCGTTCGCGAAGACACAGGTCTTGCCGTAGATAGTGCTGTTGTTGATGAAGGCGCCGTTCTCGAAAGATCAGATAGTCGTGCTCGATCACCAAGACGTTCGCTCCATAAAATATCAGCATTGGCCAGCGTATACATTTCGTGGCATGTGCCACTCGCTCGTGCAAGAGATGCTGTGTCAAGAAATGAGAGTACATGGTACGCAACATGTGCCACAGGCAGGAGCTGCAAGAGCGACTTTTTCGTGAGCTTAAATTTGGGCTGCGCTAGTCTCGAAATTCGTGCCATATCTACCGTCGATTTTGGTCTTCGAGGACCTGGCCTAACACGCCTTCTAGGGCCATCAAGAGAATTTGTAGGGTCATCTTTGATTCTAACGTCGCTTGTTTCTACACGAGGGTCGCTCAAAGGCCTCCTTGGAGCCTTGCTTACTGTGCTGCGGGCTCCATCCTCACTACCAGGGACTCCGATGGCCTCCTGAAGACGCAAACGACGCGAATGATTTATTCTTCTATCATTTTGGGCGGATCTGCTCCCGGCTTCTGGCGAGTGGCCAGTCTTCATCTGCGGACACAACGGAAGTCCCAAACTGCAATTCCTTCAGTGAATGAATGAACTCATTTTGCGATATTTTGTTTTGATGATCATCTCATAAACGTCTATTAAGTAGCACGTACTAAGGGATACGTATAATAGTCGTTAGGCGTCATGGTATTTTAAAATATATATATTTATAAGGAATAGGGTTAAGAAAGGCCGTTACGTGGATTAGGTCAGGGCCGGGGTCTGGGCGAGAGTGAGGTTCGCTATAGACATAGATAGTGTCATACTTCCTTCTTGATGCGTGTTTGATTGCGAGAGTATCGACACGAATAAAAGAAAATGAGTGCGCATTTAAGTTGTGCTGTTTTGTGTGTGTTCACATGACATAAAAATCGACTGTATACTCTTACTGCTGAGACGGTTTGCTTGAAGACTTTGCAATTTTCTTCTGAGTTCTTGCTCAATTTAATCACAAAGAAGCCAGCACGTTCGTAGCTTCATTTCGTGCACTGGTTCCCGTCAAAGTTGAAAATTTGCGAACAAGCGACTCATATTCGCCTTTCCATCTGTTTTTTCAACGATAGCAAACGTACTTTTTAGGAGCACATCTTTAACCATCTCAGTTGGCCAAGAGATATCCATATTCAAAATCTAACAGAGCTAAATAGGAAAAACCTTCTAGTTTTATGATTATTTAACATTCCAGAAACTTCTTCACATTTGTTGCTGGGCAGCAACGAGAAAGTTTACGGGAGCTTTTGACTATCAGCTTTATTACCATCGAACTCAAGGCGGTCAAACGGGCCGCACTTGAAAGAAGATGTAAGCTTTTGTTGCTGTCTTTCGTTTTCCCATTTCAATTGTCTAGGCCCGATGAGGCAAGCAAACTTAAATAAATTGGCCCGCCCACCTTGGGGTAGTCAATTTCTGTGGGGTGCTGCTACATAATTCAACATAATAATATCATTGTCTAAAGCTATGCTCGGTTCAGAGCCAAAGATAAGAGCTGTAAAGGGGACATGATTGATGATTACGACGTTCACATTTAGAACTAATTAAGAACTACAACAAATCATTCGTAATGTCTCACGTTTGGGGCCAACATCTTACAGAAGGGCACCTTTTTTCTATTATATAAAGAAAGGAAATAATAAAACAGGGCGCCACCTACTGCTCTACTTGGTTGAGCAACACGCGATCCAGTTCTTGCTGGCATTTGGCGATATGTGGCAACCCTCCAAACTCTGCTGGTTCTAGTTTTCAATTATAGAAAAGATTATCAATAACCGAATATATCTGAGAGAAAGAGAGAGAGAGGAAATTAAAAAGTTTATTAGCTTTTCACGAGTCGGTTAGTGGGTGTCAGCAAAATTTACGAAACTTGTCCTAGACTAAAATAGCTCGTTTTATTATAACAAGGAAGTCAGAGTGTCGATATTTTACTCGGTGCTACAAGCACAAAGCTCGTCAAACATATGCGTGAGTGCCTTTTCCCTTGTGCTGAGATTACTCCCCTATATCTAATCTAGTAATGAGTTTTTGTTTTCACTTGGTCATAAAGTTAATATGACACAGCTCAAAGTCACCGCGTATTGTGAATATATGAGATAGTAAGAAGGCGAAGTTTGCCATCATTACTTTTTCTTTGATAATTTTGACAAAGCGTTGCACATTTTCAATTGCAACACTGGTTCTGACCCGGAACTGAAATTTAAACAAGATAAAAATATCGTTTCAGTCAAATGGCTTCTATGTCCATTCGAGGGTGGAATTATAATGTTTCGTCGAGTGGTATACAACACTACTAGACGGTGCCGCCTTCTCCTGCCAGACTGCCTGGAGGCAGATATAAAATACTGAATTCCCCCTTTGGGAGCATCACAACTTTTAATTGAAACAGGCTTATAGGCAGCTTGCTTTCTATTAGCCTGGAGAGGAAGCTCATGTTTTAAGAAAGCGGGCATAGGTCGATTACCGTGCGGGTGTGTCCCGAACCTCCCCAACTTAAGAGTAAAGTACCTTCCATAAGGTTAGCTAGCAAGCTCACTATACTTTTTAGGCTCCCCTGCCTCTGAGATCTGTAAGCTCCCTTTGCGTAGACGCTCTTCATTTTTCGACCTAGGAGGTCATAAAACTTAGTCGTCCGCTCAACTTGAATTGAGCTCCAGTTCCCATTCTGCAAGCCGAGGCAGATCGTGGATATAAGCATACGGGGGTAGGCAGCACTGACGGGCTGCTGCCAACACCGTTACTGGTGCCGACAGTGCTGGGCATTATAGTTTTACTTGCGTGACAGCAGCCATGTTGAGGATTCGTGTGGAAAGCGATGTTTGGATTCCAGCCTGTAAGGGCAATGAGCGGGAGGTGTATGAACTTGCAAAGGTCTTGTCCATGGATGATGATGAAAAACACTGCCTCGTGAAAGCTTCGTCAGGACCCCAGGTGCGCTTGTCTATAAATGATTTACAGTTGACGAACCCGCGCGTTGTTCCAGACATGACCTCCCTCTACCACATCAACGATGCTGGGATTCTTCATAATCTAAAGATTCGGAGCGAGAAAGAGCTCCCATACACAATGATGGGATCCGTTCTTGTTAGCGTAAATCCGCTGCATCACATTCCCGATCCCGCTGTTGGTTCTAATAAAACGCTGCCTGCTGACGTACCGCATCCTTACTCCATTGCAGAAAATGCCTTTAAAAATATGACCTTTTCATTTGAGCGTCGCGTTCAAGTTGCGCGACAAATTGACATAATGTCACGTGCTGGTCAGGATGTAAGCAGCATGAATTCCATTGAACTGGTCGTAAATCAGTCAGTCGTGATTAGCGGTGAAAGTGGGTCTGGCAAGACTGAAGCAGGCAAACGTGTTCTAAGCCATCTTGTTTCACGGACTGCACAATCATCCGCAGAATCCAAGCTTGATGTCCAGCTTGCAGGCGTGGGACCTATTCTCGAAGGATTTGGTAATGCCTCCACAGTTTGCAACCACAACTCATCTCGTTTTGGTAAATTTTCGAAACTCCACTTTCTGCAAAGCTCACAAGAGCGTTCGCGTGGAAAGACGTGGGAGCTGGTGGGTGCCACTGTAGAGACTTACCTTCTTGAGAAGTCACGGGTTGTAAATCACAGCAATGGAGAGCGTAACTTCCATGTATTTTACCAGCTCATCAACGGAGCTGATGATGCCATGCGCAAGAAGTTCGATCTTCCAGCCAAAATTCAAGACGCTCGCAAGTTCCGTTACATGACCCCTGGAATGCTTTCACAAAGCGTTTCCAACGAGGGCGCGTCCTCAGCTGGGGGTGCCTCAGATCGTGGAGGTGGACGAACACGGCGTCGCGGAGGTGCCCCACCCGCTGCTGCTCCCGCGAAAGGAGGAATGACGAAAACAATGACAGTGTCGAATGAGCGCTATCTTGAACCTCACATTCTAGAGAAGGATAAAAGAAACTTTGGATATTTACAAAGTGCTCTTCGTGACATCGGGAAAAGTGATCAAGAAATTGAGGACCTTTTCGCTGTGGTGGCAGGCATTCTGCATATTGGTAATATTCAATTTGTGAATGATGAAGCCACTTCCGACGATGCTGCTCGGGTGTCCGAGGATGGAAGACTTGCCTTGCATAAGGCTGCAACACTTTTAGGTGTCAATGAAGCTGCTTTAGTGAGTCTTTTGCTTGAGAAAGAGGTTAAGGCTGGTTTGGAGGTCATTACTAAGTGTCTCGACGTTACAGAAGCACAATATGCCCGCGATGCCCTTGCCAAGTGGACCTATGGAATTGTTTTCGACTACCTCGTTCATGAAGTTAACACAGTACTCATGAGTTCATACAAAGCAGACACGCCTTTGGCTGAACTCCCATTCATTGGAGTTCTCGATATCTTTGGCTTTGAATCTTTTGTTAAGAATGGGTTTGAGCAGCTTTTGATCAACTATACCAACGAGTCCCTGCAATCTACCTTCAACTACCAGGTTTTTGTTGCAGAAGCCGACTTGTACAAACAGGAGGGCTTAATTTTGGCAGGTGAGCCATTCGCTTGTCCAGACGATGACGGTGCGTGTCTTGATCTTTTTGAAGGCAAGCCTGGCATGGCAGGACTGTTAGTCGAAATTGATTCTGAGTCCCGAGCCCCAAAGCCAACTGATGACAAGATGAACCGTCGTTTGCACCAGTGCTTCGGAAAGGAAAAGGCATTTCCTAAACCTCACCCCCGTGATCTTGATACGAAATTTCTCATTTCTCACTATGCTGGAGTAGTAGAATACACAGTTGGGGACTTTGTTGAGAAGAACAATGATCGCGTTCCTGAGAAAATGCATGCGCTAATGCGTGCGGCGTCCAACTCTGTCGCTTCAGTTGCCTTCGATAAGTGCTCTGGTAGCCAGGGCTCTAGTAAGGCTAAGAAAACTGTGGTGGCTAATTTTGGCCATCAAATTCGAGGACTTGTCGGCACGCTTGAGTCTACGAAATGCAGTTTCATTCGTTGCGTTAAACCGAATCCTGAAATGAAATATGCCCCAGGAACAAACTGGTTCAATAACCAATACGTGAATGAACAGTTGAAGTGCTTGAGCATTCCACAGACAGCTGCGGTCCTCAAAAGTGGTTTTCCTACACGCATTGAATACGATTCTATCGTCTCTGCATACCAATCTGCGCTGCCTCCTGATGCTCTTGAAGTCTGGCAACGCTCTAACAATAATGGCAACAAACAGAATAGTCGAACTTTTGTCTGTGCCCTGTTCTGGGCTTTTAAAGTACCAAACGAAGCGTATCGCCTTGGTCTTTCACGCGTGTTTTTCTCCTCCGGTATGATTGATCTACTTGATCGTATCATGAAAGAAGCAGCTGCTTGGGCCCAGGACGAAGGCAAACAAAGTGAAGAAAAGCTGGAAGTGGGTAGACGGTTCAAACTGTACTACGCTCGCTTGCGTTGGCGTCGTTGTGCGGCCAAGGTGATTGCTTGCAACAAATTTGTTGCAGTGCTCAAAGCTTCTCGTGCTCGCGGTAATGCAGCACGAATTGCACAGCGTTCAGTGCGATCCTTTCTGTTTCGTCGTAAGATTGCCAAGCGCGTTGAAAAGCGGATTGAGGCGAAATTGGCAGCTGAGAGAAAGGCTCGCGAAGAAGCTGAACAGAAACAGCGCGACGAAGCAGAACGAAAACGTAAGGAAGCAATCAAACAAGGAACTGCCTCACGTCAAGACGCCGCATCTGTGTTTGGGCAGCAACAACATCAACAAGGACAGCAGCACACCCCCCCTAAGGCACCAGGGAAGCCTACGCTGGAGAAGAATAAACCCGGCCTGGCCATCGATCCAAGTACTTCTTCATCTTCGCAATTGCCTCCCTTGCAAAAATCGTCAGACGACTCGAATGCAAGTACACGCCAGAGGTACCGTAGCTCAAAACGCATTTCAGGTGGATGGAACCTCTCTGGGGCTTTGCGAACACCTCGGGGCTCACTTAATCCTGATTTCCTCGAGCTTGTAGATCTTGCACAGCAAGGAATAAAAAAGGAGAATCAGGAATTGAGGGCTGCGAACGAGCGCCTGCGATCAGATCTCGAAGAGCTTAAGGCTGATCTTGCGCTACTTCGTAAGGCAACAACTCCTTTTCAACACGTACTGCATATTGTATAGAAAGAAACGGTCACAGTCAGACACCACCATCCCACTATGCCGTCAAACACAACAGCACCATTATCCTGTGCCCTCCCCTGCACATATGCTTGTTGACGTGTCATCCTATGGTAGACCATGTCATTTCGGGCTACCACATAATAAAAGATCATTAATAGAACGAAAATGTTGACATTAAATTTTGCTGCAAATTTTTGTTTTGCTTCTCTAATCCAGAATGCGCAATATAGCCGAAATACTTTGTACATTGTGCATCATATGCACATGCAAAAAATAAAAGGTTACGTGGGGTTATTGGTGGCGCGAAGGGACAAACAGAAAAATAAAATAAAAACGAAGCGATAATTCTTGAGTATTGGCGGTGGGTGACACTTGGTGGCTAACTAGCCATTGAATAAGGTGATCTTTGTGGTGTTATTATATCTACCTTTTGCAAAGGTCCACTTCGCCCAAAAAATATTCTTTAGCTCAAGCTGTAGCGTGAGAGAACTTGCAGGTCTCGCCAAATTTACACGAGCCCTTACGTTGAAATGCAAAGCACTTCTTCGGTCCATCAAACTGCTTGGGCTCAACCTCTTGAGCATCTTTAGCCTCCACAGCTTTGCTGGGAGGCTGACGCTTGAACTTGTTCGGGTTGTTAGCATTACGACGAGGTTTTTTATCCTCGACCTTTTGTGCACCAACATCGGCACCAGGTCCTCCTGCCGGGGACCCATGGGTATACTTACATTTGTCGCCGAAGCGGCAGGTACCGTCACGCTCGAATGTAAAGCAAGTTTTGGAGCTACGAGTTTTGGTGGGGTCTCTTTGGCGCTCATTGTTTGAGGGCTTACTGTCTACGTTGTTGTTAGCTTCGCTTGCAGCGAGAGCAGACACCATGTTCAATGCATCCAGAGCAATGTTTTCATCACCCACAGATTCCTCCTCGGGCACGCTTTCTCCGATGACGACTGGAACCGTGGCAGCGGCACTAGCATAGGAAGGGACGCCACCCTCTTTCTGCTCTTCTTCGGAAGGTTCGTCAGAAGACTCTGTTTCGTTGTTAGCGCCAGCAACGTGCATGAATTTGCAACGATCTCCCCGAGAACATGATCCACTACGCTCAAATGAATGACATGTCTTCGTCGATTTAGAGGTCTGGGTACCAGCACCGCCAGCAATGCTCGTAGTCATTGTTGGCTCGCTTCCAGCAGCTGCGTGAAGAAACTTGCATCTATCTCCGCGCGAACATGACCCGGAGCGCTGAAATGTGAAGCAGACTTTTTGTTGATTGGTTGCTTGTTGGCGCAGGCCGCCATCTGCTGCACTTCCATCAATCACCAAACCATCTCCATTGGGCGTGGTTGATTCCACATCCTCACCAGGAGAGCTGTGAAGGAACTTGCATCGATCTCCACGAGAGCAGCTTCCCGATTCCTTGAATGTAAAACAAACTTTGCGCGAAGGTTTCTTTGTACTCTTCTGGTTCTTTGAGGAGGGTCTTCCTTGCTCATTACCAGCTGAGTTTTCTTGGCCATCTACATGTGTTTCTGAATTTGTATCAGCCTCTTCAGAAGCTTGTTCACTTTGCATGGTGGCTTCCTCAGCAATCGAACTCGATCTGCTGTCCTTGCGGCGAGAATTTCTTACTACAGGCTCCCACTCCTCTTCTTCTGCAAGAGCGGCGGCTTCGGCAGCTTCCTCTGCAGCCCGCCTTGCTGCCATCGCTTCCTCATCCTCCATACTTGCTTGCAGCGCGGCTTGAAGGCGTTCACGCTCTTCAATAGCCGCGTTTTTCTCGGCTTCGAAAGCCTGGCGTTCTTCGAAGAGCTTGGCCTCTGCAGCAGAAATGTCTGCACGAGCAGATTCCTCACTTAAAGGATTCCACGTGTAATAGTGCTGTATTGAGTTAGAAAATGCCACTGCCGGAGATCCATTGGTATGGTTACTCTGATTATTCAAAGATTTGTCTTGCGGGTGGATAAAGTGAGCATCATCAGAGGCAATATCCACCAAGATCACAGTGATGTCGTCGCGATCTTTTCCTGCATTGCGAACAGCCGCCTGTATAAGAGTCTGCGACGCAGCTTGAGGGATACGACGCCGCACAATGGAGAAGGTTTGCTTGGGCGTGACAGCGTCCCAGAGTCCATCAGAGGCAATAATAATACGAATCGGCGTGCTTGTCTCTTCGTCAGGCTCAAGCATGCGCACCAGCATATTAGAGATTTCTGGGATAGCCAGAGAATGCTTTGCGTCTGGGTCACCAATGGTACGAGACATCATAAGCCCGCCAGGCCAGAGACGCAAGGGGTCGTCAGCTTTGCTATCGTCGCGACCCGAGCATCGAGCAACTTCTCCACCAGCTTGGGTAACGCGTTCGCATTCTTCTGCATTGTTATCGAGACGGTGGTCGGCCGAAAGTCGTACGACAGAGTTGGACACCTCGGCATAAGCATGTGAGTCTCCCACATTAGCGACGGTCACGAGCGCCCATCCATCGCTTTTTATCCTTGGAATGCGGGTGACAACCATGATGGTCGCTGTAGTTCCCGAAGTCTCGAACTCTTTGTTGCACATCGAATTGAGCGACTCGAAGGTCTTAACTAAAGCGTTAGGCAGGACCCGCTGTTCCCAACCGGTGCCATCCTCGGCATCAGCTTCCGCTTGAGCCGTGCGTTGCAGGATATCGACGAGGGTGAAGCAAAATTTTTGGGAGGCGAGTTGCGCTGCATCAGGTCCTCCGTGTCCGTCAAAGACACCAAAAACGTCAAATTCGCGGCCGAGTGCCTGGAGTCCACACTCCTGGCACTCAAAATCCTCTCCTTTGATCTTCTTCTTTTGTTTGTAGTACTGCAAACTTGGTGTGAGGTCATTGCCCAAGCACATGTTTTCCTTGCCATCGTTCATAATGACGTCATCGATGATGGCAGTTTTGCTCGTGTCCTTCATTTGCAAGCGAGTGTATCTGCGTAAGACCGTTCAGTGAACTTCCCACCTCAACAGCTTAATACCAGCGGAGATTAATAGTTATATAAAATACACAGCCTGATACCACTACGGAATTCCTCGTCAGCGTCTCTGTACTTTCGCGCAAGACTCTTCACTAGAGATATTTTCTGTGAATATGGCGCCAAGGCTCTTTTCTTTCTCTCCAGCCACCTTTTCTTTATTTAGTGTAGTAGCCCAGACTGCAGTCGATGAATGCTTCTCGAAATCCGTCACCTCCCAACTCACAGCGTCAACTAAAGCCGTATATTACGACAATCTTTTATCGAGCACTCCCTCAGATCCCTCCTTGCGACTTTGCACGCCCCAGCTTAACCTCCTCGCTGCTCGCAAGACGTGTCTTGGCTTGGCAATCTGTTTGTTGATCTCGACTTCGTCAATTCTCTCTTCTACTTCTTATCCCTATTCTTATACTTTTCCTTATTCTTCTGCTTTCCGCCTTTCTACAGTTTCCCATAACCAAAGCATTCTGATCCCATCCCTATCTTTTATTGTAAATAGTTCTTAGTCCCGTCTCTCCAGCGGCTGTTCGAGCGGCGACACCTCCGCTCCTCCCTTTTTAAGGTGCTTTCTGTGCAGCAATCACACATAGATAGTATGTAGTACACCCTCTTCGCGACCGCGAAATAGCGGAACTATGGTGGAGGATATTAAGGTGGTACCATCTCTAAAGTAAGTTGGGAACACAGGGAACTCTCACCCGCCGAAAAGGGAATGCGGGGAATGTAGTGGAGAGAAAGTTAGTGGGAACGCAGGGAATGATTCCGAAAAAGACCCATTTCCAAAATTGCGATTTGTGAGCATTCTTCGAAGGTGGTCATAAAACGAGTTGTGGAATTCCGTGGAAGAACCTGATGAAGACGAGGGCTCTCGTTTCATCGCATGGTTTAGGTTGCACTAACGCAAATCGCTAATGCACAACGTTCGAACTTTGAAGCTCGGCCTAAGAGTAAATTCGGCAGCGGCAATAAGACCATGGCATTCCCGCTGGAGAAGAAGAAGCACCGGACTGGAGCATTCCAACCCAATGGAAAACAGTAGCAATTCTGACCAAGCTTGAGAAAACATCTGAGGGCTTTTCCCTCCACAAAGAAATGGTCGTGCGTATCCTTTCGTTGATGTGAAGATGCAAAGAAGGCCAAGAACTCTCTCATGCTTCACGGAGGCTGTCGTTACATTGAGCTTGGACATAATCTCGGCACTTTGATCACAAGGTCCAGTTCTGGGTGCTACGCTCTACTTCGACGTTCGTTTGCTCATTATGTTTTGACGTGCTGTGTTGATTATCGATCACCTCGTTGCCACAGCACCTTCTGTTTCGCTTTCCTCGCGTCAGAACCAGGATCTTAATTCTTCTGCGTAAAACCTAGATCGAAGGTGCATCATGATGCACAAGGTTTTCGACTACTGCTACGATGTCTCTGAGGCTCAGAAACTGAGCTCAAGAGGCGCAGCTGTCGGGAGCGTCCAAAGCGTTCGTGTCAGCTTCGTCCTGCCTTGGGAGACACCAAGTCATCACTGCCCATCCTGGCAATCTCATCATTGCTGCGCGAGCAACCTTTGCAATCTTTCACGTCGCCGACCAACATCCCCCGTCGTTGATGGCAACAAAACACGCGAATGATGACTGCCGAGGCTCTCCATCGAATTGCATTCTTCAAGTCGTTCTGGTTCCTCATCATGATCATGATTACTTTTACTTCTCATTGAAATGGACAGGGCAAATCAGCAGACCTAAGGCCACACTATCTAAAACTATAGAAACATAGCACGACTACCAGAAAGAAGATTATTTTTAACATTATCTGTAAGTGAATCTAATTGTTAATTAAAATAATAGCTACCTACGTTTTAAGTGTAATCAAAAGAAGATACATCACAGAGTACAATACTTCCGCTCAACTTGCGGATTGTGCCCGGCAAAACCCGAACTCCACCAAACTTAAAATCCAAACATCAAACCAGATTCTTCACAAGCTAGAAAAGATTGTCATTGTGGTTGCAAACCCCGAATTCAACAGGAAGTACTAGAGTCGAGAAAAGAAACCCCAAGATGGTTCACCAGCGTGATATTCTGCTTCAAGGCAGCAAAGGCGGCTCTCTGGAGGCCTGGGAGTTCGAGAGTGAGCTCACTGGCGCCTCGATTCGCGTGGCCAAGTTTGGAGGAACCCTGTACTCTTATAAGGATGCCAACGGTGAGGAGCGTATCTTTACGTCTGCAGAGACGAACACTGACCGCAGCAAACCTATCCGTGGCGGAATCCCTCTTGTATTCCCTCAGTTTGGCGAAGGTGAACTCGTTAAGCACGGGTTTGCACGCGTTTCTGAGTGGGTTGTTGAAGACACCCCCACCGAAGAAGATGGAGTCGTGACCGTGGCTTTCGTGTCCCGCGACAATGAGCTCTCGAAGGACTGGCCACACAAATACAAGCTTGTGCACAATGTTGTCTTTGGCGCTGCGGTGCTTCAGACAAGCCTGCATATCACGAACACTGGCGATGAGGACTTTGAGTTCCAGGGCTTGCTCCACACCTACTACAAGCTTGCGGCTGATATCTCTGAGCTGGAGGTGAAGGGTCTTGAGGGAGTTTCGTACATTGATCAGTTGAAGAAGGGCGAGACATTTACAGAGGAGAATGAGGTTGTCAAGTTCACCGAGGAGACTGACCGTATCTACACGAGTGTAAAGGGCCCGATCGAAGTTTCTGATGGAAATGGTCGTATTCAGCTTGATGTCAGCTTTGGCAAGCGCGATGATAAGGAGGACCACATGGAGTGTGATCTAGTTGTGTGGAACCCTTGGATCGAGAAGTCTAAGGGCCTTGGCGATTTTGGTCCCGAAGAGTACCACAACATGGTCTGCCTCGAGCCTGGCTGCGTCTCTCGCAAGCAGACTTGTAAGCCTGACGAGACTTACTTTGTCACTCAGATTGCTAAGTTTTCAACGGTTGAGTAGGATACGACGCGCCCCGTGCATTCTCACGGACCTAGTAATCTTTGAGAATGTCCGCCTTGTTAAACTCTGCCCCCTCTCTATTCGTCGCTTTATTTCTCAGAGCTTTGACTCGTATTTGTGGGCGCATCCGCCTTCTAGTAACTTTTCTTCTCTGCACTGTAACACAAGAGAGAAAATGAGCTAACAAGTTTATTTTTACAATCGTGCATTCTAGTGTTTGTATCATTGGTTTACAGCTCCAGGAGCCGTGAGACCGCTTGTTTGCGTCATACTCATAGCGTAGCACGAACTAAATCCTAAAATAAGAAACACATTTTTTTAAACACTTCAAACCTTTCAATATAGAATACCTTTTTTTCGGAACGTCTTGATGTGCCATGGTGTGCTTTCGAATGACAATTTCAGACTATTTAGAAAATAGAACAAGAGAAACTTTTTGATATTTCGATTGTTTTATATATATTTTTTTAAGAAATTGACTCTGGGATGCGAATATTTCTATTTATTTGGGGGTATAGCACTGCCTGCATTGCTCAGTTGAAGTGCACTTGTGCTTAACAGTGACAGACAGCATAGTCAAGTCTTTTGAGCTAATTTGTCTAAATAGAGTTTGACGTGAGGAGGATATAAAACAAAACAAGCTCTGAGGATAAATAGAAAAAGAAAGAAAGACATGCAAAAACAGAAAAACGGTTTGTAGATCAAAGGTGTGGGGTTAAAAGAGTGTATGTTTGTCTATCAAAAGGGGATGTGTGTGTGATTGCTTAGTAGCCGCCGCCAGAGCCAGCGCTAGCCAGCACATCATCAACACGGAGGATAAGCTTGGCGAGCTGGTTCGCCATCTGAATCTGCGAGATCTTTCCAGCCAAAGTCTCAAACACAAGAGCACTCTTCATGTTGGCTTCCTGGTTGCCCATGGCGTCAATACCAATGTAGGGGTTCTTCTCACCGACCTGGCGCGCCTTAATGTTAGAAAGCAAGGTGATAGGGGGAAGACCAGAGTTCTCTGCGAGGGCCATAGGAACATCATCAAGGGCATCAGCAAAGGCACGGATAGCGTACTGCTCAATACCGGTGATGGTGTCGGCGTATTCTGAAATAGCAAGGGAGCAAGCAACCTCGGCAGAGCCACCACCGTAGACGATGCGGTTATCCTTGATGAGGTTACGTGTGACACACATGGCATCGTGCAGGGAACGTTTACCCTCATCGACGACCATCTTGTTACCACCGCGAACAAACACAGTCACGGTCTTTGAGTTCTTGCAGTCCTCAATGTACATCATGCGCTCCTTGGTGGTACCAAACTGGACCTCACGCACCTTACCGGCCGAGCCAAGCTTGTCCGGGGTGATCTCCTCAAAGCGGGGGACAATACGGGCGCCAGTAGCCATGGCAAGGAGCTCAATCTCCACACCACCAACCCAGCGCACGGCAGGGAGCTTCTCCTGCACGAGGACACCGAGACTGTCATCCTCCATACCCCATTGGCAGAAGACAACGTTAGCACCAGAGTCCTTGCACATTTTGACCATGTCCTTGTAGTATTTCTGTTCCTGCTCATAGAGAGCGCGGTAGGCCTCGGCAGACTTAATGTCGAGCTTGTGCTTGGTCTTGGGCTTGGGGGCCTCAAACGGGCATGTCAATAGAAGGATCTTGGCATCATCAACCTCCTTGGGCATCTGGGGGTGAGCCCAGTCCTTATCCAGAATCACACCATCAACAAGCTCAGTGTCTTCCAAGGTGCCACCGACCTTGCCCTCCATCTTGATGAGGTCAAAGTTAACGTCCTTACGGTCAAGGTCTGCAACGGAAAGAACAGCGTCGACTGCAATCTTGGCCATCTTCTGCTTGTAACGGTGAACAATCTTGGAGCTGAGAGTGGTAGACGCAGTGCGAATCAGGGGCTCAATGTTATCTTTGCTAAACTCAACGGTGTCGCTGATCTCCTCCAGCTTGGCGACAGCCACTTCACATGCCTTCTCGAAGCCCTCTGCGATACGTACGGCATGGATACCCTCATCGAGGAGCTTGCTGGCCTGCTCAAGGAGAGCTCCAGCAAGCACAACAACACCTGTGGTACCATCACCGATTTCGTTATCTTGAGACTGGGAAAGCTCGACCATGAGGCGAGCCACCTGGTGCTCGACCTCCATCTTGTTCAAGATGGTGGCTCCATCGTTGGTGATGGTCACATCTCCGTCGGGAGAGACCATCATCTTATCCATACCCTTGGGGCCCAAGGAAGATCTCAAGAGACCAGAAATCGTGCGGGCAGCGAGAATGTTCGCCTTTTGGGCGTCGAGACCCTTGAGCCGCTGGCGCTGCTCCTGCTCGCGCATGACAATAAAGGGCCTGCCGTACTCATCGAAGACAACGCTCATCTTGACTGTATGTGGACCTCTGAACTGTAGCTCTAAGCTTTCTCTGCGTGGATTTCGTTCTTCTCACGAAATCAGTGCCGCTGCGACTGCGAGCGGTGTTGAAACAAACAAGGGAAGGTTGCCAGTATTCAAACTGCCGATGCCCGATCTCGCCGTTGCCGATCTGCCGCCTCGCCAGACCGCTTCTTCAGTAGCCAGCGGGTATTCCGCGAGGCACCTTTGACGCTAGAGAGCAACGGTGTCGTCGCTTCGTTCCGAAACTGATGTCGCTCGCGTCCCGCACCGATTTGGCGAAGGATGTTCGAGCTTGCTTCTGCTTCGTTGGGTCTCTGTTCTTCTTCTTCTTCTTCTTCTTCTTTCTATTCTTTCTATTCTTTCTATTCTTTCTATTCTTTCTATTCTCTTTATCCTCTTTCCATACAATCAACAGCAGAAAAGCACTCAATAAGAGAACACTTCACAGACAAAAGGACAAAAGCGCCATATAATCAACCAGCAGATAAACGAAAACAGTTAAACATCATACAACCACATTACGAGAGACAGATACGCTGAGCTCTCTCTATGCATGCATGCGTGCATGCTCTCTCGATGATTTGCCTCTGCGCCGCCTCTCCAAATCCCCGCCTGTCTACCCGTCGCGGCGGCTGTTTGTCGTAGACGGTGAGCGACGACTGTTGTTTCTCTCTCCCTGTTTCCACCTGTCGCTTTCCTCCCATATAAACCCCATTCTAATTCTTTCTTTCTTCTGTTCTCTTTCTGCGCAGCGTTCTTTTCCCTCTCTCCCTTCCTTACTTACACGCCTATCGCTATCTATCTCTCTATCTCTCTATATCTCTCTATCTCTCTATATCTCTCTATCTATCTCTCTATGCACTATTCTAAACTCTTCTCGCCGTCGGATAAAAGGGATCGCGAGCGAGAACTTCGCCGCGGCTGACAGACAAACAGAGGGAGGCGTTTCGTGCCGGTCCTGGCCGCTGCAGCTGCTCCCTGACGCCTCCGTCGCGGCATCGAAGCCAGCCATCGAACGAATCGCACCTCCATTCCAATTCAGGGCTCCCGAAAAGCCCAAGCAACGCGTGAAAGGAGAAAAGAGAACGCAAGATACTTGTGACGAGAGAGAGGAATAAGATACCATTAGATGGCACTAGGACCTCCTAACCCGTGTACTAGTTCTCGTAGATGATCATTGAAAAAGGCGGTTTTTTCGTTCCCGGTGTTCCCTTGTTTTCCTTCTCGAAGCCGCCCGTTGAGTCAACGGGTGCGCAACCCAACGTTTGCGCAAAGAGGGGTACAATACCCTCATAAAGGCAAGCAGCCGCAGCTTGCAAGGTCTGGGAACTCGCATCAGGGGGGTTATATAGAAGTAATTGTAGTCTATGGTACACCTTAAAGTAGTATAGATGGAGATGATGTAGAGAGAGGTGGGAGCAATGAGTTTAAGGTAGATAACCCACCGCGGAGTACAAGTAAAGCACGTGCGGAAGAATAGTTGATTAGAGGAGCATTGAGTATTAAGAAATAAGCTACTATTGAGGCCTGAAATGTAAATGGATATCAATTGAACATGAGAGAGGTCTTGCAAATGGACTGGGAGCCACGCTGAGCACAGGATTCCAGGATTAAACATTCATTGCTGAAGGAACAATGCTTCCTATTTGAGAAGCTCAAACTTCAAACAAGGTTACAGAGTCGTAACGAGAGGAAATGCAATTTCTGAACAACTCACACGGATCGTCTTAATTGCACGCGACAATTGGGGTTACAGAGAAGCCGAGCTTCGGGCGCAAAAGACTAGGGCTGGCGGGAGCAAAATCATATGGGTCAAAAAACCAAGCAGGTGGTGCTGATTCGCCATGCGAAGTCCTTGGCGCAGCAGACAACACCTAGTGTACGAAGGTCATCGCTCTTAATGCGAGATGTTATACTCTCTGACGAGGGCAGGGAAGCGATGATTAAACTGGGCAGGTCCGCAGCGGAGGATGCCCGATTTCAAAGTATAGATACTGTATTATGCTCCCCCATGACAAGGGCGATTGAGACTGCATGCTATGTGTATGCCGACATCGACTGCCGTATTCTTATTATCCCAGAGCTCGCAGAGTTTGCCAAAACCAAAAGGATGGCCGGATACGAAAACACTGGGAGATCATATGAAGAACTGATCCATGATGAGAACCTGCGATCATTGCCAAAGTTCAATGATATTGACTTCACACTGATCAAGGAATACGAAGCAAACTATGGCACGGATTGGTGGTCGAGTGGGTAAGTTATCACATAAAGGGCTTCGCTACCACGCTACCCTAGAAAGTTTGATTTGCAAACAAGGAAACTAACAGTAGCCCAATCCTGGACGATCTAACTTGTGGAATTTGCAGCTATCTTCCGGCAAAGTCAGAGGCCCAAATAGAACGTCTGAAGAAGATCATCTACGCTCTTCCAGATAGTCGGATTGGTGTCGTGGGTCACTGTATCAATGTACGTTTAGATGTAGACATGAAGCAAAGTAGTTGTCAAGTTGAATTTTTTTTACGACGAATATATATACTAATCATACGCTTGAAATTGACCTTTACTACAGATGATGAAACTCTTGAATACCATGCGGAGAATTCCAAACGGAACGCCAATTTGGTGCGAGTTACGAAAATCAAACGGTTCCCTGAAACTACATAGATCTCTTTTTGTACCTAAGACATGAAAAACTCGCCAGCTCTATACAACAGATGTTACGTTGAACAATTTTGTTGTTCGCCTTTCTACAAATCTTTACAAATTTCCCTTTTCTTCACAAAGTATAATACATTATAAGAGTTCAACTACATAATATAATCACCACTGATCATAAATACTTCTGGCAGATCTATTTTCATAACTTCCACGATTCCTTGCACACCATTTCGTTAACCTCTTCCTCGCTCGGAATTCTTTACTTCACAGTTCTTAATCAGCGCCAGAACCGCACATCCATCACATCAACTCCTCGGTCTGGATCTTGGTCTATCCTTCATACATATAAGAGCCCCTATCAATTCCTGACATTGTTTATTAATGAGTGTATGCAATGACCAAGACAGGGAGTGCTACGCAGATACATAACTACAAAATAGTACTAGCTCGTTCCTTTTTGTTTTATTATTTGTTTTTTAATTGATTTATACAAAAGCAAACTTGAATAAAGAATAAAAAAAGAAATCCATGCAAAGCTGTGCAGCAGAAGAGACCTGAGACAAGAAACACACCTCTCTATGGAGACAAGTACTCTATATAAGGGAGGACCAACCTCTCCACTCTTCGCCTACATATGTGGATAACCGCAGGCTGATCACAGACTCAGAAATGCAAACATTCTATGGTTCGTTCGTCGCTCTAAAACTCACGAACTACTAAGGCACCTAAGTGGTTAGCTGGCTAAACATGTATATGATTACTATTATGATCTAATCTGATCTGATCTGATAAGTGATTAATAGAACATAGCGAATAATGATAGTGAAAGATGATGTAATATTTATTGCATAGTATACGTGCCTGGTACTACACTAAAGAGAGGAGGACGAAGCATCAGAGACAGGCAGTCTCGCTTGATAGCTGGCTTGCTTGCGTGTTGCTTGCTCGCTTGCCGCCTGTCGCTGCCTCTGCTGCCTGCTCTGCGCCAGGTCGCCTCTGCTGGTTGCCTCTTCCCGGCGGCAAGCTCGTATCTCTCGTACTGAGGTCGTCGCACCATCGGCTTGCGGCGGAGAAGGAGAAGGAGAAGGAGAAGTAAAAGAAGCAAAACAAGCGCTTGGCTTGCTTGCTTGCTTGCTTGCTTGGATCCTTGCTTGCTTGCCCTTCTCGCGTGTGGTTTCGAAATTATTCGTTCTCGATCCTCTTAAATAACGAAGTAACCAACCACCCAAAGTATTCGTACTGTTCTGTTGGATAATCTTTCTCCACGAGAACGAAGGTCCTTTCTTCAAGTCGCATATCTGCAAACCCTTTCTCCCAAGATACTTTCATTGAGGTGATTCTTCACGATCTTGATCAATTCTCTTTATTGTCTCGATTGTGAGCTGTGCTTTGCCTATTAACTTTCAATTACGCTTTTGATCCTTTGCGTGAGCCCGAGGGTTCGCTCCGGTTTGAGTTTACAGAAGCTAAAGGGTTTCTTCAGGATTCTTTCATTAGGTTTGATTTAAGTACAGTTCGTCCTACGCTGTGCTTTGTTGAGACAACTTTCTCGTTCTTCACGAAAGGAAAATAAAGAGGTTCTAGTTAGGAAGATGTCTGGAAACAGTGGCAAGTCAAACTCGTCGGCCAAGGACCGCGTGGCGTTTGCTTTGGCTTTTCTCGCAGGCCAACGTGTGGAGGTGACCAAGACGAATGGTACCGTGGTAACGGGTGTTCTTACTGGCGCCAAGACTGATGCCCAGGCTAAAGGATCGACACTCCAGGGTCTCAGCCTCAAGTATGCTCACGTAAAAGGCGAGACAAAGGAAGGCGCGCCCATGAATTTGACATGGAGTGAGGTGGCTAGTGTCTTTGCTGCCGATGCCGGTGGTATGGTAGATGCCGCCAAGAAACTTGGTGTTTCCACTGACAAGATGCCTAGTAGCTTCCGCACGGACACTGACATTAGTAATGGTGCTCGTGCCGGTGGTGCTGAGCGTAAATTGCAGTCCGCGGCCTGGCTTGCTAGCCCTCCCGTGGCTGGTGAGAAAGGCGAGACTCTAAAGGGTGCCTCCCTCGAGGGCTCTGCACCTGCCGGAAGCTGGGACCAGTTCAAGGTGAATGAGGAGAGGTTTGGTGTCAAATCTACTTACGACGAGAACCTCTACACTACCTCGCTTGACAAGCGCAAGTTCTCCGAGTCTGACCGCCGCCGTGCCAACCGCCTGGCTCGATCCATTGAGTCTCAGACCTCAAGCAATTTTCATGTGCTCGAAGAACGCAACCAAAAGGCCCAAGAGGGCGAAGAGCTTGACGAGGAATCTCGCTATGCGTCTGTCTCGCGAAACGAGAGCGCCTATCAACCTCCTCACCGTCGTGATACTCCCGACAATTCCTCGAAGGCATCATCAACTACTGGTGCAGAGGCCGCTGCTGGCGGTAAACCCTCTGACTCGGATGCTGCCAAGGGCTCGGCGCCGAAGAGTGTACCTCCTGGTATGAGTTGGGCTGC
Organism: Schizochytrium sp. TIO01; assembly: GCA_004764695.1. Classification (NCBI taxonomy): domain Eukaryota; class Bigyra; order Thraustochytrida; family Thraustochytriidae; genus Schizochytrium; species Schizochytrium sp. TIO01. Next base: position 3,312,120 of record SMSO01000025.1, on the reverse strand, counting down.
TCGCGTGCGTGGATCTTCTTCAACTCCTGCTGATTCTGCTGAGGGTGATAAAAAGGCTGCCGAAAATGCGGCGACTCCAGCCAAGTCTGATGAGCCCGCGCCTTCTGCACCTGCTCCTGCCCCCGCTAACAAGAAGTCTGAGGGTAAGGACAATGCCAAGGGTAAGTCTGGCGAGGCTGGAGCTGGGTCCTCCAAGGAAGCATCTGGCGAAACCGGTGCTGGTTCGGGCGGTCGTGGCGCCGGTTCCTCCAAGGGCAGAAACAATGAGAAATCGAACTCCAAGAACAATGGAGGTAAGAAGTCCATGACTGCGGAGGAGAAGCGCATCAGCGACCGCCAGCGTGATATTGATGGTTTTAAACAGTTTTCGGAAAAGCTCAGTAACAAAAAGTCTGAGGCGGCCCAGGACAAGGCCCCCCCCGCTAGTGGCGACAAGAAGAAGAAGTCTCAGCAGCAGCAGCAGCAGCAGCAGCAGCAGCAACAGCAGCAACAACAACAGGATCTCAAGGGAGAGTCTGCTGCGCCTGCCAAGGAGGCTGCTTCTAAAACCAAAGCCTTGAACTCGGAAGCTAAGGAGTGGCGCCCGAACGCGAATGCTAAGGAGTTCACGCCAGCCTCGTTCCAGCAACAGCAGCAGCCGCCGCAACCTCAACAACATATGCAGCCGCAGCCGCACATGGTCCAGCAACAAATGATGCAGGGGTATGCAATGCCTCCTGGTCAGCCATACATGCCGCCAGGGTACATATCGGCATACTATCAGCCTCAAGTGATGTACCATGGCAGTGCCCCTGGAATGTTTACTCACAATCCTTACAACCAGATGCACATGGGGTATTATAGCAACGGCCAGCAGATGCCAGGAATGATGCCGCCCCCCCCTCAGCAGGATGGCCAGCAGCCGCAACAGCAGCAGGATGGCCAGCAGCAACATTATTGAAGAGGTCTACCTCAGCACAAAAACCCTGGAGAATTTCGTTCCCCACTCAAAATCATCAAATTGCATCTTGGTTTACAAGCTCCAACATAGAAACAAGTTCTCATACAAGGTAGTATTACACTAGATCGAGAATAGTTACCTATACAAAATGGCATCAGCAGAACAAAACATCAATCCAAACATGCACACCTCCTACTTCCACCGAAAAAACAAGCAAACAAACGAACAAAAACAAAAAGGAAGACTACGTACGCTGGATAAAATAGATGCACAGAGCAGAGAAGAAACAGCGGCATTGGTGCTACAGATCTGAAAGTGTATTTGAGTATTGGTTTCTTTGATTCTGAAAATTTTATATAATGTATGACCTGGCAATGTTGATTTAAATAGCAGAGACGCCAGGTCAGATGCCAGGGTAAATACGCGAAAATTGTCAAGCTGAGAGTGAGCATCTAGCCTTGAAGGTATACGCCCCTTTCCTTTTTTCTTTTTTATTCTACATGGATAGATACCCGGTGCAGAAAATATCTTGACCGAAAATTTGCGGAAAAATTTAGAGAGTTACAAGAAACTAGGGACTTTCTCTGGTATATTGATGTTATTGGCTGCATGCAAACACACCCTTTCCCTGTGGTGCATCAGTTCATACAATAATTTGGACTCGGAGGGCCATTAGATGGACAATCAACGAGAATGTATCTCGTAAGTAAGGAGTCTATCGATGAGAAACTGGTAAAAAAAAAACGCCTTCTTACGTCTGTTGAAGTTTTCTGAGGAGAACCTTTTCGTCACAAACCAGATTCAAATAAAAAAGTTAAAACGAGCACATAAGACAAAAGCTGTTGATTTTTTTTACTTTCTAATTTAATTCACCATCGAGCAATAACGAAGCAAAATACAAACTAGCAAAATTCCTTGCCATTATAGATATGATTGAATAGAATCTCTTTTACTGTTGTATATGTGGTCAGTTAGAAACTCCCAAATTCGGTCACTCTAGAACTCTTGTTGATTTATCACCCATAAGAATTTGGGTTGAGTTGAACTGAGGTGCACCATGGTAGATACATTGTAATTCTTTTCTTAAAGGGAGCCTGTCGGCCTTCCACTTCTAGTATAGCATGACCAATACGCCATTACATTCAAGTAAAATAGACAATAACACACTATTACATATTGAGGAAGTCTCTAATACGAATTACATTTCTATAATGCTGGTGTTACAAATCAGTGCTAACTAGATAGTCCCAGCATGAAATCTTGGCTGAATTTCATCATTGGTGATGATGTATCGAACTGACAGACAGAGCTTTTTTACACGCTAGTGCATTACAAAATTGTCTCTCAAAATATTCTTTGCACGCTAGCATATTAACATGCAGATTCAGCCAAGATTATCTGCAAAATTAACTTCGCTGATGGAGAGACACAGAAGGATGAGTTTGAAAGAGCAACTTATTGTTTCTTGAATATTGTAATCCCGAACTCGATAGAGTGGTGAAAGCTTCTTTATTACAGACAGGATTGAAATCATCAATACATATATTTAAAAAAAAAAAAAATCGAAAGCATTTACATAGAATAGATCAGAAAGTTGGACAGGAATCATTAGACATGGGGTTTGAAGATGGGATCATTGATAGAAACGAGGTGTTCCAGATGGGTCCCTAGTTTGGTTGTATTTTAATTTGTAATAGCGGCACATCCGTGAAGAAAATATGTATAAATGTGAGTGTATCGCGATAGGCAGATAGAAGGAAGAGCGGCTTTCCGGACATCCATCAGAACTTAGAGAGATGAGACAATGTTTAGCAAAAGAGGGAGAGTTCTTCCTGCAATCTGATCTCATTTTGTTTGTTCTGGAGTTGAGCCATAATTGGCGATGTTAGACCATGAGCAATCCCAGCGTGAAGCATGACTAGGTCAATCCACTTACGCATGCCATCAAACGATTCGAGCTCTTCATTGACACGAAGGGCATCGTACTCAGTGCGCAGAAGGAGGAGAGGCGTAGAGAGAGCAGTTTCCTGGTGCAGCAGAGCCAGACGCTCGTCAATCAGGTTAAGCGCCATCTCGTGCTCCTGTCTTTCGATAGCTTGGAAGATGTCACTATCAGTAGTCGCCAAGCGCTCGCGCCTCTGCTCAGAGTCGGCAAGTGCCTCCCCTTCGAGGCTACATACTTCACAAGAACACGTGAAGCCATATCTCTCGTGAAGCATGGCACGGCGTGCATCTCTCGGAAGGGACTGGTCGACATACGAGACACAGAGTTCTTCACCAGCGTTTACATGACGCAGAGTATAAAACTCGACAGTTCCACGAGACTCATCATAGCGGTAGCTCAGGTTAGGATTACAGGAGTGATTGATACGTGATGCATAGTTGAGCACAGCGAAGAGCCTGTCATCGAGGCGAAGTGCATTTGTTTGGCAAACACCCATGGGAGTTTTTACATCAGGAAGGTCGGCTGAGTCAGTCTCGGGAATGCTACTATTATCACTCCTGGGAGATGTTGAGGAAATTTCAGAAAAGCTGCTTTCCGACGTATGTGTCGCAGCTGAGACAGACACGGGTTGAATTGTTGAGACCGTTGAGGACGAGCGGGTGGACGTACGAGTCCTTGATACAGCGGATTCATCAGCGCTCTCGTAGCCTTCGCTGCATTGTTCAAGTAAATTTGAACTGCTGCATGTATCTTGAAGCTGGAAGAATGCTTCCTTCTGCTCGGAAGTGAGGCAGTCCTCAACAACAGAGTCAACATCTTCGCCTTGCATAAATTGAAGGAGCGGGGCTTCGACAAAGACAGCCTCATAGGGCTTGAGTGGGTATTTACAAAGAAGTCCGCATCCGTGGACTTGACTTGAGGTGATAACCTCGACATTTGATTCGGGAGCGAGGTTCCCGATATCATTGCAAGACTGGCGGTGGGTCCGGCAATGGGGGCCGCTGTTCCCTGTTGCATACGAGTTGTTTCTGTTGTTCACATTGCGCATGTTCTCGATACCAGCCTGACCTTGAAGTACAGTATCAATCTCAGTTTCGCTGGAGATTTGAGCGGGGATCTGGGGCTGAGCCATGTTCATGCTCCTCTCGCTAGACCAGCTGTCATACGAGGAGCTGGCAAAGCTGCGTGCATCATCGTTATTCATCATCATCATCTCCACCGCCACGGGGCGGGAGGAACTCTGTTCGGTTTGCGCTAAATGATGTTGACCTTTTCCCCTCTAGCTAGCGAAGCAGCTAGCTTTGCAATCGTGAAGCAGTTGTAGTCCGCTAGCCAAGCAATAAGGCGCACGTCGGGAACCCAACTCGGCCAAATTCCAGCGAAAAGCCCAACGAGCAGCAAGTAGTATTACTGCCGATCCCCAAGACGCAAAGCTCTGTATCTCTGGTAATATGCAGCAGCGGCGCCTTGATATTTAATTTGTGCGTGCGGGCGCGTATATTTTGCTTTACGGCGCTTCCGGGAGCACAGCAGCAGCAGCGTGTTGCGAGGTTAATGAATCCGTATAGTTACTTGTGCAAACACGCTTCAATGATGAGGAGAGTCGGCCTGCTACTGTAATAGCAATAGTCGTGGCTTGTTTTATCAGCTAGCTCAATCGCTCGCTGCCTGTGCTGCAATTCGGGTTTTGCCAGACCTCACGGGCACGCTTAGCACGAGGGATTTATTTATATTTGTTTGTTTTCACTTCTATTTGGTTTTGTTTTCTTTTGTTTCTTTCTTTTTTCACGGAGGGAAGAAAAGAAGAAAATCGCTCGCTCAATCAGTCGCCTGCCTCCTTTTCCCTCCCGGTTCTCAGGGCACGCGGAGAACGAGTTGCGCGAGATTCGAGGGAAGCAAACACGGAGCCAAGCCTCAGCAGTGCTATCACCTGGGCTCTCACGTATGCGTCACCTGGCAACACCTTTTCTCGCTCAAGGTTTTGGCGACCAGCGTCGTCAATTTGGAGTTTGTCTGACTGTCTGTCTGTCTGTCTGTCTGTCTGTCTGTCTGTCAGACTTATTGCTCTCCAGAGAGAAAAACAGGTCTATACTTTATTTATTTAATTAATTATAACAAACACACGATAAATAAATACTTCTTTCTATTCTTTTCACCCAACAATCCGAGGCAAACAAAAACAAGCAAAAAGAAAAAAGAAAATGCGCTCTGCCATTCCCTCTGTGCTTTGGTTTGTTCTGAAAGTAGGTAGAGGCTATTCATAGAGCATTGATAATGTTAATAAAGACTTTTATTTTTAGAAAAGAGGAAGCACGTCGCTGCTTTCTCCCAGTTGCCGAAAATATGCGATAAAATTACAATGGTTCTACTGGACGACTAAACGGGCTTGATTGAAAAGAAAGCTTCTCGTGAGGTGGAACTTGTCCACAGCCTTTTTCTCACCCCAAAGCCACCTTCTTTTCCCTTTTTTTTTTTTTTTTTTTTTTTTTCATTTACGCGAACAGTTAATTAGTGTCACCTTGCGGGTTAATACAAATACAAAAAACCTTTTATTTCTGAAAGAAAGGGTGCCACTTATTATTTTATTAACTTTCGAATTTTAAATATAGAGGGATAACATTATATATATAATATTGAAAAAGTAGAGACTTAAATTACTAAAACAATGTACCTGGCCTGATTGCATGAAAATAGGGCAGACAATCGCAGGACTCGAAGCAAAAGCGCGGGGCGGCTTGCTTCTTCTTCGCCGTGTGTCTCAGAGGGAATGTGGGCCATGGCACGTACTGAAGAGAGGTGTCGTCCGAGCGGTTTTCGGCTGACTCATTCCTCCTCATTTCCCTCACGATCCGCCATAACCACATGCATCAACAATCCTTTCGATATTCCTCATCTCCCGAGCTGGTGCTTCCCGCATTCTATTTTTTTTTTACTTTTTTAATTTTTATTTTTCTTGCTCCTTCTCCAAAATAAGCAGCAACAACAACAGCAACAACATCATCAACAAACAGCAGAAACTCAACCTTTTATCTTCAGGTCCATAGTACGCCTTTTGATTGATTGAAAGAAAGCCTTCTTTCCTTTCATTATTTTTGCAGTTTTTTCAATCTATACTTCTTTTCATTTGTTCTCCTTTTTTTCTTTTCTTTTTTCAAGTGGCTAGGCAGGCGCTACTGTTTACGCTAAGGGGTCGTGAGAAGAAGCTCGCAAAGACCAGGTACTAAAGCTGCTCGATTTGTTCGATGGCGGCCCTGAGCGAACAGGCACTCACTTACTTCTCAAGCTCAGAGCGAGCCGCTCCGGAGAGGCCACAGGCACACCGACTGACAGGCTGATAGCGGCGGAGCGACAGGCGGTCCGAGCGGGCGGGCTGTCGGGCGCTTCTTCTCTTTCGTGCTCTGTCTGCGCTGCCAGCAAATAAATCATGCACGCACTGCATCGAGGCGCTTTGTGAGTCCCGCAACGCAGCCTTTTGCAAAATTTTAAAGCAGAATAAAAAATAAAATAAAATAAAATAGAATAAATAAAAAAGAATAGAAAGTTGTTTTACATTAATTTCAAGATAATAATAAATAGGGCGCCTGAACTCAAAGCTGTGCTCTTTCATTCCGCAGGCGAAGGTGCCCAGCTTCGTTATCACAATTCCTCACTCTCATTTTTGGTTTTATAGAATTGTTTGTAAAAAAAAGTAAATTCATCAAATTCATCGAATTCACTTAAGATGAACATAACATAGAGAAGAAAGAAACGGAGAGAGATTCGAGTTCTCAAGTGAGAAGGAGAAGAGAGGCTTTCCAGAGGGCTGCGAATCTCCTCCTTCGAGGGTGCTTCAATCAACGCGTGTCCTTCCTTGGCACCAAGCTTGCCTTCCGCCTCTCTCTCTGTCTCTCTCTCTCCCTCTGTCTGTCCTCCTTTCCTTGATTTGTGCGTCATCAGTGATGAGCGAGCGAGCGTGTCTCCTTTTCATCACAAAACCTTGAACAGGCAATCTATGTAATGCGTGCATGCAAAGCCGTTCAGGTGCCGCGGCACTTAAAGGGAGACGAGCGCTGCATCCAACTGGCTGAGAGAGTGAACAAGAATGAATGAATGAGCGAATGAATGAATGTGCATATATTTCTGCTCGCTTCCGCGTCACCTGACTGCCCTGACTGCCCTTTGTTTCCTTTCTTTTTTTCTTTCTTTCTTTCTTTCTTTCTGCTCTTGCCCGTTTCTTTAGCGTGGCAAGCTTATGGTAAACAATAATGAACAACAGCCTACATCTCTTCTCTTCTTCGAGGGCCATTTCTTCTTCACGCTTCAATTTATTGGTATAAGTTGAAAAACAATGAAAAATTAAAACCAAAGCAACGTAAAACAAACAACACACGAAGAACTATCATTTTCCAATCAATGGGAAAAACTCGGCGATCGAGCGATCGTCGATCTCAGCCTTTGGTGAATCGTGGCAATCCTTGAAAGCAAGCTTCTTTGTAGATTTGCTTGTCTTTTCACGCTTTCCCGGAAACCTCTCTTCTTCTTCTTCTTCTTCTTCTTCTTCTTCTTCTTCTTCTTCTTCTTCTTCTTCTTCTTCTTCTTCTTCTGCTTCAAAAGATTCTGCTATCTCTAGAGACAAACAAAGTAAAAACAATAAGTAAAGCTTTTCCAAAGCGAAAGAGACAAATGAGCGCGTTCTCTTTCCTTTCCCGTGCCGGACGACTGTCGGTCGCACAGGCTCACTCCGGCCAGCCTCGTACGCAGGCCACAGTGCCGCAGCCGCGCCTAAGCGCCTCCAAGTCCACCTCTCTGCTCGCGAGGGTGTCTGTATATCTACACATGAACGGCGGCGGCATCGTGTGATCGCAGGAGCGAAGAAGAAAAGCGCCTTTCTCGCCTCTACAACAAATAAAATTGCAACCTCCTTTCTCTCTTTCTTTCTTTCTTTCTTTCTTTCTTTCTTTCTTTCTTTCTTTCTTTCATTCATTCATTTGATTTTAATTTGATTGATTGATTTACACATTTTCAGGTTATTGGGAAAGAATGAGTAAGTAAGTACAAATTATTAAAGAAAAGAACTTGAAGAGCCCATCTATGTATCTATGTATCTATCTATCTATACTATTGAAAAGTGGAGGAAAGAAGAGGCGAATGTGAAGAGTGCGTATGTGACGAGTTTGATCGAGGGCTCGAGAGGACCAAGCGGCGCGAAGCCGTTCAATTGCGTTGCTGGGCGCACAGGGGGCGGTCCGCTCAGCGGTGTCGCGACTGTTTTGCGTGCGCTTGTGCGTGCTGCGCCGGTGTCTGCTGCGTCTGTAAGCTCACTCATCGCTGAAGCCTCAATCAACGCTCGTCTCTTTCAACGCTCTCGCAGAGCGCCATCTTCTTCGCCTTAGTAGCTAGCTGCTTATCCTTATACCGCACGCGTGCGCGCTCTTTGAAAGACGGAAAGGAAGAAGAACTCTGATTGATACTGTCTGATACTACTGCGATAATCGACATGTGTCGTCGATATGATGTGCCGCATTGAGTTTCATCATCTTTCATTAATTAATTAATTAATTAACTTAACTGAAGCAAAGAGAGAAAGAAACCAACACGCAAACGAATCAGAATCGCTCTCACGAGGCGGAGTTAAGAAGTTCAAATTCTGAGCCATCATCGATCAGAAGAAACGAGATAGCAAGAGAAAATAGAGACAAACGCCACCAGCTAGCTAGCTAGCTAGCTAGAAAAAGCGCACGTTTATTTGTTTTTTGCAAAGCGTGACAATTGAATAGCTAGCTAGCTAGCTAGCTAGCTTCTCACGCTGGTTGCGAGCAATTCGTACGCAAAATACACAATGGCATCACTAAGTAAGTCTTTCAAATGTGCCTGTCATTGGCCGCAGAATCAATGTGGCCCTGAATAGCGAAGCAGGACCAGAGCTGCGTACAGACCGCATCCATGAAAGCTGATTTTATAAGCTTCGCCAACGCCATTAACAGCTCCGATGAAGCCAAAGCTCCTCTGATTGTGCGTATGATCCGCATCATTGCTTCTTAACTAACTAACTAAGCCCTCTTCCTCTCGAGGAGCCAATAATCAGCAGACTAAAGTAAAGAACTCACTCAATCGGCAAACCTTTGGTTGCCATCTAAACTCACTCGACTCGAAGGCAGCCGATCAGTGGCACTCCTCAAGAGACCGGGCAAGGGAGCGCGCTCGCTTCTCCACTCGGTTGTCTGCGGACCCTTTTCACCACCACAAGTTCCCTCTTCCTCAGGCTTGAAACTCAGTCCTCCTCCACATATCCGTCAAATCTCATCATCGGTGGGCTTTTTCACGCAGACAATGGCGCTCTTGAAAGGTCGAATGAGCGAAAAGCAGCGCATTTATTTCTTTATTTCTCTCTTTATTTATTTATTTCTTTATTTATTTCTTTCTTTAACATCTGTGGACATATCATATGCGCTCGCTACCTACGATCTGAGAATGATAGAGCGGTCGCGGCGGCTCTTGGTTCTGCTGCGAATGGCTACCGCTCACTCACTCCTCTACAGTTTGTACGCGCCTGCAGGTACGAATGGTTGCGAATCACCGACAATGACACCGTTGATGGTGAATGTATTTTATTTATTTATTTATTTATTTATTTATTTATTTATTTATTTATTTATTACATTTATTTGATGTGTTTGTGTGTTTCTTTGTTTCTTTGTTTGTTTATTTCCAGGTGAGTAAATTCATGATAAGAAGCATGCAAAGGTGCGTGCTTAAACAAACACTTTGGGAGGAAAACAAAAGCTAGTGGGCGAGATCAAACGCGACTTCTGACTCCTCAACGCAAAAGAGCTGGAAGGCCGCCACCCAATTTTTTTACCAATCGAATGCGATCTTGGAATGGCTCATGGACCTAAGTTCAATCGATTCGGAGCTGGAAATCGGATGCCGGTAAGTGCTGCTGTGACAAACAAACAAATAATTAATTAAACAAACAAACAAACAAACAAACAAACAAACAAACAACCGTAGCTTGCGGTCGCATCGCTGCTCGCCTGCCGGCATTTTGTAAGCGCCGTCAAACGACAACATAACTTAGAACCTAACTCGCTAATTCACTAAGTCCGTCTTTTAAAAAGTCAAGTAACGAGATAAATAAATAAATGAATAAATGATCGCCAGTTGATCATGGAGTTCAAGTCATCCAATCGATTCAGACACTTCGACTTGTTCAACGAGAGGCCCACTGGCTGCGCAGCTCTCTGAGCAAGCTACAGCTGTTTCTCATACTGCGAAACAGCATTAAATCATCACCCGATTAATGTCACGGAGCTCGAAGAGCTTCAGCAAGAGATGAAGACCTTCGAATTGATACTACTTTCCAATTGAGGGAATATTTCAATTCATTCAATTCAATTCAATTCAATTCAATTCAAGAATAAAAACGAATGAATGAATCAATGAATCAATCAATGCGTGAAAGAATGAGTGAATCAATGCATGACCGAATAGCCTTCAATAGTTCCTCTTCAATAGTTCCTCTCCAATAGTTCCTCTTCTGATTTATCCTTTCGCTGACTGCCTCTTTTTCCAAAACTTTTCTACAACCTGGCTGCCGCATGTCCAGTTGTAGCAGCACGAGGACTTCGGCCCGTACAACCTCGTGGCAACCACTGGTCCTCGCTCTAACCGACTATGTGAGTGCCTGGATACACGCTCAAGTCTGCACGTACGCATGCACCTACGAGCCTCTCTCTCCCTGTTCGCTGCATCGCGTTGAATGGATACAGCGGCTTGAACAACCCTTTTTCCACCTCTTTTCGGGTTCCTCAGGTTGTGCTTTCCTCTTTCCCTTTTACGCAAACTTTTCTGGTAGTAGGTGGTGCCTAGCTGCCTAGTTACTTCTTTCTTTCTTTCTTTCTTTCTTTCCTTCATTTATTCATTGCTTGTTTTCGGGGTCAAGTGCAATCATCGATACGTATCCTCCATCTCGCCGGACTTTAGGCACCTGGGCCGCTCGGCAGGCCGACCTTCAGCTCCCTGCGCGGTCAAGACTCTGCGTAGTTGGTTTCCTGCCTCCTATTTATTTCGCGACTCCCACGAGATGGCCGCCGATGGATCGTCCGTGGTCTCCTCTGGCTGGCTTCTCCTCCTTCAACTAATGTGGAATTCATGGATGAATCAATCGACGCAAATGAATCGACCATTGAATACATTTCATTCATTCATTCCTTCATTCATTCATTCATTCATTCCTTCATTCATTCATTCATTCATTCCTTCATTCAATCATTCATTCATTCATTCATATCGCCCTCTTATTAGGCCCTCGTCGCTTCTTTTTCTCTCTCATGTACTTTCGAAGAGAAGCGAACCCAGCTCAGCCAAAAAGCAGCCTCGACCATCGATCTGTGCAAGAAAGGCTTCTGTCTGATGCTCCTGTGCTACGGACAGCTTCTGCAGCGCAAGATACCGCTCTTCCTCCGCTCTCCTTCGTCCAAGCGAGCTCAGAGCCACGCTCGCTCGCCCTCTCATCAGGCAGGCATTCAGGCCGGCTTGCCGAGATGGATGGTGCCGTCGGCTCGTGGCACCTCTGTCTTCAGCGCCCTTTTCCTCCTAGTATCTCTCTCTCTCTCTCTATCTATCTATCTATCTATCTATCTATCTATATATATATATATTTCAAAACTATAATATCTACCTGTCTATCTGTCTATATCTGTCTCTCGATCTGTCTCTCAATGCGAATCTGTCAGTGTGTCTGTCTGTCCTTGATTGACTATGGAAGGCACGTCTCTTCCACCTTTTTCAGCCTGCTAGGACTTCCTCCCTCTGTCTACTGAATGATTAGCTGGGCTGTTTCTCAATAAGTTGTTCTTTCATTCATTGACTGTCTGTCTACTCGAGTTCCTTTCTTTTCCTTTTTTTTTTTTTTTTTTTTTTTTTCCTTTCTTTTCCTTTCTTTTCTTTTCTTTTCTTTTCTTTCCTTTTCTTTTCTTTTCCCTCCCCGGCTAGACCCCGGCCAAGCTCTGGCAGCTCCGCTGCTCCTGCATCTGATCTGATTCCGTGGCCCTGCGCAGCTCTTGTGGCCGTCTTCGGGCCTGGGCGAGGCAGCCTCCCTCTCTTCCGCACGTTTCAAGGCACGGATTTCATGCCCTTTCTCATGGCCTCCTTGTTCGCCGTGACCTTCCTCAATGGATGATTTCCTCGTTCCCTTCCCATCCTCTCCTACCCGCCACCTACCATTTACTCCTATGCGCCGCTTCTCTAATCCGTTCATGCCTCTCTCTGGTGACTAGCATGCGCCTATGGAGGACTAGGGGCTAGCTATCTCTACCGCGCCCCTAAGAAGGAGACTCTGTCCTAACCTCGGAAATAACTAACTCGACTCGTGGCCTCGCTGAGCCGACCTCCCTCCTCGTGCTCTGAAAGAAGACGGAGCTGCTAGCCCATGAGGTCCTCTGGCAGCTGCTCGCGTGGTCGCCTCTGGAGCTGGCCGCAGCTTCTTCTGGTTCCGGGTGATCCTGAAGCCTCGAGGGCTCGCCACCACTGCACTGCAAAGTCGAACAAACTGTGGCCATCACTTAAGCAGGTAATCATAAAACACAGCTCATCGATCGATCCACAGATGATAGATACATTAGATACATAGACGCGTAGTAGGTGCGTAGATGCAGATAGTTAGCTCCAGTCCTCGCAGGAGTCAGTCCTCTTATCCGAAACGCTAACCTTCAGCTAAGCTGGCGCGTGTTTTGCTGCACGGTTGTCTTCCCTCGTTAATTCTCTTTTCTATTTCTTTGTTTTATTTGAGAAATCGTCAAAGGAGCACGAAAGAGTAAGTAAATAACTCTTTCTGAGCGACCATTTCGATTGCTTTTATAAATTGATACTTAGAGAAAGAAGTACAAATCTGATCAAAACGAGGCGGACCTGCTGTACAAGTTCGTGTAAGAGAAAGCGAAGATTGCGTGCGTTATCTGCTGGGTGCGTGCTTGGCTGACCTCGAGAAGCAAAGATCGCGAGGCGGAGGCAGCTTAAGATGCGATATTGCGATCCACCCTAATGGTTCCTGACGCATGCTTTAGAGCGACCTTGAAAGCGTCATCGAGTCATGCGCTGCGCTTCTCTTCTCTCCTCTGCTCTGCTTCTTTTCCCTTTTTACTTCCTAAACGTCTCACTCTTTCTGCTATTGGTTTCTCTCTTTCCCTTCAACTTCGTTTTAAAATTAGACTAAATCAAAGGTAAATGGAAAATGAAAAGGCTTCAAAAATAAAAATGGTAACTTATCATCAAAGATCGAGCTTCACTCCTTCCACACTCCAGGATCGATTGCGTTTTCTCGACTTTAAAGGGAACAAATATTCCTTGAACAACAATGGACGCTCTGCCATCTCATCATCACGCTCGATGATGGGAAAAAGCGATACTTTATTATTATTATTTTTTAAGAAAAAGAAAAAGAAAAAAGTAGCTTGCCAAAGACCTCTCTTGCTTCTCCAGGCATAGCGCCCTCTTACAAGTAAACCAACAGATGCTTCATAATGGAACCAATCTGTGGTACAACAGCGCCTGTTGAGAAAAGATTGAAAGTGATTATGTACCCTCCTTTGCAGCTTCTATAACTCGGCACGTCTGTACTTTATTTGCTTATTCTCAGCACTGATCCATAAGGAAAGGGCCAACTCCAATAACTGGCCAGCTCGCTCGCCCCAGCACTTCGCGCGCCGAGCGGAACCTGCTACGAGCGGGCTGTCAGCCACCCTCGCCCGTCTCTTCCCGATTCCTCTTCCCTCGCAGGCGGCCAATCAATCAATCAATCAATCAATCAATCAATCAATCAATCAATCAATCTACAGCAACGTAAGCTCGCCAATGAATGAATGAATAGACAAACAAAAAATGAAGAAGCAACTTGTTGCTGCTTATGTTTTAGTTCCATAGAAGGATATCCCTCATTGGGCTCTCTCAGAGAGGCCGGTTACTACTTATTTATCTGCTTTAGGGACATTCGACGATAATCCCAACGAAGGACCGAGGTAAGATGTCCTTCGCCTCTCTTGCTTACTTATGCCTCTCTGTTTCTTTATTTAAAGTTTTCCATCTCTAGCTAGAGGTTTTCTAATTGAAAATAGAAAAAACTTTAAATGAAAGTATTTGTCTTTCATGTGACGCTCGTTATTTTTACTAGTTATTATTTCTTCATCTTTTTAACTTAAAAACATTTTTTTTAAAAATATATATATAACATGTTATATATTGACGCCATTACATTTCAGGGTTAGAACTAAAAAATAAATAAAAAAGAACCTCAAGTCGAGAAGAGGTCGCCTCGTTCTCTCCAGTGCGAATGGTTCTCTCTCGTCCGCGCGGCTGTTGTTACAGGTCGGGCCAGGCAAGCCACAGAGAAGATACTCGGCCTCCAAGATTGGGTGCGCTCACTTACTTACTTTCTTTCTTGCTCGCTTGCTCGCTCGCTCGCCCGCTCAGAGAGCTTTGAGATCCCTTCGCGACGGGTTCTGTCCGTCTGCTGGTTTGCTGTGTTTGCTTTTCTCGCAGGCGCCCGTCTCGAGGAAAACAAAGCTCGCCTCAAAAACACGAAGAAAATATTAAGGCTCATCTCTCTCTCTCTCTCTCTTCTTTTCTTATCTTTGTCTCCAATTCTTTCTAAAGTCTTCTTTTCTTTTCTTTTCTTTTCTTTCGTTTCCCCCTAATAATGAGATGCAAATGATGATGTTTTTCTAATGAGGGAAGAAGCGGTCCTTCTGGTCCTGGAAAAGCTGGAACCTCGAAAGAGAGCCATTCTTTATCACCACACAAAGTGTTTTCCGCGACTCTTTGTGACAATAATTACCTGCGTGGCGCTGCCTTCCTTTGCTTCATCCAATGCAAACAAACTTCGCTGTCACATCGATTGCTTCTTGAGCATGCATGGTCTTCTTCTTTCTTATCCATCCATGAGCGAAGTGAAAGGCCGTCTTCGCAACCAACGAAGAACGAAGAGAAGAAAGAAAGAAAGAAAGAAAGAAAGAAAGAAAGAAAGAAAGAAAGAAAGAAAGACCTCCTTCCTCCTCCCGTACAGACAAGACATGGCATTCTTCTCAGTTCGGTTGGTCGATGATGTCTCTTTCTGTTTTCAGAGTTAGTCTCACGCAGCAAAGCACAGCCAACTCGGTTAGTTTAGCTAAGGCGGCCTCCTCCCGCACAACAGTTGGCGGGGATGACGCCGCCTCCACACGAAGGCCTCTTCAAATGGCTCTGTAAATAGCCCCCCGAAATCATCATCCCTCCCAGGGACCGCGAGGCGACCAAAGACCTATTCATTTATCTATTTATTTAGTTATTTAGTTATCTATTTGTTTGCTTGTCATTTCATCTCCTCAGTTTCGCTTTTTGTAAAGTTATCGATGGTTCTTTATCCGCCATGATCCTCGATTTACATGCGAGGAGCAGCTTCCTACTGGAAATGGGAGGGATGGAAGCATGGAAATGATGCAGAGTAGGCAGATATTCTAGACCTACTTTTTTCATTTGGAAAACAAAAACCCTTTCTTTCACTTCACTAAATTTATCTTTTAAATCTATTTTATAGAATGTGGAAGGAAATTAATCTCATCTCAGATGGTGCTTTATGGAGGAAATGCAATTGACAAATTCAAACTCTGCTTCGAAATTCAAACAACTTACGATGACTTGGACAAGAGACAGTCAGTTTGTGGAGGAGCGGACGAGCTTTTGGCTGCTCATGCGGTTCCGAAGGCTGCCTTGAGGGTGCCACGAGCGATGCGACTTCCAGGAGGTAATCAATGAGCGAGCTAGCTAGCTACTGCCTGTCTGACTGTCTGTCTGTCTGTCTTTTTGTCTATGAAAAGGCACCAGGGATCGATCTATCTTTGGCTACAAGCACGCCAAAGCTAGCTAGCTGGCAACCTCGTGTGAAGGTTGCAGTGCATCTTCGATCCCAGATGCCTGCTGCCTTCCTACCTCGGTAGCTAGCTAGCTCTTGGTTGGTCTACTTCTCTCCGATACGAGAGCAGGGTAGTCCATCCTGAATGTATGGGCTGTGATTGACACGTAGAGTCTGCTTGCCAAGGACTTGGAATCAGGTGACGCTGCGAGGGAATTCCAAGCTTCAAGATGTTCATCTTGAAATACTTGCAACAGGTTCGTCGCAGCGCGAGCTTGCTTGCTTGCTCTTCCTTCCCTCCTCGATCCCTCGCTCGCCTGCTCGTGCGCCGTATGCGAAGGATCACATCATCATCGGTAGTAGCAGCATGAGTCGGGTTCATGATCTGGCCCTTGCAGGCGCGTAATCATGCGAGTTAGCTTGAACTGCCTGCTACAACAATGGACTCTTCCGCATTGCATGGAATGCTGGAAACGTGTGGATGGACAAAGAGATCAAGCAGACTTGGGCGTCAGAGAGATGAGGATCCTGCTTGCTTCGCGAAACCAAACAAATGTAGCAGTAGCGCAATCGAGTGAAGATCTCCCTCCGATGATAACGAACGATCAGGCGGGGCAATTTGGCGCACAGTTTACTCGGCCCAACCCAGCGTTTCACTTCCCCAAAACATGAGATCGATTCATAGCCACCAAATCAAGAACCTCTCAAGATGAGAGATGAAAGATAATGTTTGCAGACATCTTGCTAGATCTATACCCTGCAAACTACAAAGCTCTGTTTTCAACGAACCTTCACTTTTTCGTGAATTGCGATAGGCAGGCAGGCAGTCTTCCCAAGTTCTTTGACCCCTACTTCTTCACCAGCATCGAGTGCGGCGGTTCCCCTGAGGCATCGCATTATCTGCCAGGATCTACTACCACCTGCCGTTGGCCCCTCTGCATCGAGTTTTCTTCAAGTTTCGATTAATAGATATCCCTCGCTCGAGAATCGCGATGCCTTTTTGACTTTCTGAGAGATGCTTGTTCCAGATAGATAGATGCCTACCACCTGTCAGGGGCAAAGAAAGAAATCCTTCGCTCGACTTGAGTTGATGGAATCCTCTCAAGTTTCAACATTACGTGCTCTGCCGCAATGCCATCGACAATCGACGCCACAGAAGGAAGTTTGTGCGCCATAGGTCACTCGTTTTCTTGGCATCCATCCATCCATCCATAGTACCGGTGTGCTCTGCCGGTGTGCTTGCTACTCCGCTGTAATACGTTCTCACCTTCTTTCTACCTACTCCCTACTCACTGTTCCCAGGCAGGTAACATGGCAGCGCATTGGATGATGATATGTGATATGATTGATGGGATAAGATCGCGTTTCCCACGAATGCCAGATTTCGCCTGGCTTCATCATTGCGCCATCAGCGAATATTCCATGTGCCAAGCCCGCTGGTTTATCAAAAGCGCCGTGCTAGATGTCTGAGATCTTCCTGTCGATCGTTGAAAGCTCAAGGGCTGTCGAGAATTCATGCGCTCTGATTCATGATGTTTCTTGCTGTCTAATTGAAAAGGTGCCAGCCTTTCCTACAATATCGCTTCCCTGGTCCCAAGAAGATTGTTACTCTCAAACACAGTCAAGTTGACAATTTTAACTTTGAGGCAAACGCGCACTCTTCACATTGATTGATTGGAAGGACAATGGTGGCTGAAGATCTCTCCCTCGACCAACTCACCAGGAGTTGAAGATCGTCTTGGATTTTTGTAATCCAAGCATTCAAGGACCCGAAAACTGTCTGATTTTCGACACTGAAGCAGTAATTGAAACAAAATGTTCCCAAAAAAGGAAAAATGAATACTACTTCGCTTCTGACTAAAACAACAAAGTGTATTTTTAAAAATGAAAAAATATGTTCGAGTTCAAAACTCTAAAACATTTTTTAAATGTTTCCTGCAATCTCTAGTAAACCCTTCTCTATTAATTTTTATTTTAAAATGTAAAATAAAAAACGTACTGCTATCTGTAACTCACCATTTAAACTTTTCCAATCATGCCTACCTAGAAAATAACTGATTAGCCAAAAGAAAAGAAAGAAAGAAAGAAAGAAAGAAAGAAAGAAAGAAAGAAAGAAAGAAAGAAAGAGGTAATTAATGTCTCTCTCTTGGCAGTTCGTTCTCTATTGGATAAAGCAGAGGTCGCACGCTCAAGACATGCAGCAACAAGCAAGCACCAGCGAGCAAGTCAGCACTACGTGCGTCAAAGCGAGCAAGAAGAATGCAATTCTGTCCTAGCTAGCCCAGGCACGTGTTGCAGGCGAGAGAGGGAGCGCCAGAGCCCGTGTCTCCAAGATCCAACTACTCCTCGCATGCATGCACGCTCGCACGCACCTTTCCCGCAAACTATTCGAAAAGATTCTGCCGAGCGCGTGCGCGTTAGCTCTTCGAAAAGAGAAGGTGTTGTCTTCTTCGGGTCCTTCGAGTTCTTCGCACTTGCAAGTGCAAGCAAGCATCACAATATGGTACGTAAGCACATACATGTACATGTAGTATATACACATATATAGTATAGATGTAGTATAGATGTAGTTGTTTAAGCATGTATGCGGTATAGAGAGAGTATCCTAATTGACAGCACAGCTCAACTCAAGATGCTGCCTAGATACTAGTAGGAAGCTCCTACATGAGCTCGTTGTGCTAGGCGCTGTTACTGTGGCTAGGAAAAGGCTCCTCGTAGCACTTTCTTTCTCATGGTAGTAGGTTCCCGGTCTCGTCGCGTGCGCGCAGACAGGATGAAGGCTTATGGTTTCTGCTATTGGCCGCTGCGAGGACACTCGATGCCTGTTGCGGTACGTACCTATAGATTGCTTGCTATGACTCCTGTGAGGGGAATGAATTCAATCGAAGAGTCTCAGAGTATCAGTTATTGAACGCGATGGCAGCTTTCTGAGTGATTTGATCGATCGATTGATTAATTAATTAATTAATTAATTAATTAATTAGTTATAGTTGATTGAGGCCGTAAAGGAAGTGAAGTCCTTTCTGTTCACTACGAAGAGGCTGCTTAGGATACGGGGTAAACCCGGTAGCCCTAAATGAAAAAATAAACACCATTTCTCAGGTGAAGTTGGGATGATTGATGATCCCTTTCTTTTAATAGCGCAAAGCTTTGATTAGTTTGAATCAAACCAAAGTGACTAAGTTAGGTAGATAGTACTATACCGCAAAAAGTGAAGAGATGAGAGGGATTGTGGAAAGCAAAAGTGAAGAAGAGTACTCAGTAGAAGTTCCTCAATCAAAAGCGCAATAGTGTGCCTTGACTCTTTGCTGAAGGAGGGGACAAAGAAGAAAAGTCTTTTGTTTGTTTTTTTCTAAATTGGGCATATCTAACAATGGAAATAACTCTTATATAAATAAATATACAAAGAAAGAAAGAAAGAAAAAAAATGGTCGATATATTTTTAAAAACTAAAAACACTTTCTCCATTTTTATTTTAAAATTGTTATTTTAAAAACAATAATAATGTAAAGTAAATGAATGAATGTATAAAAATAAATAAGTGATGAAATAGGGTACCTACCGCTTATGTATAAGAAGACTGGCAAACAAAAGGAGGAAATTGGTGCCGGAAACGCACACCCTCTTGTTTGGCGCCCTTGGCCCGAACCTCGCGATCCCGCTGTACTGGCCTACTGCAGCACTGCGGCATCGACAACAGCGATGTGTAGTATAATTGAACGTACGTTTGTCATGTGCACAATACACTCCTTGCACAAGCCTTAAGCAGCTTCTGCAAACGAGGGTATACAGAGTTTTGGCTACAATTTGGGAAAGAGAGCCCGACTTCCAGCGGCCAAGCCCAGAGATTCCTAGATAGAATCTATTATACTTTACCTTAGTAGTCCTCTGCACGTGCTGCATCGGCAGAGACGTGCTAGAAATGATGGCAATTTTGTAGGCAAAAGTAGGCTCAAATGAAGACATTGCAAACTCGTTCGCGAAGTTTAATTTTGTAGGTGCGTGCACCCAAGTCATTTGTAGGTGCGTGCACCCAAGTCATCTGATACAAAGACCACTTTGCACTTGTGCAGACGGCAGAACACGAGCAATAGCTCATTTATTATTTGGGAAGACAACGAAAATGAAGTTATCTTCCGTCTGCATGAGCCCCTTTTAGACTTGCACAATGTCTCCACGGCAGAGTGAAGGGTGCTTCAAAGCGATGCGGTGACCATTATAGACCCTGGCTTATGAATCAGCCATCAGTAGCTTGGATGGACACCAGCCCATTTTCGATTTCTGAAGCCATTGTTTTCATCTATCTATGGATGGCCCAATGGATCTCGAGCGCTCGGGTGGTCTCGCAGAGGACTCGAGCGCAGGCGTTTCTTCAACTCAGTTTCTGCTGATTGCAATCATGTTATGTATGTCCTATGGCCCATATGCGCTGGGTCTTCTCCTCTTGTAATGGTGGGAGGCCCATTGAACCGGCCTCCCTGATCTCAGCGCAGCTCGTCCTTGCTCAAGTTGCCCGGCTCCTTGGCCGCCGCGCGTCATTTTGAAGCCCTTACACACCTACACAGAATTATGAATAGCTAGATTTCTAGATAGGTACTTGGGTATAGTCAAAATGTGCAATCAAATGTGGTGATTGCAGAAGTTGTTGCTCTTTATGATGTCTTGAGCAAGACGCTTTGAGACTCTGAGAGGCCATGAAAATTGGGCAGCGCGTGTGAGGAGCTTCTATTGTGGTCGTAAACACGAACTTATCTGGCTTCCTCTCGTTCGAAGATGGTTTTGGGCAACTTTGAAGAGACTTGTTTTCTTGTTTTCATGGTACTCTTTACATGATTCATATACTCCTTCGATGGAGTCTTCTACTTTCTTTCCTCCGTTTCAGTGTTTTCTCCCCCCCTGTTTCACGGTTCCTTCCCCCCTCTTCACATGCATGTTACATTTTATATACCCAGGAATTATTTTACTTCCCTCTTTTGTTTTGTCTTTATTTTCATACTATGATAGTTATATGATATATAAACACATTTTGGAGTGTTATGGTTCAATCAAAAAATAATTTTAAAATTTCTATCTTGATATCGGCCAAGTAGTTTTTAGTTAAGTGTTTTTTCAAGTCTTTTATTTTTATTTTATTTTTAACTAATTCATTTTGAACTTGTACAAAATGATAGATAGGTAAATGGCTACAGCACAACATAGGTATGAGCTGATGAAAAACAATAACTCCTCGTGGGAGAAATGCCTTTCAGGAGCGCGCTTGTTCGGACTTGAGAGTGCTCTCCTCCATCGCTCTGTCGTCGCGAGACAGGTCTTCATTTCAACTAAGTCTGATCGTATGTAAAAGGAAGGCTCTGTCTGCCTTTGCCTTTTGTACAAGAACGATGTGGAGCGCGGCTCTTTGCTGTCTGTCAGAAAGGCCTCAGAAGTCGTCCAATGGACAACCATAGAGCCAAGGCGAGGCTCGTGGCCACAGAGCATTCAATCATTCCCTCATTCATTCATTCATTCATCCATCTTGGTCTCCTCGCAAAGCCTGCCAAAGCCTGCTCGCTCTTCGACTCCACCGACCGCGAGCGAGCAGGCCAAGAAGTCTTTCTGAGCGGACCGTATCACCGGCCAGGTCTGCGTAACTTTGTCTGCAAAGCCGCAAGCTTTCTGCGAGAACCAAGAAGCGAGGAATCGAAGGACTTCTTTCTGCGCAGCGGTGAATTAGACACATAGGCAGATGTACAGATTGATCGATAGATCGATACATCGATCGATCGATACATACATAGATAGATAGATAGATACAAACTGCCTTCGAGGGGAGCGGCGCCGCCTTTGACGAACGAAGACGCGGACGAAGGAAGAGATGGGATGGAAATGAGTGCATGTGCAGCTAGCTCTGCGGCGAGGGCCGAAGAAGGGTGGGTGTATGTATCAAGAGAGCAAAGCTGGAGAACCGGGAGGCCTTGCAGAATCGAGAGGGACTCAAGACAGAGCTCGCTGGAGAACTGGAATGCTGAGGAGTACCTCTCCTTGACCGCACTGTCCCCAGCCGGGAAAAGGCGCAGGGCCGAAACGCGAGAAGGCCCCGCAGCGCCCTCTCAACTGCACTGCGCCCGAGGGCCACTTTCCCCACCCTCCGACGCGCCCCACTCACAGTGGTAGCCTGGTCATGCGTCCCCTCTCGCCACTGAGACAGCCTCCGACGAGGAAAAGCGAACAACCCCTGATCGTCCCTTGCGTAACCCTGCCACAAACAGCCGTGCTGTGGCCACTAGACGCAGCCTATCCGTACCCCTGCCTCCCCCACAGCCTTGCTACAGCTTTCTTCTGTGGGTACACACTGCGTATGTGTACGGTACTACCGTACCATGCATGGATGGTTTTGTAAGAATGGAATACTGCTCGCTAAGATCGTGTGCTGGTTCAAGTGTTCTTGGCAAAAGGGAGCTAGCTGGCAGGTTAGCTAGCTGTCTATAGCTGAGTCCTAGGAGGGCACGCCTCGAAGTGAGAGAAAGCGTTCAAGTTCGCTTCAGAGCAAGTTCGCTTTGAGCAGCAAGTTCGCGCGAAGAAGACGATGGTTGCGGTCCCGCAGCACTTTTTCAAGACCGGTCTGCGGAGCCCTCTCGGCCGGACGGAATGTGCAGCCCGCCTTTGCTTCTTTGCTTCTTGCGTTTGCCTTCCTTTCCTTTCCTTTCTTTTCGCTTGCTTGCTCGCCGACCCGTCTGCTCGGGACCGATCTTCGTGGGTTCCGTCAAGGGTCCGTGCGGGGTCCCAGAATTCGAACTGCCTGCCTGTCTCGGGGTGTATATATATGACTGAGTGCCTCTTCCTTTCTTTCTTTCTTAGGTTTTCCCTTTTCCTTATTTCCAATCCAATCCTGGAGACTGATGATTGATTACTTGATTTATTGACTGCTTGCCGTGCGACCAGCAAAGCCAAAGCTGACTTTGCGGGTGAAGTTTAGTCTGTAAGTTTTATGACTGATCGTGGAGAAGAGCATCTGCGGAGGCTTTGTTTGCGGAGAAGAAGGGCCGATGACACATATATATATATATATATATATATCAGCTGTCAAAGAGCGGAAACGTGGCTAACTAGCTCTCCTTCTTTGCGGGGCTTGGAGACTCTGAGAAATAAATCAAATCCCTGATGCGGTGCTGATGGGTGTAGTTCGTTATCAATTCCTCGGTCATTTAAAGTCTAGGGGGCACTTACTTTAGACCCTTTTATCTTTTGCGAAGTCTCTTCGTTTTCTCTCCTTCCCGTGACTATGCAGTAGTTTCGAAGCCTCCTTTTAATCAAATGCTTCTCCTGTTTCTCTTTCCTTTTCTTTTTTATTGGTTGAACGGGACATTTTCTTTTAAATAAAAGCATCTTCTTGCTTGTGATACTATATCAGTACGTAGGTGTGGATGATGAAAGGAAGAGCCTAGCCATTCTGTTTTTCTACTTTTTGACTTTAAATATATATAATTTTATTTATTTAGTTATTTAGTTATTTAGAGATGTTGATAATAATAAACTCTTTTTATTTTATTTTAAAGATCTGGAAAATATTACTTTTAATAGTTCAGCAGTCTGTCAGTCAGCGCCTTACGGAATTCTCCCAAATCTGATTTCTTTATAGTTAATTTTAATTTTAAAAAACAAATTGAAAGAAACGTGTTTCGTTTCAATTTGAAATAAATCATTCAGAGTTGTTTGCAGCGAAATAAATAAATGGGAAAGGCGCCCTCTTCTTCTTCTTTGCGTTTGCTCTTGATGATGATGATGATTAAAAAGCCTTTATTCAGGCCGTCTGTCTTCTTGCGCACAAATAAAGGGAGGAACTGCGAGTTTCAAGTGCACAAGCACCAGAAAGCGCGCTTTGGGAGATAGAAGAAATGCGTCGATTCCAGTCTCCGGATCCGCTGTCCCTTGAAACAAACAAACCAATAAACAAAGAACTCAAGAAAGAAAGAAAGAAAGAAAGAAAGCAAGGGCGGCCAAGATCTGATGATGACGGGCCGTGATGCCTCGCACTTGCCGTCCTTCTGCGCCATTTCGGCCACCGCTTCGAGTTTCAAGAGCGACTCTTTCTCAGCGAACTAACTGGCTGCTCGAGACTTTTCCTTCCTTCCTCCTTCCTTCCTTCCTTGCTCGCTCGCTTGCTTGCTTCTTGTTGTTAGTGCCGTCGCTGCCGTCGTTGCTCTGCTGTGGATGATGGGTAGAGTTCTCGCTGTGATGCTCGAGCATCGCACATAAATAAGCGAGGAAGGGAGGACTCAGAAGAGGATCCAAGCAAAGCCAAGCCAAGCAAAGCCAAGCAAGGCAGGCGCATCTTGGATCGGGATTTTAGGCACAAATGTCTTGTCTTCGACCTAGACAGTGGACGTCTTCAAGGGAGAGAACGGACGAGCTAACTCACTCGCGGAGTCTCTGGAGAGTCCCTGGTTGGTGCCAGCCTCGAAGGGGCGGAGCTTGATGTGAAGGCAGACAAACCTAACTCTGCGCACGTGCAGCAGTGAGTTCTCCTTCGAGTTTGGAGAACTCCTTCGAGTTTGGAGAACTCCTTCGAGTTTGGAGAATTCCTTTGAGTTTGGAGAACTCCTTCGGGTTTGGTGGAATGAATCCGCATCGAAGACGCGCTGTTGCAATGCACGAAGGAGCCGCAGAGGTACTAGTTGGACGGATTTGTGCCGCCGCTCCGTTGTCCAGAGTGCAGGCAGAAGTATCCGAGACTGACCGTTTACGGGACAGAGCAGACGCACCGCCGCGATCGCTCGAGTTGGTCCAGTCCAGTTCGAAGCCAGTTCAGGTGCCGCCGTGACGAGGTCGCAGCCCTCGCTCGCCAACACAACGTGTAATCGGGAGTATGCATGTATGTATTGTATTGTATTGTATTGTAGTGTAGTGTAGTGCGATGGATTTGATTGTTTCGTAGTGTATTGTGATGCATTTTATTGCTTTGAATTGTATTATGTTGTAATGTATTTAAGTATGTTGTATTGTAATGTATCTATGTATCTATATATCTATGTATGAATAAAAGAGAGGATACCAAAAGGACAGAACGGATAGGCGGTTTAAGCGGTACGTGCACAGAGAAAGTCGCGAATTGAAGAAGAACTCGAGGAATTCGACGGAACTGAGAAAGAAAGCACAAGCAGGCGAGACCAACCGAGGAGGTGGGACCGACTTGGGCTTCGTGGCTGCTGGCTGGTCGCGCTCAAGGAATCGCGCTGAGTGACGGAAGGCGATCACGGCACCACCCGGTTTCTCAACCGCGTAGACTGTTTGTT